>JAECUM010000021.1:0-344199 GCA_016617855.1 Megalonaias nervosa
AGGTTTGTAATATTCACACCTAGGTGTTAAGTATTTGTTCAGAGATCAAAGGAAGCCCGCAGGGTGAACAGGGCATGTTCTCATCCATCCCCACGTGGACAGACAGCAAGAGGACATTGTCTGCTAAGTTTGACTGCCTCGGTTCACAGCGACATCCAATCGGAATTGAGATAGAGGGTGTGATTACAATTTAGATCTGAATTATAACTTCATAACTCACATGCAGAAAGTCAGTTTCTCCTAGGAAGATTTCTTAGCAAATAGGGTTACTCCGAGAATCTGCTCATAATTGGTGGTAAAACTTAGAAACAGATTCTAAGGGAAGAAAAGCTTCAAAAAGGTCAGTAAGTTATTTACTCGATTTTTGCAGAATATTACGGAATCATAATTGTAATTATCTGTAGTATGTATACTTAATTACTGGGATCATTTTGTATGTAGAATTACCTTTGTAGTGTTTCATTTACATGCGTATTTGAGAAATGGCCTTGAGTATTACACAGAGAATTATGTAGATTGTTAGCTTGTGGTCAGAATTAATTTTGTAATTCGCTATTAGGTTACTTCATAGTAAACCAGTACATTTAGTAATGCATTATGTTAGAATTTATGCATGCCAGTCTCGTGTCAGGTCCTAGTCATTACAGACATGAGACTCAGCAGTCAGGTGTCAGGTACCTGTCATTATAGACAAGAGATTCAGCTGTCAAATATGAGGCCCTTGTCAAGAATCAGCAGTCTCGTGTCAGGTCCTTGTCATTAGACATGAGACTCTGCAGTCTTGTGTAAGGTGCTTGTCATCAGATGTGTGCTATTGTTACACATGTATGTATATCTATACTCTTTGTAACTCCTGGTACATGATTTTCTTTAATTTCTGTAGTTTTTTCAGGGCTGTAAATTGTACAGAATCTCTTTAGTCAGATTTTACCTGACCTGAGTCTGTTAAGAGCGAAAATTACATAGGATCTATAAATACATGTTTATGAATGTGTTGACAATTATTAATATGTATGTGTTGACAATTATTAATAACAATCTGCATAAGACTTAATCACATCATTGGACTAATTTCTCACTGGCTGATGGGGTTTCCACGTTTATAGAAGATTTCAGTAACTTCCCACTGGTTGGGCTGGGTCACATGAATAGGCAAATCTGAGGCAAACTGAGTAAGTCAGATCCATCACATGGGGTATATTGTGAAATTTAGTGTCAATAAAAAGTGTTTATAAGGAAAGAACTGAGCAATCCGATTCATTGTGATTTTGGAGCCAACCTCATTTCTTGTCTTCCTGTTGTAAGTCTGTAGACCTGTTTTATGTTGAGCTTAAATATTACTCGCGAGGAAAAACAGTTGTTTGGACCATTCAGTTAAATAGAAAGTGCTCATTATGTGACTATAATATTATTCTGGAACTGTTGTGAATTATTCAAAGGGGTTCTGGATGATGCCATCTTGACACCACAATTCTTGGCAGACCAGTACATCTGCGGTTTTGAAATTTATAAGGAACTTTTCATTCCTTAGGACTTTCATAGAACTTTGTCGGGATTATTCTGGATTCACTTCAAAAACACTGGATTGACTTCATAATACTCTAAGTTCCTCTCACATTTTTATTTAAAACTTTGATAATTAAATTCTTTGTTAAGTTTTACATAACTTGTTGGTTTGACATCTTTCTCTTACTTAGTTTATGACCATAGAGTTTAACGTTATGCATATTTAATTTGTACTGTTTATTAATGTTTTTCTGATCATTCTGTGTTATGTATCATTGTATTTATACTTGACCTTGTCCAAAATCAAGTTCATGTTATACCTGACCAGTAACAATTGTTTTGTGGACAACAGAATACATAGCTAATAATTTTCCTATGATTGTGTATTAAGTATTCAGAGTATTATTATTGTAAACATGTTTATTTTAATTCAAGTTTAGAACATTGGAATTACTTCATGGAATAACCTGGTCTACCTGACATTTATCACCTCCTTTATTATAATTTTTATCTTGTTGACAATTTAGAATATTTCTAGAAATGAACTTCTGACCCATGATCCTGTTTCTACTTTAGTGTCTTAGTTTTTTATATAATCTTGTTGACTTGAGAAATCACTCATAGATGTGATAACATCTGAAGTAGAATCATTTGTATTGCTGTGTTTAGTATTTAATGTGGGTGGAATTATTTATTAAAATTAATATTCACTGGAAATACAAAGTGTGCACCAGTAATCATATTTTTGGACAAAGACATTAATTTGGAATTATAGTGAGTTCAGACAAGGACATCTTGGATTATATTATTGTGAAACATCAAAAGACTGTTGGCACTTATCCACACTCTAGACTACTAGCTTATTAACACATTCAAGACAACAAGCACATCAACACATTCAGCAATGGATCCTATTTGGAATACCACTAGAATTTAATTAGAACTTTATTCATTATGGCTTGTGATGGAACTTTTTGGACTATTTGGAATTTAATTCATAATATCTTAAGTTCTTTTTAAATTTTCACTTTGTATTCAAGGGAAATAAATTATTTGCTGAAGTTTACAAAACTTGTTGGTTTTTGCTCTTTGCTTTTACTTACTTTAAGACTAAAGAATTGTAACATGACACTCAACAGTCTTTTATCAGGCCTTTGTCATTAGACATCAGACTCAGAAGTCCTGTGTCAGGCCCTTCTCTACAATGATGAATCTCAACAGTCTTGTGTCAGACCCTTGTCAGTATACATGAGACTCGACAGTCTTGTGTCAGGCTTTTGTCAACAGACATGAGACTCAAAAGTCTTGTGTGAGGTCCTTGTCTATAGCCATGAGACTTCACAATCTTGTGTCAGGTCCTTGTCAACAGTCATAAGACTCAACAGTCTTGTGTCAGGTCCTTGTCAACAGACATGAGATTCATTAGTATTGTGTTCATGTAAATGTGTATATTCTGATATGTTATGTATATTTAATTTCTATTGTTTGTTGGCTTTTTTTTCCATGATTATATGTTATGAATAATTGCATTTTGTAACTGACCTTAGTCCAAAATCAAGTTCACTATGTACCTACCTGTGTTTCTATTAATTATTTTAATTTCATAGAGTCATAATAGTTGATAGAGTTCTGGCTCCCTTGCCCTTACCTCAAAATCCTCTTCAGTCCAAGTATTATGATCTTTATACAGTTCAAAAGAAAATAATTTAAATTACATCATTAATACTCCTGGAAGGCAAAAACAAAAACAAAATTGCCATATAAATATGTTACAGAAGTGTGTTGATAGAGATACCCGTTAATCATGCAGTCAATTTAGTTGTACCTGTCCCACACAGTGAGGATTTAAGCGATGGAATGCAATCGGACTGTAGTGACTTTGATGTAACCAATCTTCAGAATTTAGAAATATTAAATAATCTGGACCAGAACCTTTCACATCAACAGCCACAAGAAAAGAGTAAACTAAAACAGCTATTATTATGAGCATTTGCTTCCAGATGTTCTAACACAAACAAGCAAATAAAATCTACCATGATGCTTAAATTGTAGATTACACACCTGTGAAACAGCACCCAAACATACTGGATTTACCCTCAAAAACAGGAATATCTGACAAAGACATCCAGTATTTGCTTGAGTATGATTTCATAGAACTAAGTAAAATGACTGGAGTTCACCATGTATCCTTGTGCCAAATCCAGATAATATATTCTGCATGTGCACTGACTATAGAAAACTGAACAGTGTCACCAAAACAGATTCATTTCTATTGCCAAGAATCAATGACTGCAGTGACAGAATTGGAAATGCAAAATATGTCACCTTATTTGATCTTCTGAAAGGATTCTGGCAAATTCCACTGATGGAAACAGCAAAGGACATTTTGGCATTCTTAATTCCAGATGGACTTTATCAATATAAAGTAATGCCTATTTCTAATGAAAGTTCGCCTTGTGCTTATCAACATTTAATGAACATGATTACATCTGGTCTAGATAACTGTGATGCTTACATTGATGACACATGTACCTGGAAAGGTCACTTGGAGACCATTCAGAAATTCTTTGTTAGACTGTGATGCAAATTTGACAATTGATTTAAGTAAAAGTGAGTTCTGCTGTGCGTGTGTTACATTTCTAGGATATAGTGTGGGACATGGACAAGTTAAATCTATACAAGTTAAGGTTAAGGCTATCTCTGAATTCTCTCAATCAGAAAAAGCAGCTGACGCAGTTTTTTGGGTATGGCTGGATATTACTGGAAATTTTGCTCCAATTATTCCATAATTGCTGAACCAAGTCACTGCACAAGAAAATCAAGTTTCATTACTCTGAAAAATGTCACGAGGCTTTTGATAAGTTAAAGGCCATACTTAAGAGTGCACCAGTTCTTTCAGCTCCAAATTTCAGTCAATCATTTAAAATGTCTGTTGATGCAAGTGATGTTTGGATTGTTGGAGTATAGAGTCAGGAAGACAAAATTGTATAGACCATCCAGTTTGCTATTTTTCTAAAAAATTAAATAAGTAACAGAGAAATTATCCTACAACCTATAAGGAATGTTTGGCTTTGATATTGGTTTTGCAACATTTTCAAATGTATATCAGTTCAGCTCCTTCTCTGATTATTGTATTCAGTGATCACAACTCCCTTACTTTCATTGGCAAGATGAAAAATAAAAATCAGAGATTATTAAGGCAGAGTTTTGATGCTGCTGGAATATAATATTGCCATCAGGCACATCAAGGGAAAAGATAATCTAATTGCAGATGTGCTTTCACATCTATAGAAATATTATATTGCTTAATTTATATTTTGTGTCATTCATAAGACTTTATCTTATGAAATTTTTAATCACACATATATTTGGCTAATAGTTCAAAGAAAGCTTTAGTACATAAAATCATTTATGAGGGGAGGTGTTATGTATATTAATTTGTTTTGTTTGTTTTGCTTGTTATTTTTTTTATCAGTACGTGTTATGTATAATTGAAATTTGTAATTGATCTTAGCCCAAAATCAAGTTCACTGTGTATCTGACAGGAGACATTGATTTTGTAAGCAACAGTATATAGCTAATATTTCTCTATCACTTTAGGCTAAATATTATGATAATTATCATTGGAGATAAACATGTTTATCTTAATCTCAGTCAAGGACACTGGTATTCCTCCATGGAAACCTGATGTACCTGATGCTTGCCATAGGGTTTTTTTAATTATAATTCTAGTTATAGACCTTATCATGTTGACAATTTAGAATGTTCTAAAAATGAACTTTTGACCTCCATCCTGGTTCTATTTTTGTGTCTTAGCTTTTTATATAATGCTGTTTACTTGAGAAATTACTCATTGTTGCCTTAACATCTTGAAGCAGAATCAGTCTTATGATTTTGTTCAGATTTTCATTTGGGTGGAATTATTTATTCAAATTATTATTTACTGGAAATACAAAAGTGCTCATCAATATTCTTAGACTGGAACATGAATTTGGAATTAAAGTGAATTCAGACAAGAACATTTTTGGATTATATTATTGTGATACAACAAAAGACAATCAGTACATCATCACACTCCAGGCCATTGGCACATTAACACATTCAAGACTACAGGCGCATGAACACATTCAATATTGGAACTTATTAGGAATACCACTGGAATTGAAGTTTTATACATTTGGACTTGTGATAAAACTTTTAGGACTATTTAGGATTTAATTCACAATACTGTAAGTTCCTTTTAAATTTTCACTTTGTTTTCTGGAGAAATTATTCATTGAATTTAAAAATACTTGCTGGTTTTCACTCTTTTCTATTACAGTATGTAGCTTAAGACTAAAGTTGCAACAATATTCATATATTTCTCTTTTCATTCCCTTTTAACATCAATTAAAAAGCTTTTAAAATTCAGTGTGATTGGACTTGTGAAAAGCAGTGTCTATGTTACATATTACAATAAAAAGATCCTGATAAGACTCATATCACAATACAAAGATCCTGATATGATATATATCACAATACAGATGTCCCCAATATGATATATATCACAATAAAGATGTCCCCAATATGATATATATCACAATATAAAGGTCCTGACATGATACATATCAAAATACAGATGTCCCTGATATGATATATGTTAAAATACAAAGGTCCTGATATGATACGTATCACAATACAGATGTCCCTGATATGATATACAGTACATACATATCCCAATACAATGGTTCTAATATGATACATATGACAACAAAAAGGCCCTGATATGATACATATCAACAATACTCAGGTCATGTTAGCATATGCATCACCATACATTGGTCCTGATAGGACACATATCAAAATACACAGGTCCAGATAGGACACATCAAAATACACACTGGACATGTCACAATATAGTGAAATCCACTATAACATGCTTTATTACAACATGAATTCAGATACAAGAGAGAGGTGATGTTCCAAAAACTTTACAATAATTTCACCAATTTCTTTAAGTACCAGAATGTTTTAATGCCAAAATAAACAAGGGTTTCATTTAACAATTTGGAGGGGCACCGAGTGGCCGAGTGGTCTAAAGAGCTCTCCGTTATGGATCACTGCCATCTCACCTCTATCTGCGTGGGTTCGAGTCTCGGATTCGGCGAATGTGGATATGTGAGAAAGCTTGCCAGTAGCTTCTCATGGGTTGGTGGTTCTTTCCGGGGATTTCCTGGTTTCTTCCTCCACCATTAATACTGGCCATCATGTATAGCCTATCGTGTGCTGAAAAATGGCGTTAATCCCTACAACAACAACAACAACAATTTGGAAAGATCTTGTATTCTTTAAAAAAAATGTCTTTTTACAGCTACTTGTTTACTTTTTTAAAGACATCAATTCATATGGCAGTAATAATTGTTTATCTAATTAATATTAAACCATGTCCAAGGTTTACAACAGTCTCCTGCAAATCCTCATCAAAAATAGGATATAATATTTCAGTTAAAGTATTTTTCAATCTTAAATACAAGCTTATGTTTAGAAACTCCCGTTGTCTGACTTAGGTTAAAGCATTTTACTGTTGATCAAAAATAAGTTCCTTTTTGAACAAGTCCAGCATGTATGAATGCTTCAGAAAATACAGTGCTTCATAGTTAATGTGAGTGTTTTACTAAGAAATTAAGTATTTGGATTTGAATGGAATCAAACTGAGAATTCTATAAATGATGCTTTTCTGAACATTTCTGATGAAATTACTATCATGGATACAATGAGATTGGTTGGCAAGAACACATACTCCATTCAGTTGCCAACTTTCTTATACATGTATTATTATTACCAATGCATGGTTCTCTGCCAAAATATAAAAATTAAATATGTAATATTTTAAATATTTCCTGCATAATATACATCAATTCAAGCTAATGACTGCATCAGTGAAGCCCGCATTTTTAAGTCCCCTCCCCCATATGGTATAGCTCAAGGGGTACACATGCATTGTTTTCTTTGGTTAAAAGACTTGACTGGATATTGCATAACATGTTACATAACACATCAGTACATTGTGGACACTGACTATTGTATTTACATAGGTTTTGATGTCATACATGTCACAATACATAGGTCAGACAGAAAAACATATCATAATCCATCGGTCAGACAATATTTATAACAATCCATAGGTCAGACACTGTCACAGAATAAGGCAAGAAATAACTTGGTTTTGCCTTAGATCTATTTTTGACCTTTATTCGTTGTGCATGCGTACAACGTTACCTGGGATGAATCATTGTTTCTCCAGGTGAGCGACTGTACTAGCATGTATCTTGTCGAAACTACATGCGACTAGAGTCACGAAAGGCATGGTATACATGAGTATTTTACCCTGATTATTATTCTCTCTCCTATGGATTAAAGGTTGATACCATTTCAAACTGAGACACTGATCATTTGGATTTGTCAAGGAGTGAACGTTCTCCATTATGTTCTCCGGCCATAGGGGTAAGTGTTAAATTTATATTTTATTTGATATGTGAAGCCTATTCTCGTTTTAATGTCATATCGGGTAATGAAGCCTTTACTACTTCAGATTGGAAACGTTGTGAACTTTGGATTACAAGTTGCTATTACAGTTTAATTTATTAGCATATATCTAAAAATTAATTCAGAACCCATCATTATGACCAGTTTGGTTTTATTGTAGCTGTTTAGGGTTGGGCGTAGCTCCATCGAGTGGCATACTGTCTGTACGTATGTGTATACCTGTCCATAGGGCTGTGTAGGGCTGACAGTAGCTGTGTAGGGCTGAGCTGACTGTAGCTGTTTAGTGCTGTGTGCTGTCCGTATGTGTGTGTATATGTAAGTCTATACATGTGGTGGAACCACGAATGTAGGCGTAACCAATGCCAGGGTGCTGGGTGCTGTCTGTACGTATGTGTATACATATATCTGTACATGTGGTGGATCCATGAAGGGTGTGAGCGGCCGATAAAAGTCTGGGCCAACCCAATGATTCGATGAAACTGTGTGGTTTATCAGTTTATGAATCATACGACTGCTCAAGTGTTGCGAGTCATATGTTTGTTTCAATTGATTGTGGTTTCAATTGAGTACAATTTCATTGTTTATATTACATGAGATTATGTGAATCTTGCTTTCATCGCTTTCATTGTTTACATTGCATGAGATTATGTGAATCTCACTTTCATAGCTTTCACTGTTTATTTGAATCTCGCTTACATAGCTTAATATAGGAGATTATGTGAATCTCACTTACATAGATTAATATAGGAGATTATGTGAATCTCGCTTACATAGCATAATATAGGAGATTATGTGAATCTCGTCTACAGTGTATATTTTTTGAAGCATATTTGAATTCTTTGAGTTTATTTGAATCTTAATGGTATTACATATGTGAGATTATGTGGATCTCGCGTGTGTTGCTAATATTAGTGGAAACATATTTGCAGTCCCTGAGGTTATCTGAACCTCACTTTTCACATGTAAGATTATATGGATCATATTTTTATTTTTCAATTTGGGAATGTGTGTAGAGTGATTGGATCAACTGTATGATAGGAGCGGGAGAGAATCATTGCATTTGTAATATATGCATATATATATATATATATATATATATATATATATATATATATATATATATATATATATATATTCTTAGTAATTCACTCTATAAATTTCCATCGTCCATCACATTGTGTTTGTGTTGTTCATTTAGTCCAAAAACCCACTCGGTTTCATTTCTGTTACAATGGTGTCAGAAGTGGGATATTTTTTTTTGGATTAAGTGAATCATCATCATTTTTTTTTTGTGAAAGTCTACACTTATTGTTTACATATTAAGAGTGTGACTTCCTTGCCAAATTAATCTTCAAGTTGGTGTTTATTTGATTGGCTTCTCTAGGTCCGTGGGTTCATTATAAATACATATTTATTTTGTTTTGGTTGCCTTCATCAGGAAGATAAGGTTAGTCAATTCTGTAAAATTAAATTTGTTATATCAGTCATGTCATCCCATAAAGACTTGGTCGCTGTAGGCAAAGAATTCGGGTATGAGGGGGAAAGTTTAAGGAAATTTATTCAGGAAGAGCAAGCAAAAGAAAAGGATGAAAGGGCAAAGGAAAGGAAATTAGAAATGGAAAGATTGGAAAGGGAACACCAACTTGAAAAGGAGAAAAGAGAATTAGAAAGGGAAAGTTTAGAAAGGGTACAACAACTTGAAAAGGAGAAAAGGGAATCAGAAAGGGAATTAGGAAGGGAAGCAGAGGAAAGACGAGTAGAATTAGAAAAGCGGGCAAGATTGGAAATCATAGTGGCAGAGGAAAGAATAAGGCAACGAGATCATGAACGTCAGGTAGAGTTAGCAACAGCTAGGAAAGGAGAACACATTTCTGTCTCTAGTAAATTAAAGGGTCCTAAATTACCCCCCTTTGACAATGAAAAAGATAACATGGATAGTTATCTTCATCGGTTTGAGCGGTACGCCAAGAACCAGAAGTGGAGTCGAAATGACTGGGCACTGCATCTCAATGCTTTATTAAAAGGTAGGGCACTGGATGTGTACTCGCGACTCCCTAGAGACGATGTGTTCGATTACGATGTCCTGAAGGAAGCACTTCTAAAAGGTACGAGCTGACTGAACAGGGTTTCCGTAAAAAGTTAAGGTATAGCAAGCCCGAGAATGGAGAAACCTTTGGTCAGTTCATCGTTAGAATAGCGAACTATTTTCAGTGGTGGATTGAATGTGGCAAAGTGGTGAAAACATTTGAAGGGTTGACTGATTTCTTGCACAGAGATCAATTGTTGAACACAGTTGGTCGGGAAGTAAGTCGGGTTCTGAAAGAGAAAGTCTTTTCAAATGTACTGGATATGGCTAAGCAGGCCGATTTTTTTGCCGAGGCTCATGGGGGAACCCAGAACGTGGTTTCAAAAGATTTTAAGTCTGGAAACCAGTCTACAAGGCCGATGCCTAAAGAACTTATGAAATCAGATGAGGCCAGTAGGTCAGTTAGGGATACGGGTCAACAGGGTGTACAGTGTTACTTGTGTAAGGAATGGGGTCATATTCAAGCAAAATGTCCTAAAAGGAAGGGGCTTACACATAGGGCAGCCATGGCTATACAGAGTAAAGGTACGCCTGCTAGTCTTGTACAGGTAGAACCGGGTATGCCTTCACTTGGCACGTGTCTATTCCCCGAAGCGCGTGTACCAACCATGAGAGGTTTCACGAACGGTTGAGAAGTCGTAGCATTACGTGACTCTGGTTGCACGTGTGTAGTGATCAAATGTAGTCTCGTGCAGGATAACCAAATGCTCGGGTGGGAGTCCCCATGTATGCTACTTGATCAGACGATCGGTCGCATCCCCGTAGCAAGGATCACGGTAGAAACACCCTTCCTAACGGGAACTGTTGATGCCCTTTGTATGGAAAACCCTATTTACGATCTGACGATCGGTAATGTTGAAGGTTCCTGTCTTCCAACCTTGGCAGATTTCAGGATACCTTTGGCCCAGGCAGTGGAAACGCGAGCACAAACCAGATGAGAGAAAAACGCATTTCAGAAATTAAAAGTCCCTGAGTCAATCTCTAATATTTCACGTGAAGAGTTCAAATGAGAGCAAGAACGCGACGAATCCATCAAAACTATTGTTGAGAAAATCACGTCCGGTTCAATTAAACACTACAAGGGTGGGGGCAACTCGAGATTCGTTCGGAAGAACGAGCTAATTCATAGGGAGTTTGTCACTCCGGAGGGTAAGAAGTATTGGCAAGTGGTCGTACCCCAGAGATACAGATCTCATGTACTTAGGGTGGCACATGAGTCCAGTATGGCAGGACACCTGGGTAAGGCAAAGACCACCAGCAGAGTAGTCGCTGAATTCTACTGGCCTGGTGTTAATGGCGATGTCATACGGTTCTGTAGGTCTTGTGACGTATGCCAGAAGACCGTAGGTAAGGGGAGGATCACAAGGGTGCCCTTAGGACAGATGCCATTAATAGATACGCCGTTTAAAAGAGCGGCAGTGGATATTGTAGGACCAATACAACCAGTTACCAAAAGGAAGAACAGGTATATTCTTACTCTCGTGGATTACGCAACCAGATATCCTGAAGCCATGCCGTTACCAACTATTGAAACGGAATGGGTGGGTGAAGCATTGGTTGACATCTTCAGTAGGGTTGGGGTGCCAGAAGAAATCCTTACGGATTGTGGTGCCCAATTTACCTCTGACCTCATGGATGGAATAAGTAGGCTGTTGTCCATCAAACAGCTGAATACTACTCCATACCATCCGATGTGCAATGGACTGGTAGAAAAGTTTAATGGTACCCTGAAACATATGCTGCAAAAAATGTGTGCGGAACGTCCGCAAGACTGGGAGCGCTATTTGAACGCGGTTCTGTTTGCGTACCGTGAGGTACTGCAGGAAAGTTTAGGGTTTTCACCCTTCGAATTGCTGTATGGACGAACAGTTCGAGGTCCGATGCAGATACTACGCGAACTTTGGATGGGTGACGTCGCGAATGAGGAAATTAAAACTACCTACCAGTACGTACTAGATCTACGAGAAAAACTCGAGAGTACATGTCAGATGGTACGTGATGAACTAATGAAATTGGGACGTAGATATGCCAAGTATTATAACTGTAGAACGTGAAATAAGAAATTTGTTGTAGGTGATCAGGTTCTGCTAGTTCTTCCTACTAGTACAAACAAATTGATAGTTCAGTGGAAAGGTCCCTACGAAGTTAAAGAGATCAAGGGTGACATGGACTATAAAATTGACATAGATGGTAATTTGAGGACATTCCATGCTAACATGCTTAAGTTGTACATCAAGAGACAGAGCGACAATGTAGAAAAAGGGGTCTTAAATGTCGTTTGTACGGCGGTCATCGACGACGACGTAGTAGACACAGAAATCAAGGTTTCCCTTGAGTGTCCCTTGGGTGTTGCGAAGGAAGGGGTAGATCAAGTCAATGTGAGTGAGGAATTGACCAAAGACCAGCGTCAACAAATTAACGCGGTCTTGGATAAATACTCGGACGTATTCACTGACAAACCAGGTTGTACAACCTTGGTAGACCTCAGAATTCAACTGAATACGATGGACCCCATTAGAATCAAAGGTTATCCGGTACCATACAATGCACGAGAAGCTGTGGACGAGGAGGTGAGTAAAATGTTAGATTTGGGGGTGATTGAACCCTAAAACTCGCCATATTCTTCACCCATAGTGCTAGTCAGAAAAAAAAGATGGGACGAACCGATTCTGTATCGACTTCCGACAGTTAAATAAAATCACGGTGTTCGATGCAGAACCAATGCCAGATATGGAGGGTCTATTTGCAAAGTTGTCGGGTAACCGATGGATTTCCAAATTGGATCTGTCCAAGGGATATTGGCAGGTTCCCATTGTTCAAGAGTCCCGTGCATTGACAGCATTTGCGACCCAGAAAGGACTGTATCAGTTCAAGGTAATGCCATTTGGGTTAGTAGGTGCCAGTGCCACGTGTTATTGATTAATGTGCAAGTTGCTAAAAGGTTTAGCAAGCGTTGATAGCTTCGTGGATGATATATTCGTGTACACGAATACTTGAAGTGAGCACTTGTCCATTCTGACGGAACTCTTCGATAGACTCCGCAGAACGAACCTCACAGTGAGACCCACTAAATGCACTATTGGTTATACAGATTTAGATTGTTTAGGTCATATGGTCAGTGGTTTGGGACACTTGAAACCTCACCCCAAGCAAGTAGAAGCGATTAAAAATGCACCAAAACCAGACAACAAGACACAAGTTCGTTCGTTTTTAGGTCTAGTGGGATTTTTTAGAATGTTTATACCAAACTTTGCAGCCATTGCTAGCCCACTGTCTGATCTGACAAACAAGGGGCAACCAAACAGAGTAGAGTGGGGACCGCCACAAGATAGAGCTTTTTGTGCGCTGAAAGAGAAGTTAATCAGTGCACCTATATTAAAATTGCCAGATGTTAGCAAACCCTTTATTTTAAGAACAGATGCTTCTGAAACTGGGTTGGGAGCAGTTTTACTACAAGAGCAAGATAACAATAAGTTACTCGTAGCTTATTCAAGTAGGAAATTGCTACCCAGGGAGAAAAACTATTCCGTCATTGAGAAAGAGTGTTTGGCCGTAGTGTGGGGAATTGGGAAGTATCATGTGTATTTTTTTGGGAGAGATTTCGTTCTTAAGACTGATCACCAACCCCTATTGTATTTTGAACAAGGCCAAGGTCGCCAACGCTAGATTGATGCGTTGGGCGCTGACACTACAACCTTATCACTTCCGTGTAGAGGCAATAAGAGGAGTTGAAAATATAGGGGCAGACTACTTGAGTAGGGCATGATTGGAAATTTGGATAAATGTTTACCCAGTATAGAAAATCCAGATTACTATATAACTAGTGTAAATATTGTGAGATAACATTAGTAGTTATTTTTTGTTGTGTTATTCTGTGAAGGCTAAAGAAAAAAATAAAAGGTGAACATTTTTTTTTTTTTTTCTCTTAGGGGGAGGTATTGTCACAGAATAAGGCAAGAAATAACTTGGTTTTGCCTTAGATCTATTTTTTACCTTATTCATTGTGCATGCGTACAATGTTACCTGGGGTGAATCATTGTTTCTCCAGGTGAGCGACTGTACTAGCATGTATTTCGTCGGAAACTACATGCGACGAAAGTCATGAAAGGCATGGTATACATGAGTATTTTACCCTGATTATTATTCACTCTCCTATGGATTTAAGGTTGATACCATTTCAAACTGAGGCACCAGTCATTTGGATTTTGTCAAGGAGTGAACATTCTCCATTATGTTCTCCGGCCATAGCGGAAGTGTTAAATTTATATTTTATTTGATATGTAAAGCCTATTCTCGTTTTAATGTCATATCGGGTAATGAAGCCTTTACTACTTCAGATTGGAAACGTTGTGAACTTTGGATTACAAGTTGCTATTACAGTTTAATTTATTAGTATATATCTAAAAATTAATTCAGAACCCATTATTATGACCAGTTTGGTTTTATTGTAGCTGTTTAGGGTTGAGCGTAGCTGTCCATAGAGTGGCGTGCTGTCTGTACGTATGTGTATACCTGTCCATAGGGCTGTGTAGGGCTGACGGAAGCTGGGGCTGAGCTGACTGTAGCTGTTTAGTGCTGTGTGCTGTCCGTACGTATGTGTATACGTAAGTCGAGGCCACGTAAGTCTATACATGTGGTGGAACCACGAATGTAGGCGTAGCCAATACAAGGGTGCTGGGTGCTGTGTGTACGTATGTGAATACGTATATCTTGTACATGTGGTGGATCCGTGAAGGGTGTGAGCGGCCGATAAAAGTGTGGGCCAACCCAAGGATTCGGTGAAACTGTGTGGTTTATCAGTTTATGAATCATACGACTGTTCAAGTGTTTTAAGAGTCATATGTTTGTTCCAATTGATGTTTCAATTAAGTACACCAATCATTTTATATCTCTTGAGATCATTAAGAATCTTATTTGTACTCCAGGAGATTATGTGAATCTCGCTTACATAGCTTAATATAGGAGATTATGTGAATCTCGCTTACATAGCTTAATATAGGAGATTATGTGAATCTCGCTTACATAGCTTAATATAAGAGATTATTTGAATCTCGCTTACATAGCATAATATAGGAGATTATGTGAATCTCGTCTACAGTGTATATTTTTCGAAGCATATTTGAATTCTTTGAGTTTATTTGAATCTTAATGGTATTTCATACGTGAGATTATGTGGATCTCGCTTGTGTTGCATAATATTAGTGGAAACGTATTTGCAGTCCCTGAGGTTATTTGAACCTCACTTTTCACAGGTAAGATTACATAGATCATATTTTTATATTTTTATTTTTCATTTTGGGAATGTGTGTAGAGTGATTGGATCAATCGTATGATATGAGCGGGAGAGAATATATATATATATATATATATATATATATATATATATATATATATATATATATATATATATATATAAATTCTTAGTAATTCACTCTATAAATTTCCATCATCGATCACATTGTGTTTTGTGTTGTTCATTTAGTCCAAAAACCCACTTGGTTTCAATTCTGTTACAATGTCCATGCTCCTCACATCCTTCTACCAAATCCAAACCTACTACCATGTGCTCTTCCACACTTTCTGCAATTTTAGGCACTCTCACACTGGCCCATTCCATCTTAGAATGATGAAGGTTCATGAAAATCTAAATAATAATAATAATAATAATAATAATAACAATAATAATAATTGCAACAATAACTTTATGTAAAGAGTGTAACACAGTTAGTTGCATGGAACTAATCTTATTTAAGGCCTTGTATATATATATATATATATATATATATATATATATATATATAGATATATATAAATTTATTGACATCATGTGTAGTTGCACACACACTGAACAGGAAAGATTGAGAAATAAACTTCATTTTAGAGATAATAAACAGAAAATTTTGTAAGATACCATTTTAATAACAGTCATTGCATTCAGGGTGTTTCCAGCAACATGTAGGACAAGTCTGCAAGCTCTGTTTTTGCAAGTAGAATACTTCGCTAATAATCATGTCAGAAATGTTTGCCCCGATAAGCAGTCAAGCAGTGGTTATACATAGCTTTTGAAATATATTAACCTATGTTTAGGTTATAGATATGGACCACAGGCATGATTTGGCATTATGGCATATGACTTGAATGTAAATCCATTGCAAAGTGTCATCAGCCATCACCCCAGGAGTTTTGTCATGAGTAACCATTTGCAGGCAAAATTTCATTCAACTTAGATTCAGATTGTTATTTTCCAATGTTGCTCTTTTTCATTGGGTAGCAGTCATTAATATTTAGTCTTGTCTCTTTACTTTCATGCCACTTTCCTTACACCAGGAATCAATTCTAAGTAAGAAAGACTTCTAGATCTGATTTTGACTGTTTAAAATCTGATAGAATGGTATCCTCTTGTATATAAGTTGGCAGATGAAATACAGTTGCCTATTTTCAATGGCAGATCATTTTTGAAAATGAGAAAGAGGAGTGTAGTTAGTTCTTCTTTAGAAAAACTGCCTTTTATTTTGACACATAATATTCCCATTGTTGGATATGATGCAAAACAATCATTGCATTGATAAATGTTCAGTTTATAAAATGAATATCATTATCAACAAGGTCAAAAGGTTTTATAAGATCATCATGTATTGATTGAGTTATATCTCTTGATCTAATGCAGTAATTCATCTATCTATCTTGGAGACCATGGCAGTTTCACAAGAGTGGTGTTCTCAGAACCCAGTGTTTGGCTTAGTTGTCAGTTGATAGTCCTACCCTCATGCTACTTTCATGCTACCTGGTAGTCAAACCTACCTTATACAGCCACCATGGGAAAAGGCCTGAATGTTTGATGAATTGTTGATATATACGTATATATGTAGTTGTATATGGCAGGTGGAGTCTATGGTCTCATATTTGGTCCAAATATAGAAACTGTCAAACCAATGATTGACAGGTCACCTTTTTCAAAAACAATTGTAATGTCTTTCAAATTGTAACATTGTTTAAGTCATGTATATGCTATCAAATGTTTTTAAGTTTTCATCTCCAGTTTTTTGTTCTTGCAGAATTTTGCATAGTATACCTTAAAAGTTTTGAACCAACAAAATTTATAAAATACGATCTTAGTGTTGATCCATTATTCATTCTTGGATTAAAAAGGGTAACCTAATGAGTAAGTCCCTGTTAACATTTTCATCTCAAATGAGGATGGATATTTTATGAAGATCTGGTATGTACATTGTGGCAATCAGTTCATTTTTCTTGAACTGTGAGTTTAGAAATTTGGATCATCTTTGTTCAGTACTTGGTTTATTTATGGATAGGGTGTGAACAGTACAGTAATAGTTGAAACTTTTCATCATTACCCTGATAGTGAGGTTCGGTATATTACAAAGGCCATACCCAGACATACAGTCCCAAAGGCCATACCCAGACATACAGTCCAATATTCTCAGTATATCATGGTTTGGTATATTATGCTATTCTCATTGTATCATGGTTTGGTATATTATGCTATTCTCATTGTATCATGGTTTGGTATATTATGCTATTCTCATTGTATCATGGTTTGGTATATTATGCTATTCTCAATGTATCATGGTTCGTTATATTATGCTATTCTCAGTTTATCATGGTTTGGTATATTATGCCGTTCTCAATATATCACCGTTCCATACATAACTTGGTTGATGGCTCTGGATTCCATCAACCACATTATAATGAGGGAGAGCTGTACTACTACAACTAAATTACTTTTATTGATGTACAAGATTATCACATGAAAAATTATCTTGAGAGTAATCTTTCCTCCAGAAAGAAAATGTGTAATCTTTAGATTTTGATCCTTGTAAATGGGAATAAAATTAAAGTACTCCACTCTACATTCTTACTAGAAATTTCTGTCTCCTGACAAGGATGCAGTAGTAATTGGTATCTTGTGGACAATAAATATCTCAGTGAATCCATCTCATACAAGTCAATAAAACAACACTTGACCTATTACCAGTTGTTAGTCATGCTGCTCAATTGACCTATCAGTGAGCCTAATTAGACACACATCCAGGCATTGTTTGTGTTTGCCATTTTCCTGTGAGAAGCTGATTGTCATGATAATGAATTCATTATCATAAATATTTACAAACTTTGCAATAGTTCATCAATGTTTTGATGGTGAAAAGGTGTCAGTCGGGGTTTTTTAATTCTAACCATCAATATTTAGTTTGTCTAAATGGAAGAGTTCTGTTTATTCCTTTCTTGAAAATGAGATGAAAACTTGGATGGATTCAAACTTTTGGCTGCTGACACCATCAGCTGAAAGTGGATAGTTGATGGCAGTTATGTTTGTTTGTGAAATAGTATGAAGAGAAGCATGTCCATTAAGTAATTTAAAAAAATGATAAGAAAATAGAGAGTATATAATTATGTAAAAGTGAATGTGTCTAGAATATAGTGAAGAACCTCCTAATGTCAGACTTTGTTGTGCATGTTTTTTCTTCTGTAGGTAGCAGTGGACCCAGGATTCCATCATTTTAATAGCTTGAAAAATTTACATTTAATTTTAGTTTGCCCCAAAAATATCTTAATCTTTCAAACACTTGAGTGACTCTTTACTTTTAGTCATTGAGCTGAAGGAGGGGTGGGGGATGAAAATTGTAATTATTAATTAAGAAATACAAAAATAATGGTTTTAGATATTTGTCTTTAGATATATTAGGCATGTATTTACATGTTTACATCAACATACATCATTGATCAAAATTCCATCTGACAAACAGTATAGAACTTTCAATTGTTACTTAACAGCAGTATAATTTTAAAAAGTAACTATTACACTTTTGCTATGTATTTTGATTTCATTTACTTCTAAGGCAACCTAAGCATGTTAGTTGAAATTAACAAACTATGATTGTATACTACTTACAGTAACATTTTTTAGAGTGAATTTGTTTTTACTTGAATATGTTCTCAAGCTGCTTTAAAATTGATTTTCATGATTTCCTGAAATAAAACATGTAGGTTACTACCATACAGACTTGAAATACAAACATAAATATTGTCCACTGGAGAATATTTTATGGAACATGGTAATTTTATATTTTAAAGAACAAGAATAATTGATAATAAACAAATCATGAAATTGACATATATTTCTCTGCCAAGTACTGAATGTTTGTTGGTAGCAAATGGGCTGTTGTGCCACATGATTGGGTAGACAGAACATTTTGTTATCTTGCATATTGTCAATCACATGCAGTCTGTTCAAATGATTAATGATTTTGAACAAATATAATATAATGCTTGGTGGAGTGAGATGTTTATTACAAGGTCAGGTATTTTACACCAGAGACATCCAGCTGAATCCAAGATGGCACATTGATTAGATGGATGCATGCAGATAATGGCAAGACACAAACTGTTGTGCTTAGCAGTATGCAGATGGGTGGCCTTATGGATCATTTCAAATTCAAACATTCAGTCAGTACTGTCATTGATAATAATACATTTTTTGCTTGGTTTAAATGTTGGACATTTTGTTGTTCTTCATTCATGTAAAACTTTGGTGTGCATTTGGTCTTGAAAATATTAGGCCTTTTATTTGTTGGTATCAGTTGTCTAACATTGACCAATAACTACGTATAACCTATTTTTTAGTTGATTCTGGCCAGTGTCAACTCATAGACAGCTGTAGAAACATAACATGTGCTAACAATGGTACATGTACTAATGGCCGCTGTATGTGTAAAGCGGGATTCACTGGATTTACATGTCAACACAGCATTGATGACTGCCTGAGTAACCCATGTCAGAATGGAGGCATCTGTACAGATGGTTACCTTTCCTACACATGTCAGTGTGCTAAGGGCTATAATGGTAAGTATAGGTATTACTCCAGCATTGATATAGACCTTGACAAATTTTATTTAGAGTTAGAATTGCTTTTACATAATAAGATACATTAGCTCACTGGAGCTTTTTTACTGATTATAAATAATGATAAAACAACTGAAATAATTGGATATTGTAACATATATATATATATATATATATATATATATATATATATATATATATATATTTATTTTTTTAATATTTTTTTGGTGACTTGTTTCAAAAGTCATCTTTCTATGCCAAAAGTACATATCAAGCCCACTTCTTCTTCCACCCAATAATTTATAATTCTATTTACAATAATTCATTGCAGAGATTAAACAATTGACCTGAATAGATTCTTAGATACTACTTCCTGGCTGTATATTTTCCATGGTATTCAAGGAAAAACCATGGAAAACCATTGAAAACTCTAGCATGGAAAACCATGGATTATTTGGACTAATACTCCAGGCTCTGTCCAGGGTAGGGTGGAAAACCCTGGAATATTGGCATGGAAAACCCTGGAAAATTTTAGCATGGAAAACTCTGGAGTATTTGGACTAATTTTCCAGGCTCCATCCAGTGTATGTTGGAAAATCCTGGAAAATGCTGGAATATTTAATGGAAATCCTGGAATAGTGGCCTCAACAAAACTCTAATCCCAGCCATAGATTTTCCATGGTATACCATGAAAAACCATGGAAAATTCTAGCATAGAAAACCTTGGAATATTTGGACTAATATTCATGGTTCAGTCCAGGCTAAGATGGAAAACCCTGGAATATTGGCATTGAAAATCATTGAATATTGGCCTTGGCAAAACTGTATTATTTAGCTGGAAGACCATAACAATTTTTCATGAAAACAAGAGATTTCCAAGGAAAACGATTTTCAATTAGCTGAGACCCTGACGGGATCCCCTTCGCATCTGATAAAATGACACACTATTAGGTGAAACACTAGAATAGTACCCATCTGAATCATATTCACTGCTCAAAAAGTCTGACAGCCCAACACCTGGGGTGCCCGTTGCCTGAGAAAACATCAGTTGCACTGATGAAATGTTGAAATTTAATTTCAAGATGTTGGAAGACTGGTAAATTATTAATATCTTTCCCCATGTATGCCCCTTGCCCGATACATGCATTGAAAGCACTATGTGATCTATGAATGGGGAGCAGATTGTGTTACTATAACTAATACTCACATGGCTTTAACAAACATGAGATTCTAAAATATTGTTTTGGATATTTATGTGCCAGAATCTAGCCAGAACCAGTCTTGTGGAGACGGGAGCTATTCCAGCAATTGTTACAACAATGCATGACCGCATAATGCCATTAAAGCTAGCGTTTATACATTATATGCTGTTTGTTAACTGATTACTTTGTTGTTGTAATCTGAAGAGTTTAGACCAAACACAGTATTTTTTTTTTCAGGTATTATAAAGGGGTCAAATGTGGTTGTATTGGCTTTTGAATCTGATCAAAAAATCATCTGACCTTGAGATCAGTAGGAAAGACCAACTAAAAATGATTTTGGCAAAAACCTAAAACAAGAATTCTGAATGTATGGTCTTGTTTAATTGCTATGGTACTATTCAAGATTTTTTAAGTTAAAGAATGACATGCTGTTTAAACCAGTTGAGCGACATCAATGAACAACTTCAAAAGTGTAAACGAGAACTATATAAAAAAGATGTTTCCGATGCTAATGAACATAAACACTGAGTAAGATGGACATTGTTAAAGCAATTAGACATTATGGCTGACCTCCGGATCTGGATGAAAACATTGCTTTGGGTGAAATGTTTCAAAATTCAAATAAAAACACAAGTCAATTAATATGATTTGGTTTTTATTTTTTTTCACATTTGAAGTGCAGCAATTGCAATGATTTTTAAAAAATAATACTGAAAATGGGCAATTTTGGGCACAAGGAAATTGCAGTAGCGGGTAAAATAAGGAGTTTGAGTCAGGGTTTGTTATTTTTATGTCATCTAAGCCCTGGTGGCCTGTGTGTCATCTGAGTACTGGGGTTCTTTATGTCATCTAAGCACTGGGGTCCTTTTATCTAAACAATTTTTTCTCTGAGCACAGTCACATTTAACTCATTAACCCCTGGAGGTTTTTGTCGTTTTCATCTGAAATGCGAGTAGGAAACCCATTTTGGAGGCTATTTCTGAATACATCCTAATACATCGACCTCCAAGACATTTTAGGTTAACCTAATGCCTAGTTGTGTTAGAAACATCGTTTTTCATTGGCTATTTTGCCTGAGCATGAGCAGAAGGGTAAAAGTTGGAGTTCATTTTTTTTTTTTGCTTAACGAACCCATCATTTTCGTGTCGAGACCACTCTTTATTCTAAATGCCCATCTTATCCTACTTTTTGCAAAGGTTCACCTGTCTGTGTGCAGTTCAGACCGGTCTGTCTTAGATCTGAGGCCAAAAGTCTAAAATCCAGACACAAAATTGGATTCCGACCTCGAGCAAATTTCTGCTGGAAAAAACTCTGGTCCAAAAAGTTACGTTTTTCCCTCTGTATTTTGTAGTGCAACTAGAACATCCATATTATTTGGCATCATCGTAAAGCTACATCTGTCTACCTTTCTATAATACCACCCACTTTATTGTGTCGTACATGACCTTGACGCTACAGAGCTCAGAAGTAGGCTACCATCTCCTGCCCCGTAAATGCGGCGCCAGGGGTTAATGAGTTAAAATTAACATTTTACGTTTTAAAAGGATGAAACATTGAAATGTAGAGGTAAAAAGAATGGCACAAAAACTTTTGTTAGAAAAGGGGTCAACATTTTGCTGTTAAGACCAATTTACTTTTAATTTGTTTTCTGCATGGTAGAGTAATCAATGTTTGCAATGGCTACTGGAGATTACTAAAAGCCTCATGGAGTTGAGTTATGTAATTGTTCATTGTATATCAGCAAGTACCACTACCAACTTGAAATGACCATATGATGTATGTTGGATAACAAGTATGCTGGTCACCAGATATGGCCACAAACAAAAATATGTGGTTCCAGTAACCCAACCTAACCTTTTTTAATGGCCCAACCCCATAACTTGTTATCAAATAGGAAAAAATAAAAAATTTTTTACACACTGTGCCATGTTTTTTACCTCTGAACCATTAACATTTTTGCAGAGAAGAAGACAGTGATACTTGGTTTCATTTGTGGTCTCTGAAAATATTTGGAAAACAGTAATAAAATTCTTTGTTACAAATCTTTGGTCTTAAACTTAGTAAATGAAAAGAACAAAAACCAACAAGTTTTATAAAATTCAGCAATAATGTATTTCCCTTTAATACAAAGTGAAAATTTAAAAAGAATTTAAATTTAATATTGTGACTTAGAGTCCTAAATATTCTATCACAAGTCCAAACATATAAAGTTCTTTGTAGGATGTAATGAAAGCCATTTCTTGGCACTCACACCTGTGACTTTCTCCTCTTACAATCACTCATTATCCCACCAAAGCAAAGGCATTTTTTCACAGGGCTGTCTTTCACAAAAAGTGGCCTTTGCTGATTACATCCCAAATTAGTCTCCTGCTCTTCCATCAGAGGGATTATTCCTTGTGGGTTTTTTTAATTTGCCAGTTTGGGGATTAACAGATCTCCCATCAAACTGACAAATTCAGCTGTGCAAAAGCAGCAAGTTGGGTATTACTGATATTAAAATGTAGTTTATTGGAGGTTTGCTGGGGTGGGGTGGGGTGGGGGACTAATTTGAATGATGTAATACTTACATGTTGCTATTGCCAGATTCCCTCATTCTCTACACTGATGTCCCACAAAGTTAGGCTGCTGCCTGGAAATATTGACAAGGGCCTTCACACATGCCCAAGGTAAGTGGGGTTCTTCTGTACAGCTGATCCATTGATCTGGAAGATTCTGGTTCACCCTAATGGGAAGATGAAATTTTGATCATGGGATGGGGTATTTTCACCCAACTACAGTAAAATATAATCACATGTTGAGGGACTATGCTTTATGTTGCCAGAAGGGGTCATTCCCCCGGGGACATCTATTGTAGTTCATGTGTAAGAGTGAGGTTTGAAATTTGTTATGTTAGCGTTAGTGCTAGCTAAAATAGATATGTGCTACTAATTTTCCTTGATGGCGACTATATTTTCTGAAACGATCAGTTTTGGCTACTATTTCCACCTTCTGTGTTGATTGTAAATATTATGTATTGTGATTACAACACACTTTAGATTAATGACAGTTTTGGTCGCTATAGGAAACCTTTTAGTGGAAACCTATTTCTGTACAGTTAATACAGATTCAGTATGTAAAAATGCTGAAATTTATACCATATGTACTCACAAATCAAGTCAAACTACAGACAGCATAGATCCAAATTTGACATAACACCATGCAAATCAGGGTATATGTTGTTTGTTCTACTGATTACTCCTAACAAACTGCACGGATCCAGATCTGCAGTGGATTATGAAATAGCAGATCTGAGTCTGTGCAGTTTGCAGTTGGACTGGATTTCTAAGCAAGTATATGTGGTACCTGTAGGCTGTACAAGGCAACAGGTTTAGATGAGTGTATATTGTGTATAACCTATCAATGACCTTCCTATTCTAACTACTTACCTAAGGACTATTCATAACAGGGACTATTCATAACAAATGACCTTCCTATTCTAACTACTTACCTAAGGACTATTCATAACAGGTAAGTGGATATATTGCTTACAGCAAAATTGACAAAATTACCTTTTGATTATACTGTGTCCAAAAACAGGTACAGTGCTTGTACAACAACATGCTGTCAGTAAACAGGAGTACCCACATTATCAGTACAGTATAAAATAAAACTGGTCAAGTTAAAAGGTGTAGACGGTGCTACATAATTAACATGTATCATAATGTGCTACTGAAGTTTTTGTATTGTAAGAAATGTTCCAAATCAGAATGAGGAAAATAGTTATACTAAAGAAAATGGAGCCCCATCCAAGCTTTCTGTTCACCTTCCAAACTTTCACAAGGTACATTGCCAAAATTAAGTATTTTTGGTATTATGAATTTCAGTTTGATTTCAAAATTCTGATCAGAGCTAAATTTCTCCCTTAAAGTCTGTTACAAGTGTATTTTTTCTCGTTTAACTTCTCATTCTATTAAGTTACATTTATGTAAGTACAAAAATATCTTGAGATTTTTAAGACTCTCATTCCTGACCTCCTCCTCCTCCATGGTACACATAAGAAAAAACAAGACTTTATTATTATGCCCTATTGTCTTTCTTACTTATTCACACATGGCAAACATTAATTACTTTTCATTCAAAATTATTTTACCCTATTGTCTTTCTCCCTTATTCACACATGGCAAACATTAATTGCCTTTCATTCAAAATTATTATGCCCTGTTGTCTTTCTCACTTATTCACACACAGCAAACATTAATTGCTTTTCATTCAAAATTATTATGCCCTATTGTCTTTCTCACTTATTCACACATGGCAAACATTAATTGCTTTTCATTCAAAATTATTATGCCCTATTGTCTTTCTCACTTATTCACACACAGCAAACATTAATTGCTTTTCATTCAAAATTATTATGCCCTATTGTCTTTCTCACTTATTCACACATGGCAAACATTAATTGCTTTTCATTCAAAATTATTATGCCTTATTGTCTTTCTCACTTATTCACACACAGCAAACATTAATTGCTTTTCATTCAAAATTATTATGCCCTATTGTCTTTCTCACTTATTCACACACAACAAACATTAATTGCTTTTCATTCAAAATTATTATTCCCTATTGTCTTTCTTACTTATTCACACACAGCAAACACTAATTGCTTCTCATTCAGAAAGTCTTTAATGTCAGTAAAATATCCCATATATTATTTCATCTAATTTTTTTAAAAACTTATTTTGGGATAGTATGTTTGGAGCAACCTCATATTTCCCAAGGGCAAGTTCATTTTCCCTGTCAGCTTGACCAGGACAGTCCTTGGATAGACCCTGAACAATTTCTTTTACAAAACAGTTGTATTGTCACAAATTAATTTAGAATATTAGAAATAAAATTCTATTTATGAACATTTAATCACATATTTGACACATGTCAAATATGCCAACATGGTAGCTGAATGGGATTTTGTGAAAGATATTCATACCATTTCCAACTTGTGGAAAAAGTTTGAATTAAAAATGGATTTTTTTTCGTTATGGACTAGAATCTGTTGAAGTGTTAAATACATGAGTTCCTTTGTAAGAACGAGAATGATCCTGAGATTTTCAGGAGAGTGGATGTTTTCCATCTGAATTTTATGCAGTTTCTCTAGTCCACTAAATGTTATCTTGTTTGACATGTTTTATTTTTACTGGCTGTCTGTGATAAACTTCTAGCCCTGCATATTATCATTGCACTCTGTTTCCCTGCCTCTTTTACATGGTGTCCGCTGTATTGAAAGCTTAATCATCCCACTTTAGGTACAATTTTGAGATAACGGATCATATAACAATTTACCCAATGCAAATACATTTACTATAAGGTACTGACCATTAAATGGGGTGGACAGGCATGCAATGTTTCTTCAGCTACTTTATTTTCTTTTACTGCAAGATAATTAATTTTTAAAGAAATATAATGAATATGGTGCTAATTTCTTTAAATCAGAGCTAGATAATTTTTTCAGCAATGTGAGGGCCTTAAATGAATAAAAAAAATCCCAGGCCCCTGCCTCAGAAATTAAATCCTTGGCCCTAATATAGTCGTGTTGTACTGTGGTATGTTTAAAAATATTGTGGTGTACCGTAATATATAATCTTTTGTGGTACCCAGATCTATCAGGGTCTATGTTCTGCTGATTATTCCTAACAAACTGCATAGACTTAGATCTGCCAGTGCATCATGCAATGGCAGATTTGGGTCTGTGCAGTTTGACTTAAAGCGAGTACATATGGTAATTGAAGAAACTGTTTCACCTTTATTTTTATACTGCCATCCTTGAGGAACAGGCTACTGTAATCAATTATGTGTGTACTGGTATATATGTGCACAGAATAATGTGAGGATTGTTCATTGAAATTGATTGAAAGTTGGTTTGCTTATTGATGGTAATGCCAACAAAAGTTATATTTTAAAGCTTGTTCATCAAGATGCAGGGTATACATGTTGGGGTACTCCATAATATGTAATATGTACATGATTGCAGGACAATAGGATTGTACCACTGGAAAATCAATATGTTACCACATATGTGAGCATATTGTAGAGGAGGAGGGGTAGGAAATGCAAGCCAGTGTGTGGAGCTGGATCTACAGATGACATTTTTTGTGTATTGAATTTCAGCACTGCACATTTTACAGTTTTACACTGATTAAGAGTTCCACCATGTTTTACCTATGACCAGTACAATGACCACCAACTGTTGCCTGCCCCCCCCCCCCAGTTGAGATCACAGCTGGCAATGTCCCATAATGTACCATATATACATGATTATAAGTAGAGTCAAACTGCAAACAACAAAGATCCTAATCTGCTGCCATACCATAATGTGCCATATATACATGATTATAAGTCTAGTCAAACTGCAAACAACAAAGATCCTAATCTGCTGCCATACCATAATGTGCCATATATACATGATTACAAGTGGAGTCAAACTGCAAACAACAAAGATTCTAATCTGCTGCCATACCATAATGTACCATATATACATGATTACAAGTCAGTCAAACTGCAAACAACAAAGATCCTAATCTGCTGCCATACCATAATGTACCATATATACATGATTACAAGTAGAGTCAAACTGCAAACAACAAAGATCCTAATCTGCTACCATACCATAATGTACCATATATACATGATTACAAGTAGAGTCAAACTGCAAAAAACAAAGATCCTAATCTGCTACCATACCATAATGTGCCAGCAGATCAGGGTTTATCTTGTTTGTCCTAACAAACTCTACAAACTCAGATCTGCCAGCATATTATGTGGTGGCAGATCTGGGAATGTGCAGTTTGCAGTTGTACTTGTAAGCAGGTATATACAATATACTAAAATGTAGAGAAATATAATAACTATCAGCTTGGTATTCATTGAATTTTACTCAGCTTTTGAAGTGAGCTTACATAATATATAGTCAAGAAATTTTGTGTAGTTAGTAAAGATTTTCCCTTGAAAATGGGGTGGGGCTTAGGGTAAATAGTGGAACAGTTAATTATCATTTGCCACCTGCGACTAGAATTCTAGTCCCAGTTGCAAAGTTCAATACAGTGGCAATATTGGGGTCAGGCACAGACAGGGACATGACAGCAGGGCATGCATTTGAAGCTGGTAGCTGGGCAAATTGCCCTTTTAACTGTCAGTTCCAGCTACTTTTTGGCCAGAAAATACTTGCAGTAAATTACACTACTGTCATCCTGAGCAGAACATTTAATATATTGCAGTTAAATATCACAGATGGGGCTAACCATTGTCAATAAAAGGTTTTATGTATTCACTAAGTTGTGTATGATCTCAAACCATGTGTGAAAACCCACTATAATCTCTTTTCACCTGTGGCTGCATGTGATAAGATTTCTTTGTTTCTCATGAATATGCAGCAACAAAAACATGGCATCAATAGCCAATGATATCAACTCTTATACATCAAAGTAAGTCGCCTTTTATAAAATGATGAGTGACTGTCTGGAAGATAAAATCTGATTGACTCCCTCTCGCAGCATGAATGTTCATGGGGGTGGGGAATGTCCCTTATAAGAAAATTGACTTTTGCTCACATTGCCTGGTTAAACTAGTTATTGGGACCCCTAGTGGCTGAGTGGTCTAAAGCGCTCTGCGTTACGGATCACTGCCATCTCACCTCTGTCTGCGTGGGTTCGAGTCTAAGATTCGGCAAATGTGGATATGTGAGAAAGCTTGCCAGTAGCTTCTCATGGGTCGGTGGTTCTTTCCGCGGATTTCCCGGTTTCTTCCTCCTCCAGTAATACTGGCCGCCATGTATAGCCAATCGTGTGCTGAAAAATGGCGTTAAGCCCCACAACAACAACAACAACAACAACAAACTGGTTATTGCATAGTCATAGAGACATTGCTACTAGTCATTTCTAGTCGTAGAGACAGTTCAGTCATTGAATTGAGTTTAGTTATAGTTGTCTGTTGATAACCAATTATATAATTGATGATTGATCGGTTGACACCAGCGATTGTAACCAATGATAGAGAGTAAATTTGAACTGCTTACACAATACTACTTCCATGGGAACATAATTAGTACTTGCTCAGCAACTAAGCTAGATTTATTTTGACAACTGTTGAAAACATAATGGTCATTGTGCATGAAAACACAAGCTAGCAGATTTGTCTTCAGATAATTGACAGGTGCTGACTTCATAGTTACATGTGTACACTGACGTGAAGAATTAGCCCAATTTCTCTTTGGTTTACACATTTTAAATTTTTCCTTTCTCTTTCTTTTCAGTCTTTTATTTTTTCTTTGATCTGGATGCACCAATTGTTTATACACTGTATTGTAAAACTGACAGAGGGCTGTACACAGTCATGTGCCAGCAATGTCATGACATAAAATTTGCAGTCTTAAGGAAATAACTAGTGCAAACATATTGATGGGTGTGGCTCTGGCAGTTTACAAGCATTTCTGCCATTGCTTTAGTTTATTGCTTGCAATGGATACATATGTTCTTGCTATTAAAAGGAAGCAATTTCATCTTAACTCATATATGAAGTTTTGAGTACTGCATGTCAACTTGATCTATATTAAAAATCTGTGTCCAATTATTATCTTGAATTTTTACTACTTCAGAACTAATATCTGTAAATATTTAAGTCCATAAGATTAACAATTATGTAGGACAACAGAGATCACATTTCTCACATAATAACAATAGTTGTAAGCATCAACCTTCTTTCATAATAACTTTTAACCAAAATCTGATCCTAGCTCAATGTCTCACATCATATCCTGTCCTGTAGTTGATGGTTATGGACTCCATCACTTGATGGTTATTGAGGTAGAGCTGAGTATGGTCTTAAGAAGAGGATAAATGACACCAAACTTAATATTAGGTTCACTTGGGCCTCATGTCTTTATTTTGGACCCCAAAAAGGCGTATGTGCTTAGAAGGCAGGTGTGGCATTATATTGAATACAGTATGCAAATAACACCTGAAAACTCTTAAGAATATAAACTGTAGATGAGAAGATTTCTCCAGATTCAGGTTTAAGCATCTTTGTGCAGTTTTAATCAGATTATTGTACAAGCTTTTGTGTCATTCTATGGGATAGTTACCTGCTGTGGACTTCAGGGAAACTGCAGGATCTTTATTTTGCACTTGAAGCATGGCTGACTGCTTTTGGTTTTAAAAAAAAGCATTCTTTGGCAGAAAATAAATTTTACCCATTGCAGACTGATTTTGTTTCCTAAGAAATTATTAGCTGGGAGTCTGCTCTGCCAAATGTCTCTTTAGCGACGAAGATGCTGGAAGAAAACTTGAATAAAAATAATAAATTTTGAGGTGGTTTCATGTGACACAGAGATCAAGTTTTTCATGAAACAAGCGTTTTTTTATTTGTATCACACATTTGACTTTAGCCATAATCACTGGGTTTAGAAGTTCAGTATAACTTGAATTTAAGGTTTCTTGTGGCAATATCATGTGATACACATCTCAATTCTACCTCCTATATATAGGCCACCTCCAGTAAACAAAACTGCCTCATATGACGGGCTCCAGTCCAACATACCTATCTGACCTCACCCATGTGTACACACCAGCAAAATACTTACGCTCCTCTTCTGACACACGTATTCTCATTATTCCCACTATGAAAATGAAATCATATGGACAATGTTCTTTTGCATACCAGGGCCCAGCAATGTGGAACAGATTGCCCACTGAACTTAGACACAAAGACACAGTGATCTCATTTAAGAACGCTCTTAAAACTCACCTATTTCAACTGCAGGAACAGACTTAAAGATCTAATAATGTTTCCTTACCTTAAACATTTACAGCATGTTTTCTAATTTCGCGGTGTTTGTTTTTATTTTTGTAATCGTATCATTATATATGTTTTTCAAGTGTTGTCAAATGTTGTAAAGCGCTTAGAGCTTCTAAAGATTAGGCGCTATACAAAGTCCTCATTATTATTATCATTATATTCAGTGTTTGGTTTTTGTGAATTGTCATTATTCATATCTTTGTTAAACAACCACTTCCCATATTTGACCCAGATTTTCCCATTCTTTATGCGAAGGATACAGAAGGGTTGCATGGCCATTAAGGTAGCAACACTGTTAAGTGCATTTAAAATTGCTATTTGAGGGATTCACTTAAAATTATTATGAGCTGGAATCACTGTACACTTAGTGAAATGTAAAGGAAACAGTACCAATCCGAGCCCAATTTGTCTTTGACAAAAGTCCTGAAAAAAGCGAGGGAAAACCTGAACTTGTGGAAAAGCTACAAAACTTCATTAGTAGCTACAAACACGAACTAACCACCATTTTGGACTTGCATATTGTCTAGTCACATGCCTTGTTCGTCATCTCGTGGGTTCCCTTAGAGTATGGAAGTTTCAGTGAAATTTATAACAATGTGGTATTGGTGTTGCAATGGAACCCACTGTCAGGGGTAGGCCTGATCCACTGTTCCATAATCTCCTAGGTGCATAAACAAGGCATAAATGTCTGTAAAAAGGTGTGATAAATATTTTGAGCCTTTATATTTGGCTTTATTATAATAATGAATGTATTGTCAATATTTGCAAAGTGAGAGAGTATATTGATGTCAGTTTTAGAGATACATTGAATCAGTTCTCACTTTTCTAATACATTTGCTCTAGAATTAAAAATTAAAATAACTTCAAATAGAATAATAAAAAGAAACAAGATAATGAATTTATGCCGACACTTTTTTCTTCCAGTGCTATGATTGTCATAATTTGTCCTTGAGGCAAATTGTTTTGCAGACAAGCATGAATAGGCATATTCTGCACAGAACCAAAAACAAAAATCAAATTATTTATCAAAATAAATGCATCATTAATTTGTCCAAAAGCATTGTTTGAACTTAACTTCCAGGATCTGCTGGACTTTTGGATAGCAATTACGAAAATAAATAACAAAATTCCTCAAAACATCACTCTTAGCTCTGACAATTGCTGGTTTTCTGCTGCTATGGAGGTGATGATTCCAAAATGCTGTCCAATCATTTAATATTTTGATTTTCTTTTCTCATAAATTATCTAAGTCGTTCCATGGATACTTGTATTTCCTGTCAATGACAACTTTGTATTTTAAAAAAACAAGTACAGGAAAATTTTTTTTTTTTGAGACTCGGGTTGGATTTTTGTCAGGAAAAAAAAAAGAAAACCCTTATGTTCAGAATTTTGTTAAATTAAGAAAGGTTCTTGTACCTGTAAATTTATTTGTAACAGATAATACAGTATTTCTTCAGTGATAAGCCAGTTAGTTAGACTGTTATTATTTTTCAAAGGGTACAAGATATTTTGGCAAGCCCTAGTGAATAGTAAAAGCGAGACAGCAGTCACTTTGCTGTTGGCACTGATGGCATAAACTGTTAAGGTTTGGTTGAGTTTCATTGGTATACATTTCCTATAGCCAATAATAGATTCTCATTATACTTGGCATGACTCATTAAGGAGCTGGACGGTTCATCCAGCGACATGCACTTTTGCCCCTTTTTGGGTCAGATAGGTTTGTACGAGTCTCTGATATGTGTGGTAATCTAATGGGCTACCAAAAGGGAATTTAGGGTAGCCCACACTTAATTTTGGTAGCCAGCAGTTTTTAATGAATAAACATTTCATTAATGCACCATTAAAAATTTAAAGGTGGTAACGGGTTCAAAAAATAAAATGCTTTATGTACTTTTTAAAATTTTTATTTATTTTTGTGGGGTTTTTTTTTCTTTAACATCCAGCACTCAAATGATGTCATGTGATGAACTAGTGTGTACAGTAGCTACAAGAATGTACACATGCTTGAAACATTAGAAATGTGTTTTTTGGCTCTAATGCCAATGGTCAGATGGTGAACATACCAAGTAATGTTGACATCTTATGACAGAAGGACATAATCTTGAAGCTCAATTGACTTTGGAATCTGGTCAGATATTTTTTTTATACAGTAACACTCCATGGCTTGTAAAAATAGAAAATGATCAGAAATTAATCAAATCATTTCATAACTTTTTGTTGAAGTGACATTGTTTTTGATTGATGGTGTACCCACACCATTCCCACAATATTTATTTCTTGCACTTGATTTATGGTCGGTGCTCTCCTGGTTTAGTGTGAATCCACTGAAGGATCATGCAATTTTGTACTGATGAAATGACATCAAGTGTTTTTCTTGTCTTGGTGAATCAGACATTACAAAAACATCAGAACAAACATCTCTGCGACCAAGACTAGGATGTGCCACTTTTGAGTTCTTATACACGTGATGGATACTCCTGCCGCTTGATAATATTCACTGCTGAGCTTGACCAATGAAGAATTTCGATTCAAAATTTTTTAGATATAAGTGATTAAAAAATAAAAAATTATTCTGCGACAGAATGAGAACCTTGTCATTGGATGGAACAGCTAAATGACCAAGAGTCAGTCAAGTATGCATTTACTCCATAATACAGAGAATAGTGTAAATGACCAAAGGCAGACAACATTGAAAAATTCTTTCCAAATACATTATGGCATGTAATTCAGTGTTACTGAAGAACAAAAAAGTAAATAATTTTAACAACAAAAAAAAACAGCCAGCCAAAGCGTGACAAGTGTACAATTTTTTTTTTTTAGGGTTGAATGGCACTGTTTATCCATTACAGTTGTACTCAGTTGTGTTTTCTGTTGAAGGCTAAATTAAATACAGAATATTATTTGAAATGTTAGGTATTTCAACCACAATTTACTATCTGACTCATTGTTCTGAAAGTCAGCCCCAAAGTTTTGAAGCAGATGGGCCAGTTTTCCCACTGGCACCGAACAGCAGTCTGAAACTGTGGTACTCTTTTGATATTCTTTATATATGCCTATTTTGATTATTGAGAGTTAACAGCACCTGTTGTTTTGACTTGTTTTGCATTCTTAAAAAACAATGTGTTCTTCACTTTCTTATGTCTTTCAGAGTACATCAGCAAGCTCATGATGGAGCCAGAAGAGAAAGCCATTACACAGCTATTAGCACACTTGCCGCTGCTTCAGGTTGGCAACATTCGAGCCAAGAGTGAATATCTCAAGATCATCCCACATGTGCTCTCACATTCTATTGATAAGGGAGTTTTCATTGAAGAGAGTCGACAGCTGCTTTCATATTCTCTCATTCATCCTGCTATAACCAGTAGTGAGCGATCCAAGTTCACAATGTGGCTAGGACACTTAGAGGAAAGGTTTACGTACAACATTTATCCTCACGATCGACAAAATCAGGGAAAACCCGATTCTGACCAAACCCAGATTCATCCTTCCAAGGACGACTTGTTGACTCAAAATGTAACTCATCCAAAACTGCGGAACGGATGGAATCCTAATTATGGTTCTGCAGATTCTGTAAATCGTGAATGTTTGGACCCAGTGTGTGGGAGCCAGAATAATATGTTTCAGCCAAACAGTTTTGGCAGTGGCCCTATTCCTGTGACAGTCAGTACTAATGGTCAGATCATACTTAATTGTGCTACTAATAATGGACTAATGACCAGGGGTCATTTGCCCCTCCAGGCCACAATGTCAGCACCCTCAGGAATCAATCATATTGTGCCTAATTCTATGACTCAAAGTAAGTATAAATTTACTGCACTTTATGGTTGGAATTATCTTAATTATAAATGCACTGCACTGTGTGGTTGGAATTTGTCTAAAGTAAGTATAAATTTACTGTACTGTGTGGCAGGAAATTATCTAAGATAAATATAAGTTTACTGTATGATGTGGTGGGAATTTGTCCAAGTAAGTATAAATTTGTGGTACTGTGTGTCAGGAATCTGTCTGAAGTAACAAGGATTGTATTTTGCTGTCATGATTGGCAGTGAGAATACAATATTTTTTTACCAACCCATAATTGAGATTTTCATGACCTAGTAGACAGGTTCCAGTTATTTTAGTCATCAAGTGCATTGAGCTTATGGTATATGTATTGCCTTGTATCTGAATGCGTACTGTATGCATTCATCAGTCTTTGCTATTTTAAATGTCTAAATTCGCTGTCCAGTTTCATTCAAACTTGGTGGAGTGTTGGCCCCTTTGAGGGACTCTTGTTTGGATGTAAAACTAATTTTAATTATTGGCTACTTGTCACTATCATATATCCTTCTCCTAGCCATGCTCTAATGTCCTTCATTATTTAAGTTCTTCAGAAACAATGAGGATGCGCTATAGATGCCCTTCTCCCAACCGTGCTCTGATGCCCTTCATTATTCAAGGTCTTGGGAAATGTTGAGGATGCACTATAGATACCCTTCTCCCAACCCTGCTCTGATGTTCTTCATTACTCAAGGTCTTAGGAAATGCTGAGGATGCACTATAGGGGCCCTTCTTCCAACTGTGCTCTGATGCCCTTCATTATTCATGGTCTAAGGAAATGTTGAGGATGCGCTATAGATGCCCTTCTCCCAACCCTGCAATGATGCCCTTCATTATTCAAGGTCTTAGGAAATGTTGAGGATGCGCTATAGATGCCCTTCTTCCAGCCGTGCTCTGATGCCCTTCATTATTCAGGGTCTTAAGAAATGTTGAGGATGTGCTATAGATGCCCTTCTTCCAACCCTGCTCTGATGCCCTTCATTATTCAAGTTCTTAGGAAACAATGAGTATGCGCTATAGATGCCCTCTCCCAACTGTGCTCTGATGTCCTTCATTATTCAAGGCCTTAGGAAACAACAAGGATGTGCTATAGATGCCCTTCCAACCCTGCTTGAATGTCCTTCATTATTCAGGGTCTTAGGAAACAATGAGGATTTGCTATAGATGCCCTTCTCCTAAACCGCGCACAGACGTCCTTCATTATGCAGGGTCTTAGAAAACAATGAGGATGTGTTACTATAGCACATGGAATGATGATGGAAAGTCAGACTGGGTTGATACAGACGTTGCAAGAATTTCTAGAATAGGAGTATGCTGCAAACAGCACAGATGAGGGATTTCCCATTGCAGAAAGAATACAGTAAACATTAGTGAGATACAAGTATTATATAATTATAATGACAGTAGTTTTACCACCCCGAACCCTCCCCCCAAAAACTCCACTGTATTTTCAGTTTCTCCAGAATGGGCAAGCCAATTTTGATAAAACTTTGTCGTAATATTCTTAGGATATGGTATGTACCAGATCAGTGTATGGTCTGGCTCCCATGGCATTGGTGTGGCTTTCATAAAAACCAGGTTGAAAATCTGCAAATAGAACAACTTTTGTACCTAAAGTAACTGTATCAGAATAAATTTGATAGGTGGAGTTCTAGCATAAACAATTGTGACAAGATACCTGTACAATATCTAGTTCAGTTGAAGTTACTCAGAGTGAAAATACAGTTAAATAGAATGTTAAATACCACCAATTTCAACTTATTCTGACAATGGTGTCTTTCAACCCAAGGCACTGATCTTATTCCAATATTTGCCCTTCTGTTCCTTATTTCACTGTTTAGCAAAATATTGGTCTTGTCCTAGGCTGCCAGACAAGGATTTTTTCTTGCTTTGTCATTTTTTACTTGTTCCAGGCTGCCAGATGAGGATTTTTCCTGCTTCGCCATTTTTTGACTTGTCCCAGGCTGCTAAACAAGGAATTTGTCCAGCTTATCATTTTTTTACTTGTTCTAGATGAATTATCATTTGCCCACTGCATATGTAATCCTTATGGCCCAGCATATTTAATTTTCCCAGGGGAAGGGAGGAGGTTGGGATTTTCCCAGGGGAAGGGAGGAGGTTGGGATTTTCTTTCACTCTAGGATATTTTTTCAACCAATATAATAGATGCAATTTATTTTGGTTTGTTTGTGCGAATCAGAGGAAAAATATTTTTGTTGAAACTTTTTGGGAGATGGAACTTTTTCCTCCTTTTACAGCCACCACCCACGTTAAAAATTAAATGGTTGGTCACTGGTATGATATAATAGTTATGTATATTTGCTTATTTGTATCCTGTGCATGTTGTTGGGTGAGTACTGTAATTTATACACAGCTAGTAGTGCAGTTAAATGTATTTACAATGACATTGTTATTGCTAAATTGGCCACCATACATGACACCTTTACCTGTCTGTTTGGAATGGTATTAGAAAGGACATATACTGGTTTTGACATGGACATAGGTTTTGCATCACAGAAGAAATGATTTCATTCTTGCCATATTTTTGACCAGTTTTCAACCATATTGATTGCCTCCTGACTTGGGAATAATTGGAAATTACACTTACTCCATGACCTTGTGTTCCCTATATAAAAGCAGCATACCTGCCACTTTCTTGACTTTGGTGTTTTTCATGTTCATATGTTGTGGTTAAAAGGGGCTTACTGTACACAGCTTCAGTCAGTTAAAATTTATATTAAATAAAAAGTTTGGTTAAGATACTTCATTGAATTTAATAACCTCTTTCAATTTTAGGAATTTTTTAATTTAATGGAAAATAACAATGAATATTAGACATTGATAAATATACCTAAAATGTTGCAGCAAACCAGCTGTTTTCTAATGGCCATTTTCTTTGATGATTACAACCCTATCAATTCAACTCGCTATTTTCTTTCTATACCCCTGCCTCTTTATGGAAATGACATATAGCGTCATGTCACTTCATAAGCAAATTTGATTTCCATTAAATAGAGTAACTTTAAAAGGATTTAATGGATTAAAATCAGATTTGGTAAGTATCTTTACATTAAGGAGATGGCTCCACTGGCCTAGTGGTTAGTGTGTCCACCTCGGATGGGGGAGGTCACAGGTTCGAACCCTGGCCAAGTTGTACCAAAGACTTACAAACATGGTACTGACAGCTGCCTCACTGGGCGCTCATCGTTAAGAGGATAGTGTTAGGACTGGTTGGCCTGGTGTCAGGATAATGTGACTGGGTGGAACATGATGCTACATGTCTTCGGCATGATGCCCCAGTGCGAGACATCAGTATATACTGCCACACTGCAGATTTTGTAGTGATATAACTGAAAAATTGTTAAAGCTAAGTTAAAAATCCAGTCACACACACACTTACACTAAGGAAACCTAGGTCAATTCATTGTTGTCTGTTTTCTGGAAATATTTTACTGAGTTGTGGCCCCTGACTTGTAACAGCTTTGCCCTTCAATCTTTACCTGGTCATTAAGTTACCAAGGTCTTCTTGGATTGAAATTAATTTTTTTATGAGGATTTACGTTAAGAAGGTCAAGGTCATGTTTAATTATCACCAGTTTGTGGCTGAATTTTGTGCAGTAATGGCCCCTGACTAACTCGGAACTTGTCCCTTCAACTTCAGAATAATAACTTTTGAAGGACTTCATAGATTGAACCAGATTTAGTATTTTAGGGAATTTGTGTGCTTTCAAACAAGATCATATCAATGGGGTGGGGCAGTAGTGTTGGTAGTTCTAAATAGCATTGATGTGATGTGCCTTGACATAGCAGTTATGGATTAGTGGTGTTGTTTCCCAAGATTGTGGAAAAATTGAATTTTGATATTATGTAGTTTAGAACCATCCTTACAGGTTAGCATTACTTAAAATTAAGGAGGCAACATTTAATTTGCTAAAGCTGATCTTGCTTCCTTGCTCAGTTTGAAATCCAAGACTGAAGTTATTGTGTGGAACACAGACAGAGGTCTTGTCCAAATTATGTGATGAAGTGCAGGTCAGTGCTAGTCATTACTGGGATTGCTGTATTGTCCAACACAAATAGGAATTGTTATACAGTTATGGTTTATTGTGATCTGCACTAATACCATATGTTTTATCTGTCTGCCTGTGACACTTCAAAGAAGTAATGGTATGTTATGTTTAACTTTATTTAGTAGAGGATAAGTGTAAACAGCTTTAGATAAACAGAGGATAATTATATAACAGCTCAAGATAAAAAGGATAAGTGTGTAACAGCTCTCGATAAACAGGACAAGCATATAACAGCTCTAGATATACAGGACAAGTGTATAACAGCTCTAGATAAACAGGACAAGTGTATAACTGCACTGGATAAACAGGACAACTGTGTAACAGCTCTAGATAAACAGGATAAGTGTATGACAGTTATAGATAACAGGACAAGTGTATAACAGCTCTAGATAAACATGACAAGCATTTAACAGCTCTTGATAAACAGGACAAGTGTATAACAACTCTAGATAAACAGGACAAGTGTATGACAGCTCTATATAAACAGGATAATTGTGTACCAGCTCTAGATAAACAGGATAAGTATGTAACAGCTCTAGATAAACTGGATAAGTGTGTAACAGCTCTAGATAAACAGGACAAGTGTATAACAACTCTAGATAAACAGGACAAGTGTATGACAGCTCTATATAAACAGGATAATTGTGTACCAGCTCTAGATGAACAGGATAAGTGTGTAACAGCTCTAGATAAACAGGATAATTGTGTACCAGCTCTAGATAAACAGGACAAGTGTATAACAGCTCTAGATAAACAGACAAGTGTGTAACAGTTCTAGATAAACAGGATAATTGTTTAACAGCTCTAGATAAACAGGGTAAGTGTATAACAGCTCAACAATTACAAAAGGTTGCAAGGGATACCATCATAGTATATATAGTTACACTAAATAAATAAATAAAATCTCAGTTAAATACATAAATGGCTTTATAAAAATGAAACCTGAAAATGCACAATACTATAAATGTTGGTAATCAAGTGGCTTTTGCTTTCCCCCAACCTGTCTCCATCAGGAGGCTTCTGTTCTTGGAACTTTTGTCCTGAAATCTATCTATACACTCTATAATGCTGCACCCCCACCCCCTTTCATGGCGACAGTTGCCATATCTGAAAGTGTGTTTAACGTCCCACCGAAAATCGCTTTAAAGGTATTCATTTTGCTTGTTATTCACAAATAGAACCGTAATTTTGTATTTATAGCAAAGTTAATTGTACATTCATATGGGGAACCACTACCGAACTATTTCTTTTGTATGATTCCTGATACTTGTTCAGCTGCCATAGTAAACCCATGGAACACCTTAATATTAAAAATTCAATAACTTGAAATTTCTGAATGATCATGATCAAACCAATATTTTTAAAGTATAGACACGTCCTTGATGACAGCTTCTGTGTACAGAAAACATGAGCCACAGCATTTTCTGGATCTGCTTTGTATGAAACTTGAGTTTTTCAAAATCATGTCTGTAAAGGACTGAAATTCATCAATAAAGTATTTTCTCCATTTTTTTTAAGTTACAACTAGGATAAACTCTCAAAGATTCTTTCCACAGAAATTTTACTTTTCATTATCAAACAATCCTAGCCAGCCAAACCCGTACATATGCTCTTTTGTGTGTTCATCCATCTCATCAGCAAGCCATTTGATGCATTCAGGAAGGCATTTATCACGATGATTAAGATTCAGTCTTATAGTGTAACTTTTGTATCTTGAGAAGTTCATGAAATACCCTATCAAATTAAAAATAAATGCCATTAGTTCCACACAGAGGGATTAAAACACCCAATTTATTATACATGTATTCTTATCTAGACCTTTTGGGTAAAATTTACACATTGGTTATAATTATTACTCAAACCTATATATACTGTATATGTAGAGGATCTCAAATGGGGAATGGTTTGATATTGATTTTATGAAACAAGTTAAATAATTTCCAGTTTTTGCTAGCCGTGGCCATTTATTCATCATTTCATATGTATGCCCATTTACAGGGGTTCACGTCCTGCTATTAGGAGAACTTCACTGAACAGTGTTCGTGCATGTGGTCAAGAAGGTAGTGTTGTGTTGTTCAACAATACTGAGTCACAGTGACCTGCCTTTCTGCATTTATTTATCACAACTTATAAATAATGACTGATACAGAGGAATGAGAATAATGTTAAGTGCTTGTTTATGGTCAACTTTAGCATCATTTAACTGCAGCATAGTTTTTAGGGCATGAGTGATAGAATATGATCTCCCGCCTCTATGGTGCTATGGTTATCTTTATCTAGGAGATGATTAACCATGGTGTTATTGCCTGGATCAAGTAATTAATAACATAAAATATGAAATTAATAGATGGAATAAGAGAGATCTGAGGAAAGATATAGAATAAAACAACATGAGCCTCTGTAGGTAAAATATAACAGTTCAATCAATTATTTAAAAAAAATCGATATTGCACATGTCATTTGAGTGATACACTTTCTCATAGAAATAGAATTACAAAATTTATGTTAAATTCAATTAATTAAAACAAATTTCATATCATTGAGTGAATGATTGAACTCAAATAGCCAGCATGTCAGCTTAACCTGCTTGCTTCTGGTCCTTCAAAATCACTGTTGGTGGCAGGTCAGCTTTTTCATATTTCTTTTCCTTCTCTCTCTCTCTCTTTCTCTTCCCCCTCCCCCACCAACCATAGCACAGGTATGGAGCTAATTTTTTTCCCCTTTGTGCCTTTTCAAGACTTGCTTTTCTATGCAACTGAATCTCTCTTTCCATGTCCCTGAACTTCTTCCAGACACTCATCCCTTGGACACTTTTAACGAGAAACGTACTTTCTACTGATCTTGGAGCTGATGAATTTCATAAGGGAAATTACTTAAAACATATAATTTCATCTGGGAAATACCCACTTCTCATTTAGCTTAGACAGGACTAATTTTCTGGTGCCTCTGAAATGTTAACACTCCCTTCAAAGTCAGAATAATTCTCTCTGGTCTGCCTTTGTTAACAACTGCCCTAGAAAATATCATTTTATGACACCTATTCAAATGGCCCAAGAATTCCTAAATTTGTCTCAGGCTCACTTCCTCCACTTAATCTGACATTAACATATCTGTTGGACCATTATCCTAATGGGTCCTAATTAAAATTCTCTCATGTCCCAAACAGAGCATAGATTAGCCATAACAAGCTACCAATTTTTGGCAGCCTAGCCGATATGTCAATCTTAATGGTTACGTGTCATGCTGACCATGACAGAATATATTGTGAAAATATCTATAAAAAAATTTGCACCATTACAGTGGTCATCTGGATTTATGTCCACATCTTTGATTCTAGCTTGTTAACAAGATAACACAGAAACCACTTGATCTGATTAAAGTAGGTGAGCATGATTCTTTGAGTATATAGGTGACCTGATTTAGATTTTTGTCCCATTTAATGAATTTTACACATTTTATCTTTTTTTTTTGACATCTGTTTTTTATACATAAAATTTTTGAACTAAATAAAATCAGATTTAGTAATCAAGTCAGTATGTACAGGACTCAAGACAGGAAATTCTTCTACAAGCACCTGTGATGAGTGAGTTGCAGCAGTTACTTATCCTGCTTATCGTTCTCCTCATTTTGCTGAATACAGTAGGGGCCCTGAGTGGCCAAAGAGTCTGAAGGCCCCACCGTTATGAATCATTGCCATCTCACCTCTGTCTGTGTGGGTTCGAGTCAGGTTTGGCAAATGTGGGTATGTGAGAAAGCCTGCCAGTAGCTTTTCGTGGGTCAGTGGTTCATCCAGGGGTTTTCCTGGGTTCTTCCTGCACCATTTATACTGGCCACCATGTATAGCCTATCATGTGCTGAAAAATGGCATTAAACACTACAACAACAACAACAACTGAATACAGTACACTTCTACACTCCACTGCTTATGCTTCCTGGCACATGTATCCAACTACAGTAAATGTCTTTATTTTACTGAATACAGTACACTTCTATACTACACTGCCTATGCTTCCTAAAGTGCCACATGTATTCAAATACAGTAAATGTCCTCATTTTACTGAATACAGTACACTTCTATACTACACTGCTTATGCTTCCTAAAATGCCACATGTATTCAAATACAGTAAATGTCCTCATTTTACTGAATACAGTACACTTCTACACTACACTGCTTATGCTTCCTAAAATGCCACATGTATCCAACTTGAGCTTGATACTGAAATGAGTAAAAATCGTGGAGATATTATCTTCATTGTGCAGACCGTGGATTGAAAACTCTTCTAATACATGGCCCTGAAATAAATATACAAGACAAGGTTTGTAACTGTAGAAAAATTGCAGTTGCATACCTAACCTTCAATGTGGAGACATTTTTCTTTTCAACAGGCTAACACACATTACAAGTTAGATCTGTGAAATATAGAATGTAAACATTTTTTCTTCTTTTGTCAGGTCACACATAGTTCAGAAGACATCAACCCTCATAGTTATGATCTGGGCAGTCTCTGCAATTTCCACCAACATTCCTCCTAAGTTATCCAGTTTAGTTGAACCTGCATTTTCAGAGAGCTGATCTAGGGTATATATACATAATGAAATGATGTTTGCTAATTGATTGAAGAAATGGAAAGTATCTACATCATAACCAGGATTAAATTTGGACCAATTTAGCAGTCTCCACATTATGTGCTTTATGAATGGATTACAGTGGCATGAATTGTGTGAAAGTTGGTGGAAATTGGCAGAAACACTTCATTGATTTCTTTCACCATTGAGCCAGCATAATTTTTCTTGTACAAGTCATTACACACTTACAGAAGTATCTGCCAGTGTCTTCACTGTGGTGATATTGTGCACCAGTAAAGCTGCCACCTTGGAAATACTGGTGACCTGAGGCAAGCATAACACTGTCCAAATAGACAAAAAAGATCGCACAATTTTGACATTCTCTGGCTGTTTGCTTTTATCAGGTCAGATTCAGGAACATTGTGATTGTTTGCTGCAATGTCCACATCAGATCATGCCTAGACTACTGAAAAGTGTAACTATAAACATAAATGCCACAATGCAGTTAGCAAAAACAAGGACTAAGTGTGAAACTGCTATTTCTCTTTTAGTATACAGAGCTTGTCTCATTTTATATTTATCAAAGGGACCATGAATTTGAAGGGTTTTAAACTGTCTTTACTTGGAACATATTATTTTCATGAGTTTTAACCATACTGGTTATAGACCAGAAGAGCTGATGGGATGGTCTGTAGTCCATCACCCATCCATCCATTAGCACAAGTTATTTTATCGCTACTCATCATCCTAAACTACTTGGAGGATTGATTTGAAACTTTACACGCACATTCATCCCATGGTCTTGTTGGTCCTAAATGAAAATGGTGACATCCAGTACAGTTGCCACAGTGGCTACCAGAAATTCTTATTATAGTCACTCTGGCGGTATAAAAATAAATAGTGGTTCAAGTAGGTTTTAACTCTGATTGGTATGGTACCAACCCTCCAACAAGCCCATCTTTCCAATATGGCCGTACCAGCAATAAAAGTCTTAACAGTATGGTATACCTCATCGTACTGTCTGACTTGCACCTATGTATATAAAGAACCATATGTAGATGATATAATTAGATTTTATTGTGCCATCAATGAACTTTTCAAGTTTGTTATGTTTAAAAATAATTTTGCTCTTGAGAGTCATCAAATTAGAAATTTAGTTTTTTTTATGTCCATGGTGTACAAAATCTACTGGTACTAGCAAACATTAGTACTCTGTATGTTTCAACAGTTGCATGCTGTTTGGTATAAAGCTTTACCGATGTCACTTTTTGCCGATTATGCCGATACCGCGTACAGCCGATTATTAAAATTGCTGATACCGATTATGAGATCAATTGTTTCATTATTTGTTTCATTATTATTTGTTTTATAACAATGACTAGTTCAGAAACATAGACCTATTAGTGTAATGCAAGCAGGTATTTTGCCATGTGAGTTATTACCAAGTTGTTTATGCAGCAAGTGAATTTGAACTTCTATACAAAAACAAACAAACCGGATAAGAAGTACATTGCTATTTATAGAAAACAACGATCACACAAACATAAAACTTGAAAAACTTTAAAACTAACACTGATAAAACTTATGGTTTGCCAATTCAAGATATAAATGAATGAAAATGTATTAAACTAGTCTTTTAACTTACGTTCAGTGATGCAGGTCGCCATTACTAGATTTCAATAAATGACTAAAAAATCTTAATAAAAGATAGCCCAATAATAATTAAAATTAATAATACGCAAGCTTTAACCCTTTACCTCATAGAGTGTATGGCTTTTTAGCCCTTCGATACGCATGTAGCAAAGTTACCCAGTGCAGTGCGCTATAAATAGAACACCTATTAACTGTTCTACTACGTACGCATAGGCCTGTTAAGCAGTGAAGTGTATGTTATGTTTAACAGCAATTTTAACCATTTTACGTTTTTGGTACACATACACTATGTGTGGAAAGATTTAAGAGAAAAATCCGATCGTTATAACTGTATAATTATTTTTCACAGAAGAATTTTTTATGTGCTTTAAAATCTTGAGAGAACTCATTCACCATTAAGAACGTGAAGCCGCATGACCAATCGTAGCTGCCATTTCCCATACTCGAAATTTATAAGTTCTTTGTCTGCGTCTACATCACTAAATCAGCTGAATTTGATAATTTATAAAAACTAATGGCTTCCTACATCAGTATCTGAGCCTTTGCCTTAGTTATTAAAACTTTCATAGTTGTGATTCTAATCGTGAAAACTTGAGTAAGTACTGAATGAAATCCGCGACCTCCATTTTGGAGAGTGGAGAATATGACCCAGTTACTTTAAATAGCAGATTTCGACCAGAGCATAAACAGTGATGTAATGGTCATTCACACTAATGAATGTAGTATCTAATAGGGGGTTTTCCCCGAAGGTGGCACTATGAAAACCTGCTCAAAATGGCTGATGTTTACAGCAGGCGTCAAAAGGCGCTTCCATGAGAATGGTGTAGAGGCGCCAAAAGGCGCTTATATGCGAATCAGGTAGAGGCGTCCCAAGGCGCTGACATGTGAATGGAGTAGAGGCGTCCAAAGGCGCTTGTATGAGGTAAAGGGTTAAGACTAAAGTTAGACGTCACTGTACGCTGGCTGCAGCTAATACTGAAAGCCTAGTTGAGGTAGGTTGTATTTAAGCAACAGTAACATTTCTCCCTTCTCGCCAAGTAACGATTCACAACAATCCAAAAAAAATCTGGCCTGCAACACTAAACAGCTGCTTGCTCGGAACGCTTGAAGCTGGTGCAGACAAATAGCGTCTAGCTAATTTGGCCAAGTAGGGGAACTGAAACCTGTGAGCGTTCACCAGCCGTATATGTCTTCTCGTGACAGTAGAGGGCTGGCCAGATACAATTCAAGCATCGTGTCAATGGCGTCATCCACATGGGTTGTTTCGTTGACGGTATGGACAGGCTTGTCACAGGCCACAGAAAACAAATCCCACAGAGGCGACGTTGATGGTCCAGTGGCATTTGTTTCAGTTTCAGTTTTTATCTTTTTGGTCAGGGGTTCCTCTTGCTTGTCAGCTGACGCAACTATGATGCATTCTGCTCTAAGCCATTCTTTGGATCTGGTCACAAGTAATTCTTCGCTGAATAGGCAATGTTTGAATTGTGGATCCAAGATAGTGGCCAAGACAAGCTTCTTGTTGCTGGCAACGTCAGCAAAGCGTGTGTTCAGTGACGTCAACATATCATGGCGCATTGTCTGAATACCTTGACTCGCTTCATGCTTTCGAGCCAGCAACATTCGGAGCATTTTCAGCATAGGAAGAATGACGGATACTGATGTTTGGCTATCACTTACTTCCTTGGTAATGTCCGTGAATGGGCCTAACGTGTCCACAGTATTGTTAATCAAGACCCACTGTTGGGCTGTTAAGTTAGGCAGGTCATAAAGAGTAGCGTAAGCCCCGAAAACTTGTTTTTGTTCATATAACGAAACCAACATATTGTATGTAGAATTCCAGTGTGTCTGGACATCCTGGACGAGTTTCTTATGGGCAACGCCAAATTTTTCCTGCTGCTTTTCGAGCTGCTGTTGTGCCAGGATGGAGTGCTGGAACTTGCTGACTATGGATCGTGAGATCGCCAAAACATCTTTGACAGCTCGTTGCAACAGAATGCCATCAATGACAACGAGCTGCAGCATGTGTGCAAAACAGCTGATGCTTTCGATTTCAGCAAGATGCATTGCTTTAACCATGTCTGCACCTCTGTCACGCAGAAGAACATGGATATGAGTTTTGGGAATGTTGTATTCCTCGCATAATTTGTCCAGTTTGCTCGCCAAATATTTTCATGTGTGTGATTCACTGAGAGGCATTGCTGTTAAAATCACCTGTTTCCGCTGAAAGTCTTCCGTCAGCCATTGTGTCGTAAGACTCCACAAGGCTATGCCGATGGACGGGTCTGACCAGGCATCAGAGGTCAAACTAAGGTCAGATTGGGCAGAAACTAAATCACGCATCTTGCTTTGTATCGTCTTATGCATGTCAGGTATCAAAGACGTGGAAAAGTACTTCCGACTTGGAATTTTATAGTGCGATTCTGCCTTGGCCATCAGATGTCAAAATCCAATGTCTTCAACAACGGAAAATGGTTGCACATCTACTGCCATAGCTTTTTGCCATCTAATAGGTCTCGGGTCATCGAATGCAAATGGCTGCTTCCGGTAAAGCATGGCGTCAATAGTCAGAGTACGAAGAGTTGCTGCAACTGCTGAGGTTAACTGCGCAGCATCCTTTTCTTTTTTATCTGCCAGCAACAGGCCATGTTCGACGATGTGCTTGCAGCGCAAATGCTGGACAAGATTTGATGTCGTATAGTTTTTAGAATCCTTTCCACCTCTGGAATGCATGCTTTGCAAAGTGTGCAATTTTCTTTGGACTCCTCAACTGCATTTACTTTGAAGTAATTCCAGACTAAGCTTGAGTGTTTCAAGTTCGACATTATGCATAGTCTTGGTAGTATATTTAATAGTGTACAATCGCTAGTCATTATTAATAATCCAATCGATTCGCGCTCTTGATATAATGTTTTAAATCAAGTAAGTTACTACTAAGTTGTCCACATGGCTGGATGGATACACGCACCACGCTGCGAGTCACACGCTGAAGCAGCTCAGCAGCTGGGGTATCCAGGGGTAACGTCGCTGGCGCTGGCATGCCAATATCAATGCTGCATAATATTTGTATGTCAGCGTTCAGCTGCTGTAGGGGGGCGCTTACCAGTTATTATGTACTTTTGAGAGAGTGATGTATGTAAGGTGAAGTTGTTTGCATTTAAAACATGCACAGTGGAGAAAATGTTGGCATACCTTTATGCTACTTTGATGTAATGTGACTGACATTTCTTTGGATATTGTACTTTTGCAAATTGTAAAGGATCTTAGCACACTGCTAATTAAAATGACTGCTCCCTTGTACTCCAAAAATCAGCCTGAATTTGCCTAAAGTACACTATCCTTAGCAGCTATTTAAATAGGGAAAATGAATTTTGCCAGACTAGACAATACCAGCTTCTGAAAGTGCAATGAATGAATTACCAAATATATAAAATGTAAAAAAAAAAGTTATCAGCTCCTTTTTATACAACTTACCTCTGATGTTCAGGAAATGAAAATAACCAAGTGGAGCTAGCACTTTTTTAAAAGGTGCACATCTGGAGTAAGGCCAAGCTGTATACTCTATAACCCATATTACACCCATCAATCATGCACCAAAATAAAGGGAATTAAAGGTTCTTTGAACAGTACCTAAGATATACAAGGTCTTTTTTAAATAGCCAATATAACTAGTGAGGAAACCCAGGGGAATTCTTTTTCTTTAAAATTCTAACCCTATGCAAAATACGAACTGTAGAGCACCGCCTTAGCGTGCGACCGCTATTTGTTGATTAGCAGCATTGCAGGACTGGCTAAAGAACAGATTAACTATAGTGAGTCATAGTTTCGTAGTAGTTGGAAATTTCGCTAGCTGTCTGATCTAACTAGCTATCTGCTAATGTGTATGCTGGAAGTTCAACAGCCACACAAGGCCTCATTGGCTGGTTGGCTGCTGTGATTGGGATGAGTGCATGAATGGTATTGATAATTTGTTGTGTGCAGACAATCAATGGTAGTTTACAGTAAGTGTGTTAGAAAGTATTTACTTTTAAGAATATATTTTCTTTCAATTAGCCCCCAAATCAAATGTTTATTCCTTAATTGCCACTATTTAATTCTGATTTAAAATTCAAGCCATGTCAAGATGAATGTTATGATTGAATTTATATTTTGGAAATTTGTTTACATCGGCACCAATTATTTCTGCTGATACTGATTATACCGATTGTTCCAATAATCGGGTCGATTATGAGTATGGCCGATTAATCGGTACACCTTTAGTATGGTATTTTTATGCAGTACTTCAAACATGATATACCTTTTACAGAATTTTAGCATTTTTACCTTTTATTATTTTATATTGTTGTACTTCATGTTTCCATTGTTATACAAGGGTTTAGGCCACAAACAAATGCTTCCTGTTGCACTGTTTTTAAAGTTAGGGTAGGTAGGTAATTATATTTTGCAACATTATATATATATTATAATGATTAGTGTATATAATGTACTAAGCACTTTCAGTACTGGGCTAAAACAGCCTAGTTGGATACACAAATCAGTTTCATGAATTTTATGTTGTTGAAATTTTTGGGGAAAATTTTATTTTATGGGGGTTGGGGGTACTAGGTTTGGCAACGAAAAACAAGGACGGTTGGCTGACTGGAAATACATGTTTTTATATTTGGCCTTATCTTCCTAAATTTTTGGTGTAATTCTTTATTCTTACATTTTTTAAACTTTGCTTTTAGTTGGCACAGTATAACCACTATTGTGCTTATGTTTTGTTAAACTATTACATATATACATACATATATATACATACATACATACATATATACATACATACATACATACATACATACATACATACATAAATGCATACATTCATTCATTGATTGATTGATTCATTCATTCATTTATTCATGCATTCATTCATTCATTCAATACCATATTAAAGTATTGTGGGTGTCCACATCCATTAAAGTGGCAATAAACCATATTAAATTATTTGAAGGTTTCCTGTAACTATTCTTGACTGATGTCCTCATTACTTTGTCTTGCTACATGCTACTACTTGCGTGTAAGTTTTGCTGAGTGTTAATTTTCTATGCATTTTATTCCATGATGGCTTTATCAATTATGAAGGGGCAGGCATATTTTGTTAGAAGTTATTGAACCTAACTTTGCTTTTTGTCACTGAGTCACAGCCCTATATTCAATATAAACTAGATTTGTGCAGGTAAAGTTGCATTTCAAAAGATAATCACACCAGAAGGATTCCAACTGTACAGTACCTTTTTTTCTGGCAGTTAAATTTTTGAAGATATTCACTTGTTAGCTGCATCATCATTTTGGCACTCTGAAGGTCCCAAATTATACAAGAGCTTAGAAGTGGGAGGCTCATTACTGAGGTAGATATTTGTGCCTGTTGTTGAGTGTCTTGTATTTTGCTTGGCAAGTACACAACTTAATTAGATAGGATTTGTGTTGCTAGGGGTGTTTTTGTTTACACACCAGTTGTCTTTAGGTAACTATTGTGTTTGTGTCTGGTATACTTCATCTGAATTGTAAATTGTCATCCCACAAAGTGGGATTAAGGGGATTAAATACACAACTTAATTAGCCATACAAGAGTTGTCTTGCTTGGGATGAGTTGTTTCCCTTTAGCATACTATTGCTTTTGTGCTATTTACCATGTCTAAACTGTAAATTTTTATGCCCACGCAACGAGAAGGTGGGGATTAAGTACACAGCTTGATTATACAGGAATGTGCTGATAGGGAGAAATTTTTTTATTGTAGAGAAAGTTGGAACATAAGCTATCTGTCTTGTTTTGGTTACTATTGCTTGTGCCCCAAGGGACACAATGTACTTCATCAGAATTGTCAATATTTCTTCTACATTTACCAATAAAAAATGGGGATTTTGAATGTTGGTTCTTTTGAATTAAAGTTGTTTATCACCTAGTAGGCATGTATGACTACTTTAGCTAGTGTTGCTCACTGATTAATTTTTGCGATGTACATGGGTTGTATTGTCAAGTTATGGCAAGTTTCCTATATTGGGCCAACCCTTATTGCCAAATTATGGCAAGTTTCCTATACTGGGCCAAGTTTCCATTATTGCCACACAAATCTTATTCTAGGGTTGCTTAATTTCCTGTTCTGTAGATTGTAAATTTTGGTACTAAGTATACACAAGTGACCTAAAAATGAAGGGCTGTTTAAAACAGTTTTTATTATGGCAGACAGTATTTTCTGCTCCGGTGATCTTTGCACTCTTTCACACTCCTCTCCAGCTCCAGAGATCTTTGGCAATGCACTTTTCCACACTTCTCTCCCACTCTGAAGATCTTTGGCTATTCATTCTTCCACGCTTCTTCTTTCCAGCTCCAGAGGTCTTTGGCTATGCATTCTTCCATACTCCTTCTCTCTAGCTCTGGAGATCTTTGGCTATGCACTCTTCCACACTCCTCTCCAGCTCCAGAGATCTTTGGTTATGTACTCTTCCACACTCCTTCTCTCCAGCTCCGAAGATAGTTGATGTGTGTGCCCCTGTAATAGGTTTGCAAGATGTGTACTCCAGATTGCCACAGTGCTGATTTTGCAGTCATCTGGGTTGCTTTCCACCTCACTCTCCTCCTCCTCTCTGGGTTCGTTTTTAGATTCAGAGTTGGGGTTGGGTGTGTGTGATTTGGATTTTTTCATGTAACGTGAACAATTTTTCAGTCATATTGCTAAAATGTCTTCACTGTGGCAGTTATAGTGATGTCTAGCACAGGGGCATCATGCCACAGACATGTAGCATTATGACCCAGCCAGTCACATTATCCTGACACCAGGCTGACCAGTTCTAACACTAACCTCGTAATACTGAGCACCTATTGAGGCAGCTGCTAATACCATTTTTATAAGCCATTGTTATGACTCAGTTGGGGTTTGAACCCACAACCTCCTGCATCCAAGGTGGGCGCTCTTACCACTTGGGCCACTAGAGCTATCGAGAAATGGGGTTAGAGTTGTTGGATTGTGGTTCCTTCTCAGTTCGTACTTGTCTCAACTGTATGGTGGTGGCCAAACATCATGCCTCTTCCCCCCCCACTTTCACTCATTATTATGTAGATTTGCTTTAGTCTTTTTGGTAGCATAGTTATTAAAAAATATACTTCTTACCAGGAAAATTTTCCCCAACACCTTGGACTAACATGGATGTATTAGTTACCACCCATTTTCCCACATCTGCTGCTTGCCATTAAGAAATTATAATGTTTTCTTTGTCACAGGGTATGGCCAGAAAATAATCAGATACCATAAACTCATCGACGTATAGAAGTGTCGACGTGTTGAAATCTTTATCACATGACCAAAGTCCCTAGAGGATTTGCTTTTGTGTGATAGTTTCTGATTACCAGAGGTTTATGGTTACCTTTTCAAGTGTATGGTTCTTAATATGTTATTTTTTAGCTATTAATGAAAATGCTTTTGTTTCTGAATTTCAGACCTTCCCAGTTATTACATTGTTTTCTTAAATAAAAGAAACATTACCATCTGTGTTGATGTAAATAAAATATTTTAAACTGTTATGCAATTATATGAAAAGTTAGGTAAAATTAAATAATATTATAAAATATTGATCTTTATTACAATAGAAGCAGTGGCACAACTCGGCTTCAGATACAGATATTAAAAAGGCAAAATCCTAAATGTTTGCTTTTTACATTTTTTTTTCCACTGTGCTCAGTTTAGAATTCTATACAGGAGTGCATTTTAGGCCATGCCTGTCTGCCACTTACCCTTATTTTTCATCTTTGTCCCAAGAAAGTTCCCTCTATTGAGCCCAAATGGGTTCATAAAAAGATCCAAGAAAATAAAAAGACAGCATTGTTACAGTTGATTTTAGACTGAATTAATCAAGTGCATCCTGTGCTTACTAAATAAGTGTGTACTCATTGCCAAAGAAGCATAAGACAGTCAAGTTCATGGCTGATTTTCATTAGCTTGGACACCTGTTAAGAGGACATGGTCAGTGTCACTGACAGAAAACAGTGAGTGTAGTTTATATTGTTAGCAAAAACACAGTTGCATTTCCAAATAAACATACATGGAGGAAAAATGTTGTCTCAAATAGCCAGAATAAATTTTAAGGGAAAAAGGTTACTGAGAATGGGAGGCTCATGATTATCACAGCAAAGAAGGAATTTGTAGGTAACTGTTTAATTTTCTTGAATAAACAAGAAACAGGTAAGAATAGTATTCTCTCTCTCTTTCTCCCTCACTCCCTCTGTCTGTCTGTCTGTCTGTCTCTCTCATGCATAACCTTTGCCATGGACTTTCAGTTATAAACATGGTCACAAGTCACTGTTCCCTTTTCATCTTGTAGTCAGCCTTTTTATACAGCATGTCTGTTAATTGACATGGCAGTGAGGTTTTAATGAAAGCCAATAGTAGAATCAAAGGCATTGTAGAAAATCTCAAAAATTTTGTTACTATTACAGTGCAAAGAAACAAATTATGAAAACAAATGTAGGTACAATATACATAGGAATAAATAAATAACTTAGGCAAAGCAGGAAGTCACTTATCTACAGGTTGACTAGCCTGGATGGGTAAGAGAAACAAGAACCAGTCTAGGGACAGTACATGTAATATCTTGCCTGTTCATAAGTGTGTTCTTTTTTTAGCATTTTTATCTCATCATACCACTCCATTAATGTCCATCAGAACTTTTACACTGAATAGTAACCTTCTTAATAGCAGTACTCCAGTTAACTCATTAACCCCTGGCGCCGCATTTACACGGCAGGAGGTGGTAGCCTACTTCTGAGCTCTGTAGCGTCAAGGTCATGTACGACACAATAAAGTGGGTGGTATTATAGAAAGGTAGACAGATGTAGCTTTACGATGATACCAAATAATATGGATGTTCTAGTTGCACTACAAAATACAGAGGGAAAAATGTAACTTTTTGGACAAGTTTTTTCCAGCTGAAATTTGCCCGAGGTCGGAATCTGATTTTGTGTCCGGATTTTAGACTTTTTGGCCTCAGATCTAAGACAGACCGGTCTGAACTGCACACAGACAGGTGAACCTTTGCAAAAAGTAGGATAAGATGGGCATTTAGAATAAAGAGTGGTCTCGACACGAAAATGATGGGTCCGTTAAGCAAAAAAAAAAAGAACTCCAACTTTTACCCTTCTGCTCATGCTCAGGTGAAATAGCCAATGAAAAACGATGTTTCTAACACAACTAGGCATTAGGTTAACCTAAAATGTCTTGGAGGTCGATGTATTAGGATGTATTCAGAAATAGCCCCCAAAATGGGTTTACTACTCGCATTTCAGGCGAAAACGACAAAAACCTCCAGGGGTTAATGAGTTAAATAGAAATAAAAGTGTGCTCAGCATTGACTGTGAGCACAGAATCACAGTTTCCTGCAATTGTTTCTCATTTGTACCTCAAGTCTAGACTCCTGGTAGCATGCATTTTGCACTTTTTCATCATGGAAAATTGAAAAAGCCACCTATTTTTCTTGAGTGAACATCATTTTACATCCTTGTTGGTCCTAGCAATGCCAAAGCCACCATAGGCAATAAAATAAGTTCTAGGTGGCAATTCATTTTGTGATGGATATCTGTATTATATATTAATTTATAATATAATTTTATTTAGGTCATTTGGGTTTATGACATTTTATATTTTAAGTTTTTAAATTCATTGGCTGGCTTGTGTTATAGTAATATTACATGTATAATACTGTAAAATTTCATCGTAAATCAAGGCTGATTGCCAATATCAAGTCGACAGTTATTTCAGTCAAATACGCCACGCATTATTTGAACGTATGTCATTTCAGCATAGCATGATACTAAAATTACATTTTTCCTGTAGAGATATCATGCATGCCATATTGTTGATTGCCTCAGTAATTTGAGAAGGTCAGAATATGACTGTTAAGTATTTCACAATTTAAGTATTTACATGTTTGAGAATCTTTGTTATTGATTTCAGATTTTGTTGATTTGGTGTGCACATAAGAGTATATATCAGACTTAAAGCACCATATTAGGATTCTTCACTTAATACGCCAGTTTTGTAAGAGTCTTGAGAGGAAATTGTGATTTATTGATATGTTTGTTAGACATGCAGAGTGGAAGATATTTATTCTAAAACAGACAGAACCTTGAGGATTATGTGAAGTTATTCAAGGTCTTGAACATTTAATACTTCTGTTGGATTATGTTATTGAAGGACCTGGACATTTACATAATTCTGTTGGATTATGTGAAACTTTCAAGGACTTGTAGAGATATTCTGCTTTCACAGGATTACCTTGAAGTAAAAACGTTTGAATTTAGAACTGTGATTCTTCAGTGGTGCTTAAGCACATTAGCACATAAACACATAGAACTTCCGTTCAGAATACCATTAGATAGTTTCCGGATTGATGTGAAATTGATAGTACAATTTAGGATAATATTCAAGGAATTCGCAGGTTACATGTATTTTTAATTGTTTCATTCTGTTTGATTTTATATTTTAGGGAAATGAAATTTATATTTTAGAAAATTGAATGGTTGTTTGGTTTTTCCTTGTCTTGTTACATAGTTTAAGCCCCTGGACATAGAAATTTCTTTTTTGAAACAATATATTTGACAGTGGACACATTCATGGTTTGCAGTAGTCTGCCGAGTGGCAATGCAAAGTAACTGATGGCTGCTAGTGTAATACATTTTCAAGGTTGAATTAGTGACAAATGGGATTAAAGTTATGCAGTGGAAACACTAAAGAATACAAAGTTTGGCATTTTATCTTTGAATTATTAGTTTGAAAAGAAAAATAATTCAGAAAATTGAGAATTTTTAGAATAAATGCAGGTAGATAGAGAGCAAACACTTAAGTTAAATGAAAGCAAGATCCCAGAGGAAATGCAACTCTTTTCAGGTGAACCTGGTATACAAACAGAATGTCTTTTACGGATTTCTTGAGCAGTTGGTAAAACATTTATTACAATAATGTTCATGGAAAAGATGATAATGAGTGTAGATGACATAGTTATGAAGGTAAAAATGTTAAAGCAAATAAGATATCTTTTTTTAGCTCTAGTGGTAAAAAACCTGAAGAACTGATGAGATGGTCTGTTGTCCATCATCTGCCCGTCCATTTGAACAAGTTTGTTATCACTAATCCTCTGACACTGTTTGGAGTATTGCCTTGAAACTTGACATACACATTTGTCCTTGGTCTAGTTGGTCTTAAATGAAAATGATGTTGCTCAGACATCTAATATGGCCGTCATAGAGGTTATCTTGAAAGTCTTGTTGTCGCTACTCCTCCTTATTGGATGGTCTTATTCAACATAGGGTTTTCACTGAAAGACTTAATATGACATCTAGTTGGTACTCAGTGAAAATGGTCCTGATCTGATTATCAGGCCCCAGAAAATAAGTATGTTTCCAGTCAGCCAGCCGTCTGTTTTTTTTGTTGCTGACCCTAGCACCCCACCACCCTCAAGATAAAATTAAAACAAAAATAAAAATCTTGAAATTGATTTGCTCATCTAATTGAGCCAGTTTTGCCCAGTAGTTGAAGCACTTAGTACATTATGTTTAAAAATAAATTTTAAAAAAACTACCTGCCTTACTCTAATTTTAAAACCAGTGCAATAAGAAATGCACATATATTTTTTGTGCCTTCTCCTGTGTTAAAAATATTATCTCCTCTCGAAAAGCATGGCTATATCAACATAGGGTTTTAACAGTAGATTTCTTTTGATAACAAGTTGGTCCTAAACTACTCCCTCTGAATGGACATCAGTATGACAGGGTTTCCACCAAAAGACTACTAATTATATCTACTTTGTCCATAGGAAAAGATGCTAAGCTGACATCCAATATGTGTAGGTAAGCAGCATTTAAAATCTTGTTATAAATGGTTTCAACACTGGACAGTTAAACGGAAAAAATGATCTTATCTTGAATTCCTGGAAATTCTTTTTGCCCAGTACAACATGAGTCACTTCAAGGAACGCTTTAACTTATGAAAATGTGTCTCCACCAAATTTGGATACTAGGTGCAACACTGGTGCTACTTTCTACTTGCCCTTAGTGTCCACTTATCTGCTTTCCACTGCTCTCTCTTCTCTTCTCCAGCTTTTTAATTTTCATCATTTCATTTTTTCTTCATATATATATATATATATATATATATATATACACACACACAGTGTGACCCCAGTAGTAGGGAGCGATAGAACCCTACCGTCTTATAGACCAAACCATGTTGACCCTACTGTCTTATAGACCAAACCATGTTGACCCTACTGTCTTATAGACCAAACCATGTTGACCCTACTGTCTTATAGACCAAACCATGTTGAAACCAGGTCAGTTAGCTGAATAAAATGATGTATGTACCCCAAAAAATTTGTGGGGGGGGATAGGTAATAAATGCAGGCACAAAAATACATGCTTCATTGGCACAGTTACTGTCTTAAATCGATGCATATTAAATGAGAAATACACCTGTAGTGAAAACAGAGAAGGCATATATAACAATTTACTTTATTCAGAGAACCATGCATTGGTACATATACGTGCATTCTGTTTATATATACATTACATGTCTAATGTATAGCATGGATAGAGTATCAACACTGTGTACTCACCTGTGAATCTCATCACATATATTGAATCCACAATTCAAGTAATTCCGTTGAAAATATACACACACACACATTTAAAATATTCAATAATTTTGTCACAGGTCAATCACGTAACAAATGATGAAGCACATTTACTTTTCAGTACGTCCCAAGTTGGTTATAGTTACTTTGCATTTTAAGCTGCCGTTGGTAGCATTCATAAGCATAAACCCTTTTCCTGCGAAAAGGAAACCTTCATGCAATAGTAAACGTGTTCCAGTCAAGTTGGAAAATGAAACAATCCATCAGATTCCATTGCTTTTATTTAAGTTCGGTACTGACTTCCTTTGAAGAAAGGTTCTTTGTTTTTATTGAAGATTATAGTCTGCTTTCTTTGATGAAGGGTGCATGCGTTATTGAAGGCACCACTCAAGGACAGCTTTGGAGAACCAAACAAATGCCCATTTCTTATTGTTGCAGCAACATCAAATGTATTGCATGATTGAGACTGATTTTTATGCATTTGCTTAGTACATTTTCATAAGAGTCAGTGCTTCAGAGGTAATCTGTTTTCTTTGACATTTAAGCAGACTATTTTTTCTTGGTACATTTTTTAAAAAGGAATTGGCCGTCATTTGGTTGATTGTAGTTACTGTTCCTCCCTGCCTATTGAATAGACCAACAAGTAAGATATTGTTAGCTTTTTTTTTTATAGTTTTTTTTTTACATTTGTGGTAGTGGAGTGATGCTGCCTTCTACGCATGCATCAGAAATTTAAAAAGGTCAACGGACGATAGAGACGCAGGTGTTCTGGTCTGATGACAGGGATTACTACAGAAAATGTGTGTTCTGAAGGATTTAATTCTGAGTGAAAAGAAGAGGAAATTTACTTACCATCCACATACAGATGTCAGTCTATGTAAATATATTAATTACTAGCAAGCAGCAGAAAAACGGACAAAAGATAGATTATGAGATAATGCCTTATCTGGTTGATCTCCGCTGCCAGAAATGTCAATAAAAAAAAAAGCAGATATCTCACAACATACAGTACTCATGCTATATGTCATCATAAACGGATTATAATCTAACAATGCACCTTTAAGATGGTTTGTCAGTATGGACAGAGAATTTGTTTATGTAACAATAGATAAATTTTATTGCATTTTATATCAAGTTTGTGGCTCCTTTCATGGGGCCTCTAAATTTCTCCACTCCAAACCAATGGTTGTATATACCAGTTTAAACAGCCAACAGTGTCACCAATTAAAAAAAATGTCCAGATGGTATATTTTGCTGCCAATAAGGAAAAAAAATCGCAATTTACGACATTGGCAAAGACCTACGCAATCCCTGAATAAACTTTTTACATGTTATTTTTCAAGAAAAAGCTATTTTTTCAGATATGAGAAAAATACATATAAAATTTAAGGAGCCACACCATGATCATCTTGTATTCATACGTGATCTCTTCCCCAAAATGATAATAACTTTTTACCTTTTTTTCGTACTTTCAAGAAAGAATTGTTTTTTGTGTATGAGAAAAATACATGTATATGAAATTTCGGGAGCCACACAATGACCGTGTTATATTCCAGGGTTCATGCAGTCTTTGAAGGTCTTTGACAGTTTGGGAAAAATGAGGTAGCATTTTCAAGGCCTTGAAAGTTTGGGAAGATCAAGCAGATTACCCTGAGGTCTTTTAAAGTCTTTGAAATTGAAATAAACCTAAACATTTTAATTTCTTTCCATAATCACAAATAAAATGGGCCAAAATTGTTAGATTTGGATGTAGTCGAGCTTTCCTGGTTTCTTTCTTTTGATGACCTGTTCAGTTTCATTTCATCATTAAACAATATTGTAGTATTTTGCATTCATTGTTTTCTCATATAGCATAACTTGTATACAAAATGTTAGTGAAAATAGGTCTTGGAAATCTATGTTTGGTCTTTGAAAGTTTGGGAAAAGTCTTTGAATTTATCATTCAGAAATCTGTATGAACCCTGTATCCAAATTTATGTTATAACGGACATGCTATTGTGGGGTCACATATATGAAAGAATCAAACAACAGCCAGTTTTCTAATATTTTGTCCACTGTTCAGAACATGGTTATTTTCCATGCAGTAGTTTAGTTCATTGTATATAATGTCTGAAGCATTTAATAAGTACCTGAAATTATCAGCATCACATGTTGCAAGCCTTCCATACAAGGATTTGAATTTGTACAGCTCTAGTAGCCACTCATCCTCTGTTCATTTTGGAGTTTGAGTCTTCATTTTGCCTACCTTGTATGCCACATTCAAAATAAATGCAACAGTGCTTTTGCTGAAGATTTCATCTTCATTACTTTTGCTATTAATGGTCATCAACCATGTGCTCTCAATTGGTATGCAGCCTGATATGAATCAGTAAGAACTTTCTGTAGGCTCATAAAATGCTTCTTTGGCAGTGAACACGTTCAGTTCAGTAAGCATGGGACACATTTGATTCAGTTAGTTTAAAATCTATCATAACAATCTTCTGCTGGGTAGTTTATTTTCATGCCTCTTTTATTATGTGCCTCATGGGAGCCTTAGTAGGAATTTGTTGAAGAATAAGCATCATTGATGCAAGATAACAGCATAAATTGAACCCTGGCTACAGGAGATGACTAAAATCCTTGTAGAGGCTAGCTGTGTAATCGTTGATTACACTCAGATTATTATTATTGGGCCTGTGTCACTTTTCCAGCAACTATGGCATCGTCCTCAACATTTGAGGGTTTTGGTCCACAGCATATTTTCATTTGCCCATGTTTCCTCAACTCGTTGATGAATCATTATATCATCAGATACATTTACTGTCTGACATGCTTGCTTACCCATTGATCTTGGGGTCAACAGTAACAAGTCTACTTGAGGTTTATCATTTTGGCCCTTTGTCCTTAAGGTCAAGGTCACAATCATGGAATATTCACATTATGGTGTTGGCTAAAAAATATTTTTCTCATTTATTTCCTACAGCCTGTGATGGATTTTGTTCATATTCATAAAAAGTCATTATGAAGCGGAGACAATTTCATGAAATGATTGCTCAGTATTTTGACTTTGGTTAAGGTCACACATTCTGTAGATGGGCTTCACATGCAGGCCTGGTCTTTTATTTTTAGATTATGGAAATAACATCTTTTATAACTTATTCATTTTATTTATTAACCTGACTTGTGCTGGGGATAAGAAACATCAAACAATTAATATAGTCTGTATTGATCATTGTGTATTATGGTAACTTATTTTTTATTGGCATTATCTGTCATTTGCAGGTCAGCAAACTATTGCAAATCGCCACCCGCCTTTACGCCGAATCAGCCCAATCATACCACCTATTAGTCTTCCAGTTTCCAGTTCAGTCACAGACTGGTTACAGTCCAATGACATGCACTTAACACAGGACAAGTCCTTGTCTAATGCAGCCTCAGAACATCCGCCCTTGTCTCCGCAGAGTAGTGTTGGGTCAGGCTCCTCAGGCAGCGGGCCAGAAAGTCACCCGGATGATCATCTGCATTCTTTCAGAAACACCTTCATGGAGGAGGCAAGTGGGATGAGGGGTGAGTATCTGTGTCTGTGAAGACCTGGAGAGGACTTTATACATCTGGGGACCTTGGTTTGAGCCTTGTGCTGGTCTTTATTTTGTTAATGGTTACCAATCCTAGGTTGATTGTTTTCTTTGGGTCATTACGTTTTCTCACCTTAAAGAATTAGCTTTCTGAGCATCATCTGTCAGGAGTATGCAGTATAAATTAGAACTTTTCAGGCAGTCAAAATAGTCACCTCATATAATATAAATCACTGAACATACAAAAAGATAATATATATATTTCTTTGTAATTGGATAGAAAAGTGGCAGGGACAGAATTATTTTTAAGATACCTAATGCCAGCTTCTGAGAGGAGCTCCATCTTGATAGAATGTAAATTTACATTGCTAATGAGAGATAAATTTTGCACTTGTGTGCAATACATATATAGTTTTGAGGAAATGAAAACAAATTACAATTCCCATTCACACCCATCTGGATGACTATATGATTGGGTCATTATTCTATCTTTTGGGATTATCTGGTGATGAGGGAAAAATTGCAGCAAGCAACATCTACTGATAACTTAACTGTCAATTAAGTTGTGACCTTCCTTGGTTTTTGCTCATCCTGTACAAACTTTGTTTGCTGGCACTTTAATAAAAGATTACTGATACAAAATGCTGTTGCCAGAAATGTGTAGAACTGCATTTAGACTGAGACACACATAAATTTATGCCAGTATAATCATTTTATCAAAATACATGCACATTAAGTACTAACTGTATTATAATGAAAATTAACATACATTTATCTGAATTTTGCAGTCTCTTCAATTTCACATTGCTAAACCAGAGAATTTGTTAATTTTTCAAAATATTGGTGTAAGGATTTGACGATTTAAATTAACCCAAATTTTAATGCCAGCACCAGAAAGTATGAACTTGTAGTAAAGATTAGAAAGTACAGAAGTTGAACATGTACACTTGTTTGAAGCAGTATCAGGATTCAGCAAGTGTTATGTATTGGTACAAAGATTTCATAAATTTCCATACTTTTTCAGTTGTATGTATTCCAGTAGTTGTGCTGATTCTTTGGACTACTCACATTATAAAGCAGCACACCTGTAGTTAAAAAAAAATTCTTAATGCAGTAAAAATAAGAACAATAATTATCATGGGCTGTGAGACCTGTTGTTTATATCATGTGATGTGAGACCTGTTGATTATGTCATGTGCCGTAGGCTGCTCTGGTGGACTAAGTGATTAAAGTGTATGACTCAGATGCTGGAGGTAGCGGATTCGAACCCTGGCCAAGTCATACCAAAGACTTATAAAAATGGTACTAACAGCTGCCTCGCTAGGTGCTCAGCAATAAGAAGTTAGCATTAGGACTGGTTGGCCTGGTGTCAGGATAATGTGACTGGGTGGAACATCATGCGACATGTCTGTGGCATGATGCCCCAGTGCTAGGCACCACTATAAACTGCCACACTGCAGACATTGTAGTGATATGACTGAGAAATTGGTAAAGTTAAGTTAAAAATCCAAATCACACACATGCATATCATGTGCTGTGAGACCTGTTGTTTAAATCATGGACTGTGATATCTGTTGTTTATATCATGGACTGTGAGACCTGTTGTTTATATCATGGACTGCGAGACCTGTTGTTTGTATCATGGAGTGTGAGACCTGTTGTTTGTATCATGGACTGTGATACCTGTTGTTTATATCATGGACTGTGATATCTGTTGTTTGCATCATGGACTGTGATACCTGTTGTTTATATCATGGACTGTGAGACCTGTTGTTTGTATCATGGAATGTGAGACCTGGTGTTTATATCATGGACTGTGAGACCTGTTGTTTGTATTGTTACATATATGTAATTAAATTGCTTGTGTGTTAGTTTTAAAATTCTTTTTATTTTATTTTTGTTTCATTACGTTTTATTGTAATGATTTTTGCAGGGATTTGAAATTCTTTTTCAGTAATTCTGTTTATCTAAGACGTAAAACATATTACATTTGCAATATTTTTAGTTTACCTTGGTCCGCGGTAGTGTAAGCGCTACGCTAAAACGATTGACTATTGCCAAGGTCATTTCGTCTAGTCTGGATAAACAGTGTGTTATTTTTAAATTTGTTTCAGAGTGATAGTAGATAGGGGTTCTTCCTACCTGACGAATTGCATTTTTCTTATTGCGTGTTTCAAGTGTTAGGAGACCTTGTAGTCTGTCTCGCAAGAACGGGATGATAATTAGGGTAGATATAATACTCTTCCCGAGCGCTTATCAGTCGGTTGTTTATAACATGGACTGTGAGAACTGTTGTTTATATCATGGACTTCGAGACCTGCTGTTTATGTCATGGAGTGTGAGACCTGTTGTTTTTATTATGGAGTGTGAGATCTGTTGTTTATATTGTGGACTGAGAGACCTGTTGTTTCAGCATTTAGAAAATTTATACATTGTACTACACTGGATTTTGGCTCGCCTGCCCATATACTAGATTTATTCATCTATCTTGACCATATTTTGTTATTATACCACTTCGCATATAAATTTTCATAACTGTCATATTTGTTGTTTTAAATATGTGTCATCAGTATCAATGTTGATTATGAGCTGCATATTTAGCATTTTAATTGGTGTTGAAACATACATTTTGCATTTTAATTAAAATGTTGAAACACATTTTGCATTTCAATTACATGGCTGAAACATATTTTGCAATTCAGTTACACTGTTGAAACATAAATTTTGCATTTCAATTACACTGTTGAAACATATATTTTGCATTTCAATTACACTGTTGAAACATTTTGCATTTCAGTTACACTGTTGAAACATCTATTTTGCATTTCAGTTACACTGTTGAAACATGCATTTTGCAGTTCAATTACACTGTTGACACATAAATTTTGCATTTCAGTTACACTGTTGAAACATGCATTTTGCAGTTCAATTACACTGTTGACACATAAATTTTGCATTTCAGTTACACTGGTGAAATGTATATTTTGCATTTTAAATACTTAGATAAAAAACATGACTGTTTTGCTGTCTGGTGATTATTGTTGGTGTATCAAGTTCAACAATTTTATGACTGAATTGCCATAATGTGTATGGTCATATATCTGATTGTAAGATTCCATAATCTGGCATGGAAATGTGTCTCCGTTTGCTTAAATCCAAACTAGATTGTTTTTTGGTCATAGGTGTTTTCAGCACTCTTAAACCTGTGCTAAAGGTCAGTTCAGTTAATCAATCTGTCTTGAACAGTTATTTTTTTTCAGCATTCTATAAACCAGATTATTATAGAGGTACTGGTAAATCTCCATTAAGAGCAACCTATCTTAGAGCTTGCTGTCCAAGAGGAAGACAGGGCTTTGATTGTATATCAGGTGATGTGCATACAAATGTGTTTGTACTTGGAGGTGTGAGTATGACATGCTAAATTAAAAACAAAGTTGTTGTTTTCCTCTTATTTTGCAAAGAGAACTTAATAGCAGAAAGCTAAATGATGTTGAATCAATGACTCCTTGGAACATATTGGTGAAGGTTTACCTCTTGACTAGTATCTCTAGCTAGAATCTATTTTAGGCCATATCATCCATTTAGTAGCAATGCTAGCAGAGATGGTCTGATAGGCACGAAATTTGATAATTGGTAATTACTGTGCTTAAGTGTGTCCTTGGTTTAAATATTGTTTGAAAGGGCTTTGTCTTTGGGTAAAATGCAAAGTATATAAGAGAGGGAGTTGCCCCATATCTTTAGTCTGAGCTTGACTATTTGTACCACATCATGATCTGGTCAGTTCTTTAATATTTGTAACCACATGACACAGTGATTGATAATTTTAAGAAGCTTAGTCAAAATCTGTGGAAAAAATGACTTGTATGATTTTGTGTAATTCAATATTGTTGTTTGAAATAGTGTTCTTTCATGCACTCACCGGTTAAGTAATGCTTTGTACAAATTTTATAGGAGTTGATCACTTATCTTGTTTAATATCTTTGTTGTCAAAAGACACCTCAACTTGTAAACCTTGTACATCATAAACAATAATTGTGGAAAGTCTTGTGTAAGACTGGTTAGTTGACTGAATGAGCTTCTTTTTTTAAGTAAACATATTATTATTATTGTAATTATTATTATTATTATTATTATTATTATTATTATTATTATTATTATTATCTTGTATATCTTTGCCCATGTGTGTCATTTGACTGTAGAGGCCATTCAGTACACCACAGGATTGACCAAAATGTGTGATGTTATTTTGTTACACCTGGCTTAATATGATTAGGTAACTAAAATAAACTTAATTGACCAAAAGTAATTCATATGTAGCAGATGCTACCAACCCTTTATAGTGACAAGCTGATTTTGACATGCCCACACACCTACCCTTCATAGTGACATGCTGGTTTTAACATGCCCACACACATACACTTCATAGTGACATGCTGGTTTTGACATGCCCACACACCTACCCTTCATAGTGACATGCTGGTTTTAACATGCCCACACACATGCACTTCATAGTGACATGCTGGTTTTAACATGCCCACACACATACACTTCATAGTGACATGCTGGTTTTGACATGCCTACACACCTACCCTTCATAGTGACATGCTGGTTTTAACATGCCCACACACATACACTTCATAGTGACATGCTGGTTTTGACATGCCCACGCACCTACCCTTCATAGTGACATGCTGGTTTTGACATGCCCACACACCTACACTTCATAGTGACATGCTGGTTTTGACATGCCCACACACCTACACTTCATAGTGACATGCCGGTTTTGACATGTCCACACACCCCACCCTGCTCATCTTCTTGACGTTTTTGCAAGATAACTTCACCAAAATATGTTGGACTTTTACCAGATATGGCATGTGGTCTCAGATTGACTAGACCTCGAGGTGGTTTGATTTCCAGTATTCCATTTCATTTTGTCATTGACAAGACTTGCATGTCCTTCTTTCTGCAGTGTAACTTAACTAAGCTCTGTTGCATCTTTAAATGTGGCTTTGTATTGGTGAGACCTTGAATGTCATTCAAAAAATGATTATGGCCCCTGATTCCCAGTCCATCTAACTTTGCTTTGTGCAGCATTGCATTAACACAGAGTATTGCATTTCAGTCAAAGTTGTTATGCACCCTTTTGATGAGACTTTTGTAAGAAGATGACACAGGGTTACAATTGGATTTAGCGAAGATACCAGAAGTAATTTCGCAAATGAGATGTTTATCTATGACATAATTGAAGGTCAAATCAATCTGACACCATGTTCTTGCACATCAAGTCCAACAATGGATTTAACAGAATGATGCACACAGAGTTCAACAGTGAATATAAGAAAATGATATCATTCCTAAATGGTACTAATCAGAACATGTAACTTCAACGAGTAATGAAACAATAATCAATGCATGGAACTCGTCAACAAGTATGATTGTTGATATATGGATCTGTCACCAGGGATGATCAGTGTATAGAATTTATGAAAACAAATATGAACAATGTCGGGCTCATCGACATGTTTGATGCATGTGTAATTGATTTTCACTCAAAAAGCAATATTGAATTGTATTTTTCACCCTTATAGTGATATTGAATAAATTTGATACATAAAATAGAACAATACTTCTCGCATCCATTTGATGAATACGTTGCATTTTCATTTCCAGTTTTTGCCGAATGGTCAAGGAGCCACTATGCATGGCCCACCCTCCCAGTCTAATGAAGGATCCCTTAAGAGCCTCTTTATTCCCTGCAGACTCCCATTCTAATAGGTTCCCTTAAGAGCCTCTTTATTCTCTGCAGACTCCAACCCAATGTTACCATCAACTGCAACATCTGGGTTACACAAAACTGTACAGTTCTATCACTTTAAAAAAAAAAATTGCTAAATATACAATGACTGAGCTGTGTAGTACATGAGAAACAGTTATGTGCAAATATAGTAATATACATTACGCAATCAGCTCACAAGAATTGGCATTGTTACACATTAAATCCTTTCATTAGAATGACTATGTGATTACCACATTCATACATGAATTGGTGTCTGACAAGAATAATCTCACTGGATTACAAGAACTTGAACATTGCACATTGTTTAATGCATGCAGCATATAGTTGAATTCATTTTGTCTGTTAAGTAATAAAAACGACCAACTTGAAACAGACTATATATAAGTCTATCTTGTTTGTATGGATTATGTGACACAAGTCTATTGTAGAATAAATTCCCAAACATCAATAAAATGGATAGCAAGAAAGAATGAAATTATATCTCTACAGCTGAACATTGCTTCCATAAAGTTGACAGTTTTCCTGACAAACTCATCATACTGTGGTTGTACAAAGGTAATCTTGGACTAATAGTACCCTGGTTGTAGTCAAATCTACGAGAGAACTCAAGATAATTGTGTTTCTCACTGTAGGAATTTTGCACATACTGCAGTGGGTACACCAAACTTGGTATTTTAAAACAACCATGACTAAGGATAAACCACCCTCAGGTAATGGCAGCAGAACCCAAACATTTTCGTTCATATATAATATATTGACATTAAGTACACACAGTTTTGTGACAACCTTAAATAAGCTTGATTTCAGCATCCCATTTCTTTCTTTAGAAGAGTTATGGCCAGTGAAAGCACTATATCTGTAGTTTTTTTTCCAAAATAAGTTCTTCTGTTTAAGGCCTCACCAAGCAAATTGTAGAGCACAGGCCTTTGTGATATGCCCATTGCTGCTAGTTTAGGTTTTAAGGGGAAAAAGAATGATAAATATCAATAATTATTTTGATGCACTGAAATGAAATTGATTTAGTCTTTACATGACAATAAAAGATATCGAAACAATAAAAGCAGAGGCTCAATGTGAATATTTCTTGTATTTTTTTTTAGACAGGTCTAGTTCATTCTATGGCCATTACTTTATTTATAATTCATTTTATCTTTTTTTTCCTAATTACAAAATGCCCAAATTTTCATATGAAATATCATTTCATGGCATTTTAGGTCATACACCAGAAGAGTTTATCGGATGGTCTGTTGTCCTTCATCAGTTCTCTATCTATTCATTAGTACAACTTTTTTATCAGTACTCCTGATAAATACTTGTACTGTCAAATTTAGTATAAAATATTTTTTTTATGCTGTGCAATGTGTGAAAGTAAGTAAGGCACTGAACCAAAACTAATCAAGATCAAACATGTATCTTTGAACGACGAGTGATGTGAGAGGTTCATAAACAGTCACACCAGATTGAAGAAGAACGTACAAGGGACAACTATTTCACTTTTTAGTGAATGTCGCAATAATGTGTGATACAAATATCAGTAGTGAGACATCCTACCAAAAAAATGTTGATCAAGTCTTCAGAGGACGCATAGCAAGAGATTTTAACTAAATGAATATAATACCAAAGGAGTATCTCTGCATTTGTGAATAAAATGATTGTGTGAGAAAGAAATACACTACTTTACCTCGAAAATGTAGAAATTGTGCCCTAGTCAGTGTACTGTCAGGAAGTACATACACCACTCCCTTGATAACTTGCGCCCTGATAACTCACGAACCCGCTTATAACGTGGGGTCAGGCATGGATCCCATTTTTTTAAACCAGAAATTACCCCAAAAATAGATCCCTATTTTATGAACTTTATGGAAATCGCGATCAAACGTAGCTACAAAAACTTTGATATATCGCTCGTTTTATTGTCGAAAACGGTAGATAGGACCTGGAAATTTTAATCAACATTATGAAATACCAAATTTAAAAATAAGTCCTACAATTTTTGTACATTTTCTTTCCAAGTGACATTCCTAGCACACCGCAATTAATGATATGTAAGGAAATTTAGATCAATGAAAATGTCACGCCGAGTGGAGGCAGTACTTTAATAAATAAATACAAATTAAATAATTTTTTTATCAATTGAAATTTGTGTTCTAGTTCTTTCTTCTAGTTCCTTTTAAGTGTAATCATCATAAATGCAATGTGTCCTCTTTTAATTAAACATAAAATGTGTCAATCTATCGTAACGGCTATGTCCGCGAGTATTTCTCTGAGAACCTATTTAGGTGCCGACCATGTTTTGATACCTGACTTGCAGAAGTATTTGTTGCATTGTTGCACTGAATTAAAAGCTGGCCTCCTTTGTATTATCAAGTTAATTATGTCTTTTGAATCAAATAATGGAGGTGAAATAAAAGAAAAGTTAAAAGGCACGAAAATCCTACAAATTTAAAATCTAGCTGCCCCGGTCGTATGTCGGGTGAACTCACTTCAGTTGATCAATTGAACACTGTTATAAATGTTATTGTGTATGTAACATAAACTACCTTAAATTAACCGACTTATTGGTAACTGTGATCAAAGATAGCATGACAACCAAGCAAAAAGAATACTATACTTCGTAAAATAAAGAACTTGGTTTCACAGATACGGACCATTGTGGGCAAGCAAGTTTCAGAGAATTCCTGAACTGGCACTTTGAGATATCCTCAAGAATGATAAAAAGTTTCATTATTACTTCCAATGAAATCGCGATATCAATACTGTACTAATTGAACAGCACAAAAATTGAAATTCGAAGCAGACGATTGTCTTAAGAAAATTTCGCTTGCTTTTTGAACAAAAGGAATCTTGTTTGGTGGTGTATCATCAGTTAGTCTGGTTCCCTGGTTCTCTTTTCACTCCCAATTTGGCAGGATACAATGCCATACCACTCCGGGAACCAGACTCATCAAGAAAACAAAAAGCAGTGACGTAATACACACGTTTTCGTGTAAACTTGATGGTTGTTGAAACCAGTTGGAACAATCTTTCACATGTTGGACATTTTGAAAATAAATGTTATTTAAACAGAATGATGAACAAACTTCGTTAGAAAAAGTGCGTTATTAAAAGTTATTATCGACGTGAATGTAAAATGAGGATTCAGTCATTAAACAGCAAAGTTCCCTAATCCAGACCCCCCCCCACTGTTTTCTCGATGTCCAAGCGATTTTTTTTTAATTTTTGGAGGTCCCTCGGTACTTGCGCCCTCGCTTATAGCGCGGTCTATGTTTGTGGACCCCGTTGTGTGCAAGTTTTCGAGGGAGTGGTGTATCTGGCAGCAGTACAAGGCTGTATGTTAAACAGCATGTCTCACAGTAAAGGACTCAAAGCCTGAGCAAGTTTAATTTTATATTTGTACTTGTATTTAATGTACACACTAATGACAGCAGCATATCACTGGACCAAATTTGGCACTTGTAAAATGATACAAGATCTTGAGATCTCAACTGACATTTTCCAGTTAGTTTGCATTTTGGAAGTGTGTGAGCATCAAGATTGAGCAATGGACATTACAACATTAATTACTCATTGATACCATGCTGAATGCAATAATAACCTCCAGACCAAGATAATGTTATGAACTATACAATAGTGTTTGATAATGTCCCTTCACTTCCAGTTTGTATGGATACATTTGGGAATTTGTATTTTGAAATTATTATTATGCCTGTGTGTTGGCAGTTTTGGGCACATCATATATATGTTAGAAACAGCATGGCTTGGCAAGTTTAAACTCATGAGAGACCAGCATACAGGAAATAAATCTGTCTCAAAGAAAGCTTAAGTGCAGGAAATAAAACGTTCATAAAGGAAACTGTGCCTGTCCATAAATGACATTGTCGAGAGTGACAAAATCCCCAAGATCTTTGCCCTTTATGTAAAAAGGATGCCTGTCTGGAGTGTGCATAGGACACTGTTTTGATCCCATAGAAGTCAAACTGAGAAAGCTGTTTTTCAAGGATAAATTCAGATTTCACTATTTTTTATTGTATTGTCATTCATATGCTTCTATTGGAAACTCTCTTTGCTGTAAAAAAAATAAAATAAGAGGCTTCTGAAATGCTTCCCACTGGAGATGAGGATTTGTCTTGGTTAAGACATTCATGTCCACAGGCTATCAAGCAGAAAACAAGTAAATAACACTGGCAGTTTGCTAAGCCTGCAGAAAAAATGTAAGCTGCTTTGTTTCGTTTTCTTATGGTAATTAGCTATTCAAGTTAACAAGAAGGTTTAGTCCATGTTCTGGAAAACAGAATTTTAGAGTAAACAACAGTGATCATAACTATATGTATTTAGTTCATGAGTCTCATAGTATTGTTTGTATGAAGCCCTTCAGTACTCAACCCTTTAATAAAATTGCACAGTACATGACTGTACAGTAAACCCCTCTATGGTTGGGATCGACTGAGTGCCATCATACAGTAACACAAATCAGTTAACTGAAGACAATGTTGCTTGCATGTCCCCCTGAACTCTTTACATTTGGGTGAGGCTACGTGCTGTAATGGAACAGTTACCATCTGAAATCGATGCAAATAGTGAAAACACAGAGATTATTTAGCTCTATTGGCTATAAATGAGAAGAGCTTATTTGATGGTGTGCTGTCCATCATCCATTAGCACAAGTTTGTTATTGCTACTCTTTGTAAAATGACATGGAGAATTTTAAAAAACTTTACACCCAAATTCCTCTCATTGTCTTGCTGGTCCTTCATGAAAATGGTGCCACTTTGACATCCAATATGGCCACCACAATGACCATCTTGAAAATCTTGTTATTCTTGTTCCTACTGAATGGTTGCTCATATCAACATGGGATTTTAAGTAATGACTTCTTACACTGTCTAGCTGGTACTAAATGAATATGGTGCTAGTCTGGTATCCATTATGACTGCCAGAGTGACCATCTTGAAAATCTTGTTGTGGCAACTTCTGAATGGATCGTATTAGCATGGGGTTTTCACTAAATGACCACTTACGATGTCCAGTTGGTTCTACTAAAAATGGTGCTATCTGATGTCCAGTATGGTTGCCACAGTGGTTATCTTGAAAATCTTGTTATTGCTACTCTTCATGGATGAAAAGTAATAGGGTATCCACCAAAAGATTTCTTACGACGTCAAGTTCATTTTAAATGAAATAAGGCAACCACAGTGATCATCTTGAAATTCTTTTTATCGTTGCTCGGAATAAATTTCCTTTATTTTCAGGATAATCCACCTTTAAAAGCTCTTTAAAAACATTACTTCAAGAGGATTCAAAACACATCACATGTGTGCCAGCAAAAACATTGTATGTTATGTCGCTTGGTTTTGCATGTGCATGCAGATACCATATATACTTGCCTATAAGCTGAGTCCAACTGCACACAACATAGATTCTGATCTGCTTTAGCATAATGCGCATGCAGATCAGGATCTCTGTTTGTTCTTCTAATTACTCCTAACAAATTGCAGACCCAGATCTGCTGGCACATTATGTGATGGCAGATCTTGATTTGTGCAGTTTGCAGTTTTACTCTTTATATAGGCAAGTATATATGGTACATTCTGATGTTTTGTTTGGTTCAGAACAGAATTAGGTTTTTATTTTTTTCAGAAAAGATGGAAATCATTTCTTCTGGGAGTTTTGACAAACAACAGTGTTAAAGCTCCATTGTTTCTGTTGCTCTATTTGTAAAATATTTGGGCTGTGATTTCATCCTTAAGCGTCTCTTTGGGAATTTTAAGCACACTGCAAACTTTGGACCTCACATCTTTGTAGTAAACCTAGTCTGTGAAACTAAGTTTTTCATGCAGTGAGTACACCTTTCTCTTGGTTCCTTAGCTAACCTTAATCACATGTATGAAGTACAGTACATACATACATACTTGGTGTGAAATATATAATGCTATTAACATTGCATAACAATGTAAAAAAATACCTTTTCTGTCAGATTTACTGTGGCATATGGAAGTGCTTTAGTCACCAACAGTAGGAAACTTGTTGAAAAGCATCTTTGCATTTTGGGAGTTCTATACAGCCCCCATCTTCCTGATTAGGATGCTTACCCTCCTATCTAAATTTGAATTGAATTTGTCCTGTATGAAAGGCCTGGTCTTAATTGCAGTGTTTTACATTTTTAACTCGGGACCATTACGAGGTAGTACCCTTTTCACAAGGTCATTGATATCATCACAAGGCATAATAGACTCAAGCAGTTGGTATTAGATAAAAGATGTAACTTTGCAGGGATGCCAAGTAATGTAGGCATCCTATGCACATTAAAAATACTGTGAAAAAACAATTATTGACACTTTATTTTCTTTTGGAAAAAAATCAACAGGTCCAGAATTTGAATTGTGTCCCAATTTAAAACTTTCTCATGAACTTTCACAAATTTCAAATCCAAATAGGATTTGGGGAAAAGGGGGCCAGCAGACAAAAACATAGGTCCAATAAGCAGATTTATTTTTAAAAAAAACAATAAGGCCATGCTGTCCAAATTACATCCATTTGTTCAAATAGCCGAATCCAGAACAGCTTCTGCGTATCAAAGCAGTTGGCTATATGAATGTGTCTCTGAATCATCACATGTGCTTGGATTCAGTTGAAGATTTTCTCTTCTACAACCCCCACCCTTAACCCCCCACCTCCCACCCCCCCAACCCCGCATATTAAGTGAAAAGGAAAGTAAGTTCCTGGTTTTGATATACAGCAAGACCAGTTTTTAGCACCAACCCAAGGGCCTTGCTGTCTGTCCGTTTTAAACAAGGTGTTTGCTAATTCAAGACTTCATTGTTTTTCCTAGTCTATGGCCTAAATTTTGTCACAAATATTGGGAGTGAATATATCCTTAACATGGGGTTATCATCAGTTAAGAATATGTTAATATTTTGCAATGAGTCAAAATGATACTGAGAAAATCTGCTCATTATTAGCTTTCTTTTGACCAACTTTTCATGTGTTAGAACAGGGTTTTATTGTATGTTTACATTTCAGATGTTCCTTTATGGTTGAAGAGTTTGCGTCTGCACAAGTACTCGTATCTGTTCCAGCAGTTGACATATGAGGAGATGATGAACCTGTCAGAGCAATGGCTGGAACAACAGGTATAATTAAATTTACCTTGAACATTAGGTAAAGAGGAACCCTATTGATGTTTAGGTCAGAAGGTCAAAAGTCAAGGTCATTGTGACCGAAAGAAGAAAACTGGCTTCCACGCAATAACATTAGTTCTGTATCGCATATTGGGACCAGACTTTATGGGTGGCTTGCACTTGAGGTTAAAAAAGAAACATATTGGTTTAGGGTCAAAAGGTTAAAGTTGATGGTCACTGCGACTGAAAGAAGAAAAACAGTTTCAACTAAAAACATTTTCAGCTATTGACCATGTACCTTCATGAAAGTTTGTGGATGAATTAAACAATGGATAAAAAGAAGCCTGAGGGATGGGGGGTAAAAGGTCAGTGTTCAAGGCTACTGTGACAGAATCAGATAAGTACTGGCATCATAACTTTAGTTCTAGACCACATGCCTTGATGAAAGTTCATGGAGGGCTTGAACTTAAGGCATGGAAAAGGCCTCTTGATTTAGGGGTAAAAGGTCATGGTCATTTTGGCTGAATAATCCTTTGTTCTATACACCACTCCCTCGACAACTCGCACACATTGGGGTCCAAAAACATCAACCGCGTTATAAGCAGGGGTGCGAGTTATTGAGGGACCTATAACAAACAACAAAACTAACAAAGGGATCGACGTAGAGACAAAAGGGTTGTAGGGGTGGGTTGGCATGTTACAGTATTGAATACTCAATTAATAATCGTGCTAAGATTAACTGTGAATAAATATCTCTTCATAGCGGTGTACTTTGTTTACTTTTTTCCTCACAGAGTAACATTAATTTCAGGATAACTTACAGTATATTGAGGAGATCATCAAAACATTATTCCACATAGTTTCCATTTGCTTAACACATGTATGACTTCACACATTGTGTAATACGTCACTAATTTTTGTGTTGAATTGGATACATTCTAGTTTTATTGTTTAATCCAAAGTAGACTTTGTTTTATACAAAAGATTGACACTCATTTCGAAAAAACAATGTCAATCGAACGATAGTTTGATTTGATTGCGGAAGAAGTAAAATAAAAAAAAAAAAAAAAATTCACAAGGGTTAACCATTACCAACATGAATTTAATGGGTCTACAAATTTAAAACAACGTAAATTAGAACACGATAAAACTTGCAGCTTGTGACACGTTTGACAAATATCACTTCACATTTTGAAAAAATCTTAATTTTTTGTGTTACTCTTTGATTTCTCTGCCGCCTCTGTGTATTGTTCACGGATGATTATCTCTCTGAGCTGGTATGGATAATTACATGTGGCTTCCTGATTCGCTGAGCGTATCTCTCCCGACAATGAATTTTGTTTAATTCCATGTCGGCGCTGGAATCTCCAAAGCCATCCATGGCTTGCCCTAAAATGAGATTCATTCTCCATAATTTTTGCCATTTTTTCTGCTTGGGCCTTGAGAATTGTTCCAGAGATGGGAACACCTTGTTCATGTTGCTGTGTGAACCATGCGTACACAGCATCATCTAATTCAGTATTGTTTGCAGTCTGTGCTCGTTTTCATTTGATCCCATTATCTGAATCAACATCATGTAAATAATCCCGAAGTTTCTGCTTATCCTTAAGCCAACCTCTAAATGTCGACTCAGCAATTTTTAGTTCATTGCAAACGTTGGATCTCGCTTCGCCATTATGAACCCTATCTATGATGCACAGCTTTTCAGTCACTGAGTACACCTTTCGCTTACTTCCTTTGCTCTCCATGATCACATTTACAAATGATTAGGATACATTACTGATATTATATACTTTAATGATGTTAAGTACATAAAATTGTGAAACCATTTTCGATTGGTCAAATAAAATGAATTTTGAGAACAGTAATGACCACAAGAACTTATGCTCCTGTTGGCATGCCTTTGAATTTTTTTATATTGTACTTCCCTTGCTTGATTTAATACAAAATACATATTCAAAGTGATAAAACAAACACAGGTCTCTTTTAATTGATTTTTTTAATGCAACAAACAGTTCCCCAAGTTGTTGATCAAAACAAAGCCTGCATGTAATTAGGTTCTGACAGAAGTACTCACAGGTTTCGATGTGACGGTCAATTGACTCTTTTCATGTTTTCATAGAAGAGAATATGTTGTGATTATAGTGTTTACAATGAAGCAAAATTAAAGGATTAGAACGTGAATTTCACATAGCAAGACATTTAATTGGTGTTTATTTCATTCTCTGTTGCCACCTGTTAGCATTTACCAGAATTTTCCGTTGATCGCTGTTTCACCAGACTGATTATTTACAGTACTGACAACTATTTCTCTCAAAAAAATTAACATAATATGTGATATCTTATTAGAACTTGCAAATTTCACAATATGAATTCTATCTTTACGGGCTATAATCACCATTTTCAATGATAAAACGAGCTATGTATCAAGGTCAGATGTACCAATTTACCAATTCTTATCGTGATTTTTTAACATTCAGCACATTTTAAAATATATTTTCTTTGGAAAAAAAATCGGGAGCTATGCCAGACACCGCGTTATAAGCGGGTTCGCGAGTTATCTGGGCGCAAGTTATCGAGGGAGTGGTGTATTAAGTTCCTTAACCAGACCAGTACTATCACCAAAGAAAGAGTGTAGAACATAATGGATGGAGTCTAAATATTTGCATTCCAAAATGGTTATTTAATGAATGTATGCTTGTATTCAATTTATATTGCTTCTAAGGTAAAAACTTCATTTTTGACATTGAGTGAATGTTTTTAAAGTTTAAAATATATATTGTAAATTTTGTTATTATGAATTACCATCATGACAAGCATCCATAAGCAAGTATAAAGCTGATAATTAGACATCAACATTTAAAAGATGTGATAATTTAGTGATAATTTTTATGAAAAAAAATGGATAGAAGAATTTCCAAAATTTCATGAACAAGAAAATTAGAAGAAGATATTCAGACCTGTGCCAAAAAATGGATGATAAATTGATTTTTGCTGTTTTAATCATTTATTTTGCAGAATGTAACAAAAGGTGCCAGACACAAGATAGTGCTCAGCATAGTAAAACTTAAAGAGAGGCCAGCCCTGCTCAAGGCCTTGGAGAAGGTAGTTTGTCATTTATTTGAACAGCTTAGACTGAAAATTTCAGCTGTCACATAATTCATTGAAAAATCAGGCCCCATATTCTCAAAAGATTTTTAGCACAAAAGCTCATTCTTAAAACCCGAATGTCATATATAATACTCAGAATACTTCCAGATCTATGGGAGGGACCCAGGTTATAGAAAATGCTTGCTAGATCAATGAAATTTAGCAATGTATGAGAGAGACCTAAGTTAGAGATACTACTTGAAGTACATCTAGGTCAGTGAAATTTGGCAGTCTGTTGAAGGGACCCAAGTTAATTATGTTACTAGAGTACAAAAGGGTCAGTGATATTCTGCAGTCTATGAGAGGATAGATATAATTGGGTTAGATATAATACTTGGAATACATCTAGGTAAAAAAAGACCACTGGCCAGGTTGGATCACACACAAAAGTTCTAGATGCAATGAAGAGAAGTGATCATCTCAAATCTGTAGGAAATCAAGTTGAATATGACATTTCGAGCAAAACTGTTAATAAAATGAGAAGTCAAAAGATCACACAACAGAAATAGTGCTGGCTAAAAATAGAAATAACCCTAAAGCTGTTTGGAGGGATTTTAGCAAGTTTGGTACAGAATACAACTGAAATTGTATCCTTAATCATTAGGACATTATGCTGATAATCCAAGGGTCACCTCAAATATTCATGATGATTTTTTTGTTGTTGAATTGCAGGAAAAACTTGAAGCATCATCCTTAACTCCCTAATGACATAAAATTTTAAATTCTGGAAATAAGTAATGAATTTATGTTGAAGCATTTTACAAAAATGAATGATTGTAAAGCTACAGGTCTTGATATGATTGGACCAAGGTTACTAAAGGCAAGTGTACTTGCTTTAGTAGAGAGTATAGCAATCAAAGTATTAGGTCGAATAACTTTACACAGACTTGGAGAACTGCCAAGGTAAAAGCATTGCGTAAAGCTGCAACAAAAGATAATGTAAATAACTATAGACCCATCTCTGTTCTTCCTTATCTTTCCAAATTACTAGGAAAACTTGTACTTGATTCTTGTATCAACTATTTGAAAACTTATAATCTTGTTCATGAGAATCAGTCTGGCTTTTAACCAAATCACTTGTGCAAAACTCCATGAAATTTTGCTTGAAAAAACTCTATCAGTGTAATGAAAACTCCCTATACTGGTTTACTTCCTAACAAATACAGTGCATAAAGTATTTCTAACTTTCTGAAAGTAAAAATATTAATTTTGGAGTACCACAGGGTTCTATCCTCAGACTATATTACTCATTTTAATAATGACTTACTCCTTAAGATAGAAAATTCAATTCCACTGACCTCTATGCAAATGACACTACACTATCAGAGTCTAGTAAAACAAAAACGGAACTTGAAAATAACTTACAAGATGCTCTTTAACAGACCTAAGTATGGAGCAAGTAAAGCAGTGTGATTACAGAAAAAAAAATAGGCCAACAACAACCAAAAAAAGAGCAAGGCTAGATAGTGACAAAATCCAAATTCACTTTGATAATGTTAACCTAAATGTGACCTTTCATGTAAAATTCCTGGTGTATTTGTATATAACAATCTAACCGGGTCCATTCTCATTTAATGTTTCATGAAAGGTTCATTTTTATTTTTGGCTATTTAGGAAATCAGAACATTTATTTCATTCACATACATGCCAACTGTTATGCTTTTGGTATAATCATTACGCTTTTTTCACCAAATTACACATTCCTCGAGACTGCATATAGGTTACACTTTTTTGCTACATTAAAAAATAAAAATAAAGCAATAACATTGGTTTTGTCATTTTATTATGGTTTTGTCATTTTATTATCATCTCTTTAATTCCACTGATATAAATTTGAGAATATTTTTTAAAAAGTGACTGCTGTGTAAGAATAGCGTAGAAGTATTTCTGTATTTGCTATTTATAGCATCTATATATGACCCATTTCATAGAAAACAGATGGGTTCTTCAAAAGTGAACTTTGCCTGAGAGATTCAATTTATTGATAACGTAGTTAGTTAGTGAACCAGTCAAAGTTTTTAAAGAAAATGGCGCCAGATGTTTAGCAAAACACTTTACGGTTTAAGTTGTGGATGTTATATGATGGAAAATGTTAGAGCAGATGGATCTTTTCAAACTTCAAAACGTGTCAGATCAGAAGAAGAGACAAATCAACAGCACTTCTCAAATTTTAAAAGAAGAATATGAGAGTAATGTAATACATCACTCTGATCACCTGACCGTCATCATTGCAGAATTCCATTTCACCATCATTCAGCAAAAGTTACACATGTAGATTAGTTGAAGTGAGTGCTGAATATAAATAATTTTTTATTTTAATTTGTGTTTGTATTCTGGTTCTAATCCATATGGATATTGCTGCTTGTGACAAGAAGTTTGACCAGGTTAGTCGTAAAAAATCTTTTTCATATGTTCTCTAAGTCCAGCATGTAATATATAGATTACACTTTTTACGCCCAAATTATGCTTTTTTGCCACTTATAATAGCAATAATTATGCTAATATCTCTTGAGGGGTTGGGATGTATGCATTCAGTATAGGGTCATCTTTTATTAAGGTTATGTTCAGCCATATCAGGACTTTGAGGTAATTTGAGATAATGCCCCGAATTCAAACACAACAAAACTTTTCAGACTCCAAAAGATGGCATGCCATTTAATTTTAGAGTAGTGTACACAGTTTTTCGGGGCTCTATGAATTATATAACAGTTTTACCAATACATGAAAGAATATTCCTTAGAAAGGCCAAGTTTATGTATAGTGACCATAAAGCCATTCCTGTATAGCTATGCAGACCTGCCACTTACCCTGATTTACTCTAGATCATCCCGAACTTTTGTTTAAAAATCCAAAAATTCAGATTTTCCAATTTTATTACCCAAAACTCTGATTTTTATAAATGCCCAAAACCCCAGATATTTTCATTCACGTTGGCTGCACCTACTTCAAAGAGAGCAAAAGTGATGTAGACATTACGTGAGGAATACAATTCGGTCATTGCATGAAAATCATTTTTCCTTTTTCATCTTTTATGCTGATATTTAGTGTTTTAATAGCATTTCCTGTATTGATAATCAGTGAGTTACAATGGTTGAAATCTTAAGACAATCAAACAGGTCTTAGTAATATAAATACCTTTTGCTTTTTCTTATTATGCATATTTTTTAGAGATGAATTTTTCAGTACAATGATATTTTTCTTTTGTGCTGACTGATGCATCTTTATTATGAGGGTGAAACATTCTTTGATCTTCAGAATGATTCATTTCTTCAGTCTTAAGCCAGATTTATCACACTGTGCTGTATATACTGTATATATTGTACATATGCTGTATGTACTGTATATATTGTACATATGCTGTATATACTGTATATATTGTACATATGTTGTATATACTATATATATTTTACATATACTGTATATATTGTATATATGCTATATATACTGTGTATATTGTACATATGCAGTATATACTGTACATATGTTATATATGCTGTACATATTGTACATATACAGTATATATTGTACATATGCTGTATATACTGTATATATTTTACATATACTGTATATTTTATATATATGCTATATATACTGTATATATTGTACATATACAATATATACTGTACATATATTAAATATACTGTACATATTATACATATACTGTATATATTCATATACTGTATATATAGTTCATGTTGTATATATTGTACATATGCTATATATATTATACATATGCTGTATATATGTTATATATTGTACATATGCTGTATATACTGTATATATTGTACATAATAGAAGGCCTCAAGGTAGATTAGTTCCTGTAATTAATTAAGCTACCTTCTCAAAATCAAGTTGTTATTATTATTATTATTATTATTATTGTTATTATTATTATTATTGTTATGATACTTGAAGTGCATCTAGGACAATTAAACTCAATATTCTTTGAGGGGTACTCAGGAAATATTATACTTGGAGTACACATAGGTCAGAGACTTGTTAAGACTTGGTCTGTGAAATTCAGCATTCAAGTTTAGAAAATCTTCAAAGTTTCATCAGCATAGAAATGACTTGGAGTACAAATTTGAAATGATTTCAAGTACTTCAACAGACTGTGAAATTGTGAAATTCAGCAATTTATGATTGGAACCTAAATAGGAGTAATGCTTGAAATGCATCAAGGTCAGAGAATTCCAGAATTCTGAAGGAACCCAAGTAGAAATAATACTTTCACTTCGAGGTACATTGTGATAGCTTTGAGGGTATATTGTTCATTAATTCCTAGCAATTTTTGAAATTGTCATTGGGGTAAGGGTTTACAAATTTGACCTACTTATTGGTAGGGTTTTGATATAAATACATCAACATGAAAAATTGACTTCAAAAGTCAGAAATACATTTTTTTCCCCGTGAATGGGAGCTAAGATTTAATTTGATTCATTATGATTTTAAAAAAATGAATTTATCAAGTTGAAGAATTCTTAATGTTTCATGAAGTCTCTTGGTCAAAATATCATTCAGACAAATCTGCTGAATTTTCTTTTCTTAATTGTTAATAGGTTGAAACACATGCTTTACTAACTGAAGATATTATAACGTGGCCTTTACAGGTCACCTCTGTTCAAATAATGGCATTTTGATGAATTTCATAGATTAATTTTTACATTTATCTGGATTAATCTATGATAAGCCATCATGGTTTACATTGTCCTGTGTTAATAAATTTAAACTTTAGATTTTATTTGTTTTCAACTGGATTAAAATGATCCTGTCATCATTACAAATACATAAAAGCATTCATCCAACTTTTTGTATTATACTTTGTCATCAGTTTATGTAAACTGTGTAACATTTATTCCTAAGGTTTTCTATTTTCCTTGCACATTAATGATAATCTTTCAAAAGGAGAGTGATTAAAAAGCAATATCAATAACTTCCAGTGTAAACTATACTGAAATAAATCCTACTAGACTTTCTTGTAGCCAAGATGTGGAAAAGATATGACCCTATACTCTATGGGTTCTATGTAACATTAAAGAAGTCTATGGGGGAGGAGGTTTGTATAAAGTTGGAGGTACAAGGAAACAAAGAAGACAAATATTTATTTTGGGGTCCAAAGGTTAAAGTCGCAGAGTCTGAAAGAAGAAAAAAAAAAGCATGATTTGCACAAAACTATTTATGTACTACATGCCTTGACTAAACTTTTTTAAAAGGCTTGCATTTGGGATTAAATGGTCATGGTTGGAGGGACTCGAAGGAGGAAAATGGTTTCTGCAAAATAACTAGAGTTCTGTGTAACAAACCATGATCAGACATTGTGGATGGCCTGCATTTAAGATGAAAAATGCATATAGTGTTTAGGGGTTCAAAGGTCAAGGTTATGAGCTGAAAAAATGTACCTTGTGCCTTCACCAAAGTTTATAGTTGATTACACTTTGGGTAAGAAAGAAAGAATCCTATTGATTTAAAGTCAAAAGGTCAAAGGTCACTGACCGAAAGAAGAAGAAAAGGTATTCGTATAATAATCATTTATAGACCACCTACCTTGACCAACGTTTGTGGAAGGCTAGCACTTCAGATAAGGAAATGACCTATTGATTTTGGGGTAAAAGGACAGGGTAATTATGACTTGAAGAAAAATGTTGTGGCATAGTAACTTAATTTCCATGACAAAACTTTGTGGATGGCTTTTACTTGAGGTAAGAAAGAAACCTATAGATTCTTGGGCCTAATGGTTAAAGGTCAAAGGCCATGGTAAGTACAATAAGAAAATATTTAGTTCACATCAGGATACCTTGAAAGGTCAAGGTCGTTGAACTCTGTGGTAGGTGTTCTCAAGGATCAACCCTGTCATACTTGTGCCTACATAGAGGACTATTGTACATTTTGGACGGAGTAAAATTTGCTATTTACAAATGTATTATTCATGATACTCTGCTTGATTTTTATGCATAAAAGATATTACAGTTGCAAAGTTTTTTTTCTTCAGGATATCATGGAAGGAGGTTCATTAAAAAGTGCCATTACAGAGATGAAAAACATGCTCAATAGCCCCATCAAATCCTATAGCAGTCCCAGTGATATTCCTAACCCACAGATGGTCTCCCCACCCCCTTCCCCTACTAGTGGGGATCAGGGAGACAGCTCAATACCAGAAGCTGACATTCCTAGCCAGTTCACCAGGGTCATGGGAAAAGGTAAAAATTATAATAGAACATATATCTGATGTGCATGTAGCCAGTGTCATACCCTTGTTGGTATAATAGTTAAAATTTCATTTAGAGTTTAATACAGCCAGATTGTATAAATAGCAACTTCACATTTTTCTTGAAAATCTATATTTGGTAATGCAGTAGTAAACACAGTAAAGACATTTATTGATTTTTAAAAAAGTACATAATTATGCAGCTTCGTTAAACTCTGTATCATTTAGATATTGTTTGAAACAATTCACCAGAATTTATAAGCACACAATATTTTCTGCATAAAGTGGATCCTTCTATAATATGTCATATTGATGACTTGTGTGGAAATAATCTTGAACATGTTGCAGAACTCCCAGTTTTGTGTGTTGAGGGCTTGTGTGGAAAGGATCTTGCATTGTTGCAGAACTTCCTTTCTTGTATATTTTGATTTTTGCCAAGCTTGATGCAAGCTCAACACTTAGAGGGTAATCACATTTGCAGTTGTGTATATATCTTCCCATATGTATATCTGCCCACACCCAAGATTAACCTAAATGTCCTTTTATTTCAATACCATTTGATCCCACTCCACAGATCTGGAATATAGCTTCAGTATGTAATGATCCTTTGCTAGCTAATAAATGCTCTTGTTATCAAAGCTGAGGGCAGGTTTGACGTGCAGGCCAGTTTCTTGTTATCAAAGCTGAGGGCAGGTTTGACGTGCAGGCCAGTTTCTTGTTATCAAAGCTGAGGGCAGGTTTGACATGCAGGCCAGTTTCTTGTTATCAAAGCTCAGGGCTGGATTGACATGCAGGCCAGTTTCTTGTTATCAAAGCTCAGGAGAGGTTTGATGTGCAGGCCAGTTTCTTGTTATCAAAGCTGAGGGCAGGTTTGATGTGCAGGCCAGTTTCTTGTTATCAAAGCTGAGGGCAGGTTTGACGTGCAGGCCAGTTTCTTGTTATCAAAGCTGAGGGCAGGTTTGATGTGCAGGCCAGTTTCTTGTTATCAAAGCTGAGGGCAGGTTTGACATGCAGGCCAGTTTCTTGTTATCAAAGCTCAGGGCAGGTTTGACATGCAGGCCAGTTTCTTGTTATCAAAGCTCAGGGCTGGATTGACATGCAGGCCAGTTTCTTGTTATCAAAGCTCAGGGCAGGTTTGACGTGCAGGCCAGTTTCTTGTTATCAAAGCTGAGGGTAGGTTTGACGTGCTGGCCAGTTTCTTGTTATCAAAGCTCAGGGCTGGATTGACATGCAGGCCAGTTTCTTGTTATCAAAGCTCAGGGCAGGTTTGACATGCAGGCCAGTTTCTTGTTATCAAAGCTCAGAACAGGCTTGACATACAGGTTATGGCCAGTTTCTTGTTACCAAAGCTGAGGGCAGATTTAACATGGAGGCTGTGACCAATTTCTTCTTATCAAAGCTCAGGGCAGATTTGAGATACAGTTATGGCCAGTTTCTTGTTATCAAAGCTCAGCGCAATCTTGACATGCAGGTCAATTTCTTGTTATCAAAGCTCAGGGCAGGCTTGACATCTTGCTATTCAAGCTCAGTGCAGGCTTGACATGCAGATCAATTTCTTGTTATCAAAGCTTAGGGCGGTTTTGACATACAGGTTATGGCCAGTGTCATGTTATCAAAGCTCAGGGCAGGCTTGACATGCAGGTCAGTTTCTTGTTATCAAAGCTCAGGGCAGACTTGTCATGCAGGTCAATTTCTTGTTATCAAAGCTCAGGGTAGGCTTGACATTCAGGTTATGACCAGCTTCTTATGTGTATTGCATGCTTTTTTTTTCCATTAGTCCATTATTTCAGTGTTGTATCTTTTTCAGTATGTACCCAGCTACTGACCAGTCGTTATGATGAGGAGTGCTTCAACATGTACCTACAGCTGGTAGATAAATGTATCAACCATGAGGTAAATGATGTTTTACTGAATATTGATAGACTGTAAATGTGCTTATTTTTTTGTAGGCTTTTATTTGTACAGCCGTGATTTTTGAACCATTCTGCACAATCATAATATTGCTTTTACACTTCTTTTGTGGCACCTTTAATTAAATCTAATTGCTTTACTTGTACCTCTGTTTGGGTGGGAGTATGTAAAAATCGTCATGGACATCCATTGTGTAATTTTGTGGATGCAACTAGTCCAGAATTTTTGCCTTGAAACTTGGTTAACATTATGGTCATCACCAGAAGATGTGCATTTACAATTACTTTGTTGCTGCAATTTTTTGTCAGACTTGTTGCCTTTTGTCAGACCTGTTGCCCTTTTTGTTAGACTTTTTTCCCTTTTTGTCTTGCATCAGACAGCAGTACTTGTCAGCATCTTTTGAGCACAACTATCCTGCAGTTTTTGATGGATTACCATGAAACTTGATCTATATTATGATTAGCACCTGAAGATGTGCATGTTGACAAATCGTTGTGCTCTTGTAAGAGTTGTTGCCCCTTTGACTTGGAGCTGGGTGTAGTGTATAATAGAATATTGTGAATGAAAAGGAAGAATTACCAGCTTAAAGAAACAATGTACCTGTGTGTTACAAGCTAGACCACCAGTCACATTAAATCTGATAATACGGTAGATTAGAGCAAACAGTATTTTGAATTTTATGAATGAACTATTTTTCACAAAATATTTTATTACAATGGTCCCCCTCTTATACAGCCACCCTTTCTGCGCCGGGAAAGTGGCCGTACAAGATGAATGGCGTTTCTAGAGGAGGTCTATATTTGTGAGAAGTATGTAGGAAGAAAGCAACATACATACTTCAGAGCATTTACAATCTTCATTTAAAAGTAACATTAATTATTTAAAGGTTCTTCTTGTCTTAACATTAATTATTTAAAGGTTCTTCTTGTCTTAACATTAATTATTTAAAGGTTCTTCTTGTCTTAACATTAATTATTTAAAGGTTCTTCTTGTCTTAAGAACAGACTTGTTTCAAGTTAACATACATTAATAATTCTTTAAGCATGAAATGCGAATGGGATATTATTGGAGTGCATATTGCAAAACCATTCAAAAACATGATGTTTTTCTTGGTGTATATATATTGTTTGACATTTAGAATCATTTTCCTTCAAATATGTTCCCCAATCACATTACGTTAGGGATATTAGCCTGCTACCTCGCAAATCCAGCCCTACTAAAAGACGAAAATCGTCTTATTGTCTATTTTTAAATAGACAAAGGGCAGTAATTCTTGCCCATTACCTCCCCTTGATACCACCAGGTGTTGCTAGGTTTTAGCTTCACTGTGTCTTGAGACACGCAGTGCAATAGCCTCCAACAATCCAGCCCTTTTTTTGTGTTCCTATGGACCCATCTAATGTTCATTTTGCATTTATAATGCAGATTTATCGATCTACTGCATGTTGTTTGCTTTATTTTACAATTTCTGCCATTATTTTGAGAGATTTGTCACTTGTCGGGACACCATCTTGTAGGACCACAGTTCCACAACGCTATCATTAACCTTACACAAGGTCATTATGGGTTAGCTTACATTGGACTTTATTCGTTTACTCTGTCCGCTGCAGAGCTCTTAATAGCGAATTCTGAAGTGCTGCTTGATAATTATGCTTAGTTTATTTGTATTTCATGCTGTTTTGATAGAATTATGGTTTAAATATTAACTAAGCATGCAGCATAAGCTTTAAACAGGGCCATAGGTTTCTGATATGACACTTCACCGATCTGTTAGTCACAAGTGTTTTTAGCAACCTAGTAATTTCACACATTACTAGTTTCTGCTTTAGTTTATGAGTCTTGTGTCATTATAGCATATATCAATTAAATGTTCTTCAAGCCACTTCTGAGTATGGAGGTTTACCATGACTCTTGTTTTGTTTATGTTATGTATACATGGTTTCTGTTAGGCAGCGTCTATAGCATTTGGTTATGGCAGTGTTTTGTTTCAGCGACCTAGTAGTTTCAGTGTATTGTTAGTTTCTTCTTGGGTGTGTTTCTTGTATCAGAGCATTGTGTCCTATCATGACTCTGGTTCAGTTTATAGTATGTACACATTGTCCCTTCTGTATTAACTATGTATTGTGCTGAAGCTTAATAGAGGACATATGTTTATGATACAACAGATTTACAGGTCTGTTTGTTATGGCAGTATTTTGCCGACCTAGTGATTTCAACCCTTTACTAGATTCTGCTTTAGTTTGTGTCTTTTGTGTCGTTTCCACAGAATATTTTTTTAATTGATCTATATGCATTTTCAAAGCATGGAAGTCCACCATGACCCCTGCTTTATATTATGTATACATTGTTTCTGATATACATCATCTATTATATGTAGTATGGGCTGCCGAGTTAGATGATTTATACTATTAGCTAGTTAGTCCAATACTAATTTGCTAATCTATGCTTTGTTTTCTCTCATCTTGTGTCGTTTCAAGAGGAATGTTTACTACATACATGAAATGCATGTGCACAAAGATCGCCCAATTCGGCATTGAAGGGAAGGAGCTAAATATGCAGTGTTTGGTCAGAAAACACATGCTCTGCTGTACTTCAGAAAGTGGCAGAGGAGAAGGAGAGACAATTGAGGTCACTGCAGGATACCTCTGACATCCTTAGTGTCCACCCCAGATCAGCCTCAATGGCAAGCCTTCTGGGGGTCACTGCCCTCCCCCCCCACCCCCGCAAAAGTTTGTCGCACAGAATCAGCACATACCGTTACATCCGGGGACAGAGAGGATTAAGGATGGTACCATCCATTGCTGGATAAGATGTGTCGATCGGTACAGCAGTCGAAGCTGCGCTCCCTTCAATCTGAGCAAAACCTTTGGGGAATATTCCCCATTTTAGGCAACCCAAATGGGGTAAGCCTCCACATGTCAGAGCATGGCCTTCGGGCCTGTAAGTCAGGGTGCATAGGATTTATGATTGATCAGCTGGACTCAAATAATAATAATAATAATACTGCCTCACCAACACCAGCCATCCAATATGTATGCAGTGACAGTTCTGGAAAGGCCAGTAGTGTGGCGATGCCGACAGTACGGGAAAGGCTGGAGATACCGGCAGTTCTGGAAAGGCTGGCGATGCAGGCAGTTCTGGAAAGGCTGGCGATGCAGGCAGTTCTGGAAAGGCTGGCTGTGCAGACGATGTCGGCATTGCTGTCTTTATCGGCGATTCCAGATATAAGAGTACTCACAGCTTATACTTAAGGGAGAGCATGTGTCTTGTCTTGCACAGATAAGACCAAGCAGAGTCATCAAGGCCATCCGGCATGACTTAGGCTCAGCTTGAAGCTGAGCCAGATGAAAACTCAGTGCACAGTAAGGGTGATGAGTTGTCAGTAGCCACATGTGCATCCACATCGACCCCTATCATTCAGAACTACAGTGGCTGTATGAAACCTATTTGAGCTCACTCTACCTCCCTATTCCCTCAAGGGGGGGACTGATCCAGGTCAGCCGGAGGGGATTGGGGTTTCGTTCATCAACAATCCCCTCGCCCCTCCACACAATACACCATCAGATCAGGGGATGGATGCCTTTCGATAACAGAGGATACAGTCACTCATAAATGGTGTGGGAGCTTGTGCTAAGGACACATTCCCCAATGAGTTACTCAAGACTTGCTTTTGGCATGCAAACAGCGGGTGGATGATCGTCATTGACTGGAGTCTCCTCACCATATTCAAGACGGGGAAGGTGATGTCATTCCGTCTCCCTGTCAGACAGGGCGAGTGTTCCTTTAGTCTCGATTTGACAGATGTATACTTCCATGTCCCTATCCACCCCGTCTTTTGTTAGTTTCCACGTTTACCACCACACCATTATTAACTCACCGTTCTTCCCTTCGACCCTCATTAACCCCAGGGCTTTCACTCACAGTAGGGACTCCCCATCTCCCCATTCAAGGTGTCGTCATCTACATCGACAGCAGCATACCTGGGCAGCATCTTAAAGAAACACATGGTAAGTTCTATCCAACTCCAACTCGGGATGATCTCCCTTCTCTGCTAGATCATCCAGGCCTTTTTGTGTACTGGGAAATTCAGACCTCCGTACATCCCAGAATTTCATCCATTTGGGCACGGACTTCTTAACCAACCAGAATTAGGGGTGTCCCCTTGTGTTTGCACTCCCAGAATCATCGAACTTGTCGAGTCCATTTCCATCAAGACCTGGATTCATCGGGAGAGTTCTTGCAACTACTCAGCTATTATACAGCAGCGGACTTGACCTCGCTCTGCCATCTCGTTATGTGGGCCTTGCCAGCACATTGGCGCCCAGTTTTACATCCTCTTAATCAAGCAGTCATGATCACACTCGAAATTTGATCATTCCCACATCAGTGGGGCAATCCAGGATGGCTGACCATTGGAATCCCACTGAAGAACCCCAGGCGGAAATAACATAAAGTATCGCTGCCAGTGCACATGGTGGGAGCACTTACATGTTGCTGACCTTCCCTACCGTTAGCGACACCTGGGGAATGGCCTCTATGCATCAGTATCCCAGAAAGGAAGGCTGTCATCAATACCTTTCATTTCTGTAAAGATCGATCCTGGGGGCGAAATGGTCCTCTTTCAACCTGACAACACTGGTGGTGACCTGTATCCTCAAACAGGCAGGTACCAGACCACTTGTCCGTCTTTGAGGGCACACACCCTCTATCACCGATTTATTTTTCCCAGTGATAATACACCCAGGAAGATTCTGGCCAACCTGAATTGACCGTCCTCTTCTACATGCTCAGCTTTTACCATTATAGTCTTGGAGTTCAGACAGTTCAAACCTTCATTTAGAGACCTATAAGGTCTTTTAGACAATATTGGTCTCCTTGACCAATAACGCGTAGGGATCTAATCGAGGTTTTTTAACATGGCTAGATTTGAACCCCTTTGAACTTCTAGCCTACACATTGCTAAAGTCACTATCATATAGACCGTGTTTACTGACAGCTTTAACTTCAGCATGCAGGTTAAGAGGGCTTCATCCCCCTTTATGTTCACTGGAATTCTGTTCAGTTCAGATCGGAGGGTTCGGTGGTTCTTAAGTTACCATCGGGATTCATAGCCCAGAACAGATTACCGTCTGTTGGTAGTCAACCAATGTCCCTGCTCACTTTCTTCTGTAGTCAGATTGAGAACAGCAGCCATGCAAGATTCTGTTCTCACCTTTAGGGATCAGTGATCTCAGACACATTCCAACATCATGGCAGATGTAACATTGGGCATGATAAAGATCTATCAGCTCTGTTAGACAATTTGATCTCCAGCAACCAAATCCATAACATTATTTCCAAAATGGAATTTGTCTTGGGTTCTAACTTGGCTCAACTCCAGCAAGTTTGAATCTCTTGCTCATGCTTTGCTAAAGTTCCTATCATACAAGACATGCTTCCAGGATAGCTTTAGCTTTCACATGCAGGATCAGTGAGCTACATGTCCTTTCAGTCGACCCGAACTATCTTCTGTTCCATTCTGTAGTCCTTTTTACACAAGCAGGCCTAGTTGCCAAGAATCATTTGCTGTCTATAGGTAACCAATGAGTCGTCATTTGCCCTCTCTTTTCCATAGACAAGTCTAGAGAGGCAGTCATACAAGATCCTGTCTGCACCCTCAAGCAGTACTTAAGATGCAGAGAGACAAGTAATAACATGAGCAATGTCTCTTCTCACATGGCTTCCTGCTTCAAACGTTTGAGCAATCTCTGCAGGACAGAACACAGGATATTATGCTTCACGCCCTTTATTCCTGGCTGATAGGGGTCATATGCTTGGTGTACTCTGACATCTCACTAGATCAGAGTAACCTCATCTCTGCGCCCTCAAACACTACTTGAGACACACGCATGCACAAATATCACTTCCTCCCAATCAAGGTCAGAAAACAAGGTATCATCCCACAAGCCCTTGCTTCATTGAAGTGGGTTATATGCACAACGTACTCTGAGATCTCTCAAGATCAGAGTCACTTCATGAGGATTACAGCTCATGAGATTAGAGCTTTCAAATGCATTGTTTTGATCCAAGACATTATTGAAGATATTGGCTGGCATGCAGAGTCAACTTTCTTGAGTTTTTACGGATATTTAGCATCGCAGAGACAAACATTGGATATGGTAGGGCCAGTGGCAGCAGCACAGATGGCCACCACACCCAACTAGACCAATCAACTCAGCCAGTTAGCTTCACTGGATTTGCCAGTGAAAATTGTGGTAGGTGAGAAGATCTCAACTTCCTCTTCTCAGCCATGTATATATGTCTGCCATGTCAGAATGCCCTCCACCCCCTACCGCTACTCAGGACTATAATGCTAAAGATTCATTAGAGCTTGACAATATGGAAGAGATGCTGGCCTTCTGGTTCCTCCCCAATCAGCTAGACTTGAGGCAACAGATGCCTTCAGTACTGATCTCCTTGCGCTTGACAAGAATATAGCAGCTGTTCATATATCTGTTTGTCTGTTTTATAAGGGGGACAGTAGGCACTCCCTGCCATGTCAGAGCTGGTTCGGGATGTTGTCGCTTCTTCTTCAATGTTGCATTTGGCTCCATTGGCACTTTTCAGACTCGATGGAGACACCCAGCGGTAGCCACGTTTGTCTGTGATCCATGTCGTTCAGCCTTGTCATATCCCCCTTTACGGATGACCTTGTATTGGTCGCAGTTGCTTTTGGAGAAGAATAGAGGAAGTTTGATGGCAGGCAGCTCAGGAACTGCCAGTTTGAAGGAATGTTAAGCAACCTCTGGACAGGGGATCTTCTCAGTCACATGCACCAATATCAATCTGTTGGAAGCAATCATACATAGGCGGTAAGAAAATGAATTTTGAGCTCACTGGATCTCCCTATTCCCTCAGAACAGGGGGGTGGGGGGTGATACAGGTCATTTTCAGAGGTGCTTCAGGTTTCGTTGATCAAAAATCTCTTCCCCTCTCCTTCTACTCCCCTCTTCATGGATGCATCCCTAGATTGGCAGAAGGTTGTCTTTCTACAACAGGAGATACATTTGCTCATCAGACTAAAATGGCAGTGGAACTTGTGCAAAGACCACAATTCCCAGGGTTTTAATAAAGGCTGTTTCTTATTTGGAAAGCAAACGGCATGTCAAGACCCATCATTGACTTGAATCACACCTCAATCAATTGCGCCTTCAAAATTCAAGATGGAGACAGTGAGATCAATCTGCCTCTACGTTCGACAGGACGAGTTTTGCCGTCAGTATCGATCTGACACATCTTTTCACGTCCCTATTCCCAAGTGTCACGAAAATTTCCCGTTTTGCGTACTGAGACACAGTTGGTCAGTTCAGAGTTCTCCCGTTTGCCCTCAAGATCAGCCCCATAGCTTTTACCAAGATTATGGGTTGCATCACCCTGTTCTGATCGACATCATCGCCAATGATGGCAGCGTGCCTGGATGACACCCTCCAGAAACACATGGTAAGTTTTATTTCTACCCCAAGGCAGGAATGATTTTCTCTCCCTTTTAGGTCATCGTGGCTTTCTTGTGAACTGTCAGAAGTCTGACCCACGTCCATCCCAGAATTTTGTCATCTGGGCGTGGAATTTTTAACCAACTGGAATCTGGTGTGAATTCCTCGTGTCTGCGAAATCAGAGTTGAGTCTGTTTCCAACAGGACTTGGATTTCAGCAAGAGAGTTTTTACAGCTCCTTGGTTTATTGAATGCAGCAGCGGACTTAATCGCACTTAGCCTTCAATTTATGTAACCCTTGCAAATAATTATGCGAGCACAATTTTCAGGTCCCCTCAATCAAACTGTCATGATCACACCTGAGATTCAATCATTCCAGCGTCAATGGTGCAACCCAGGTTGGCTGACCATGGGAATCCTGCTGGAGAAGCCCCAAGCAGAAATAACAGTATGTACCAGACTTCAATACCATCAGCAGCATGTGGAAGCCAGAGATGGCACATCAGCATCTTTGAAATGAAGGGTGTCATTAATGCCTTTCACTTCTGAAAAGATTGACTCTCAGGTAAAATGGTCTTCATTAGATCCAACTATTCTGTGATGGTGACCTATCTCCTCAAACAGGGAGTCACCAAATCTGTGTGTTCTGATTTGGCAGTTTCTACATTGGTGCAACAATGTACAAATCAGACACATTCCCGACAGACTCAATGTCTTGGCCGACACTATATCCAGGAGAGGGCAAGTCCTTCACTTGGGATGGTCTCTCCATGAATCAGTCTTCACTCTGATTTGTGCACCCAACTTTGTCTCTCCAGTCCCAACCACAGTAACTTCTGCTGTGGATGTACTGTCATTCATTTGGGAGGATTGTGAGCATTTGCCAACCCTCCCACGGTCCTGATACCAAAAATTAATACAGAATTTATGGGTTAGAATTGCAAGATGATTCGGATAGCCCCTCTTTGATGGTACAGGTCCTGGGTCATCAAGTCATGGCATGAGCAAACGCCTCTTCCTTCCAGTTGAGGGCTGGGACACAGGATATCACCCATCCAGCCTTGGCTTTGTGGCTGAAGTGGATTGTATGCTTAGTGTACTCTAACATCTCACCAGATCAAAAGATTATGGCTCAGATGCTTCGAGCTATCTCTGCGAGCCTCACATTCAAAAATAATCTTTCTGTCCGAAATATAGTAGAAGCTGTTGACTGGCATGCCAAGTCAACCATCTCGAGTCATTATTTAATTGATTTAGCATCACAGAAGAAAACCCTACATTTGGTTTGTCTGGTGGCAGCAGCACAGATGGCCACCAGACACAACTAGATCAATCAACACAACCTGTTAGCTTTGCTGGATTTGCCAGTGAAATTTTTTAGGTAAGATGATATTCATCTTCTTAACTGTACATTTGGGTCACAGGTCAGGTGACCCTAGTCTGTGTTTTGCAGAACGGGTTCACATGGGGAATCCAGCTATTCTTCCCTAGAAGGATACCCAAGGTAAGGTTGGATGCTTAGCATCTCCTCCTCTTATTACTTATTAGCCTAACGTAAGGTGATTGGGGAACAGATTGAAGGAGAAAGCAGATTTTTAAGTAACGTTTTTTTTCCGAGAATACTTACCAAATCACATTACTTAAAAACCCTCCTAACCACCCTGCCATGTGAGCATCCTTGTTAGTATCTCACTCAGCTAAAAACTAGCGACACCTTGCATTGTCCAAGGGGAGGTAATGGACAGGAGTTTTTGCCCTTGGTCTATTGAACTAGACATGAAAAGTCAATTTTTGTCTTTTAAGAGAGCTGGATTTGCAAGGTAGGAGGCTAATATTCCTAACCAAATGTGATTGGGTAAGTATTCTCAGAGAAAGATAATTTACTTAAAAATTTGCTTTCCTGAGGGTTACTTTTGAACACAAACTCGTTGGTAAGAAATTCTGGCCATAAAAAGCACGTGGCCACGGGGGAGGGGGGGCCTTCATGAGGGGGACCACTGTAACTTTAAAATTTGCAATAAAAAGGTTACTAGCTATCTACATGGACTGTTCTAGATAAACACCTATCAACTATCTGGATGGACAGTTCCAGATAAACACCCATCAGCTGTCTGGATGGATGGTTACAGATAAACACCAAGTTATCCAGATGGACAGTTCCAGTTATTTGCTTAGATAGTCCCCCCCAAAAAGTTAAAACTAAAAATTCACTTTCTGAGTATCAGTAATTTGCTGAAATTGTATGTGGTTAATATGATTAAATATTTAACCAAATTTAATTCTGTAAAGTATTGTGATTTTACAGTAGTAAAGTTTGAAAAGTACAGTATGGAAACATTTTAAAAAATAAACACAAAGATTATATTAAGGGCACCACCTTGAATTGTTTGTGTGGGATAGAATCTTATTTCTGAATGTTTTGTCCGTACATAGAGATATATTATAGTCTGATATCAACAGTAAATAAGTGGTATCTGACAATTTTTTTTCTTCTCCTGAGTTGAAGATCCTGCTTTTATCATTTGGGAACATCAGGATTCTTTACAAGAGAGGAGATGATATGATTAAATGGATCTAAAGCTGGTCGCTCTCTTTTGAATTCAACAAAAAAAACCCAGATGTGAATTAGATTGATATTGAGACATGGGTATAACATTATCCATCACCGTACCTTTTGAAGACAAGGTGTTCTTTGAAACGTGCAGTTAATTTTTGCCTGCCTAAGCTTCAAGGTATATATGATAACTTTTCCAATGGTGATTGCAGCTGTGATATCCGTCTACAGATTATGTTGAAGTTTTGTTAATTTTTGAAAGTCATATACATTGATGATACATCTGTTACAGAAATATTACCATCTTTTAAATTTGTTATATAATTTTTATTTTAGTCATTTGAGACTATGAAACTATGTATCCTTTCATTCAGTTTTTTTACCATCGTAAAAGTACATATATATTCTATCATAAGTGTTCCATTCATGACAAGGCCGATCTAAGGCGAAATCAACAACTAAGGTCAAAAACGACATGCGAATATGAATGTGTGTGACATAAACAAGTGGAAGAATTCAGAGCGTAATTAAGTGCAATTACCCTAACACACATGCTCCAGCATTTTATTGGTTCAGCGAGATTTGAAGGTCACAAGAGGACTGTTATTATTTATGACAGTTTGAATTATGTTGAAGTTATAAGATTTAATTGTTAAGAAATTCTAGTGAATCAGATGTAATTATTTGAAACACAAAAGGACACTGTAATGAAGATACACACACCATGTTTATTCTTTCAGTTATACACTGTGTTAGTAACAGTCAGAGAAGAGTTTGTGATTTACATGTTCTTGGATATAGCAGAGCAGATAAACTTTGATTTAAACAGTTGGTACTTTGAGGACTAAGTGAATATATTCAGGGACTTGAATATCTAATGAACTCATTGTGACTCAATTCTCTTTTAGGCCTTTTCTGCAAAGCAGAAGAAACTTCTGGATACCTGGAAACAACAGGCTCGAAGAATATGGCAGCCAGCACCATTTAAGTATGGTTTTGACAAGAAGCCAAGACCAAAGTAATATATATTATGCAATAGTCTGCCTAAAAAATACATCACAAAGCCAGTTCATAATAAATCTGATTGCCCAGCAGTCAACCCATTTGTTAGGGGTTTTTTTTCTTCAAAGAGTTGCACATCATTGCATTTTCAGGGTCTAGATCATTAGATTTCAATAAATGATTGTTCTTTTGCTAATGGCAGTAGTGTCAACTGTTGTGTTAAAGTTTTGTTTTAAAATATGAGTAGGGGGTCTGGTGGAAATCAGCCCTTTCTTTGGCATAGTGTCCAATCTCTTTCACAAAATATAGTTTGTATTACTAATAACACCAACAAACCTCAGGTCATAATAAAATTAATAGTAAATTTAAAGAGTTACTGTCATTTTAGGTTGGGTTTGATAAGTCAAGGGAGGAAACTCAAATTTAGGTAAATGATTAGACTTTATGGTAGTTAAATCCCTTGGATACTTGTCCTTTGATGGTAATACTTGAAACAATGGTAGAAAATGCTTTTAAAGGGGCTGTACTGTATAAATTTTTAAAAAAAGAACTTTGCTTTAATTTTCTGTTTGAGTCAAAATGTAAAAAATATTTCAGCTAATGTTCAATCTATTAAGTCTGAAAATCTCTTTAAAGATGGCCAAACTTCAATATATCTAGGAGTTTCCTTGTCTAAAAGTAGGGCTTGACTACAGTAATATGATTACTACCACCAATCATATTCCAAAGTTTAATGTCTTTAATGTTGTAGGAGTAACACTACATTGATAAAGGAGGGACAGACAGACAGGCAGGCGGACATAATTCCTACCTTTCTGTGAGATACACAATGATAAAAGTCATTGTTATTTGTTTTAACTTCAATATTATGATTCTCAATGATAATTTTGAAAGATTTCAGAAGATATAAAATTTTGAGAAAAATCTCTGGTTGACAAAGTATACCTTTTGTGAGACAGTTGAAAAGAGAAACACAACAAATTTACATACATTTATATCTAAAAGCCACACACACACTACATCAGCAAGACTTTTTTTTTTAAATTTTTAATTCTCAGTACACTTTTATAACAACTATAAACAACAGAAGCTCTGAGATATTATTTTCCATCTACCCTATTAATATGATGTTCTAATTTTCTTCTAATGTTAGATAAAATGAACATTTTCCATTCAGTTGTTATGACTGGAAGGAATCGTTGTGACGTACATACAAGTAGTGAATGGGAAATGGTTAACAACATATTGCAACCTATGCACATTGCAGTTGAATATGATTATGAATATGATTATTATTATTATTATTATTTTATTATTATTATACTCTGGTTTTATAATTGGGAGAAGAGAAAGCATTTCAAGTTTTGATTTTTGTATGAAAATGTCTTGGTGATTTCATGGTATTAGTGATAGTTCAGTTTCTTGTATTACTTGGGATTCAAAGTATACAAATGTTGGAAAACAAGAAAGTTGGATTTCTTCCATTCAGATGATAATTTTAGGAACTGAATTATAATCTGTAGTATGGTACTACACAGCAAGACTGTTTTACATGCAAATATTCATACAAAATATTACAATCCTCTTTCCAAGAACACAGATTTAAATGTATTTTCAAAATGAAAACTAAACTCATTCTTTTGAAACACTGTCTTTAAAGTATAGATTGGATCAGGGTAAAAATATGCATAGAATCCTTCACCATCCTTCACCATTCTATCAGTGTATGCTACGTTCACAGTGGGTCTAAAGAGACAAAATGGTTTTGGATTATAATGTAGGAGAATCACTAGTAGGCGTCTGCTAAGCTGACTTGAATAATTCTGTTAAACAGTGGTTTTAAAGGTCCTTTGTGTGATGTGATACCTGAAAAAAGATAATGAATATAAAGTAAAACAAGTTCATAAAATATGATACCCTACTCAATGCATCTGCAGTCCATACAATGCACAATAAAGAAAAGTTGACAAAGCAACTATATTTTGGTTTAACAACAAAAATTCATTGAATTAAGCAATATTAATGACATAAGAAACCGTTTTGGTTATTTAAAGAGCATGCACTGCAGCCATGCACTCCATTCAAGGTCATAAGTATGAAATTTATATTTATACCTTCACTCTTCACGTTAATTTCCAATAACTATAACTTTATTTGTTACATTTAATGCATATCCATTCCTCAGCTAGACCACTCTGATGGCCTAATTGGTTAGAGCATCTGCCTCGTATGCGGGAGGTCACGGGTTTCAACCCCAGCCAAGTCATACCAAAGACTTGTAAAAATGGTACTTGCAACTGCCTTGCTTGGCGCACAGCATTAAGAGGTCAGTGTTAGGACTGGCTGGCCTGGTGTCAGGATAATGTGACTGGGTGGGACATGATGTTTTGTGTCTGCAGCATAATGCCCAAGTGCTAGACATCACTATAAACTGTCACACTGCAAATATCATAGCGATATGACTGGACAGTTGTTAAAGCTATGTTAAAAATTCAAATCACGTACACACATTCCTCCATTAATATTGTAAGATATCATTGTGATTTAAATTTGCTGCAAGCATCGACTGGAAATTATGGTACCTAGATTCTAGAGCATTAATAATCCAGTGTTTAATGGTTTTGAGATGCTCCTCATTCTCTCGTATCAGCTTACTTTAAGCCATTTCCTATATAGGTTGGAGGCATCTAGCTCCATTGTACCTTTTGTCCTGTCTTCTATTTCTTCTTTCTCCATCTTCTGGTTCAAAATAATGCAGTATGTACAGTTAGATGTTCCACAAAACACATTTCTTCATCTGGGATGTGCGTCTTCAGTATTCTTAATGTTTACATGAATCATGAGCTTCTGCAGTAACAGCTGCAGTTGTTTGAGTATGTAAACATTATTCCTGTGCACTATTTACAGATATCAAAACTGACATCACCGTTTTTGAAATTTGGAAGTTTGACTTAGATTATCTGTACTGGTCCAAATGTTTGACAATTACTTTATGGGCAGAAAACTCTGTTTGTACAAGGAAATACTCCTTTTGAGTTTCTTAAATTGTATTTTTTTTTCATACTATGCAGTGCTCCTGTAAGAGGAAATGAATCTCCAAGCCATCAGTATTCTCAATACTTTGATCATTTGAACGTGTGCTGGGTCAGATACAAAATGAAAATTTGAACAGACATCCAACCATTCATTTCAGTGTGGTGCTGGGTCAGATACAAATTGAAAATCTGAATAGACGTCCAGCCATTCATTTCAGTGTGGTGCTGGGACAGATACAAAATGAAAACTTGAAAAGACATCCAACCATTCATTTCAGTGTGGTGCTGGGTCAGATACAAAATGAAAACTTAAAACGACATCCAACCATTCATTTCAGTGTGGTACTGGGTCAGATACAAAATGAAAATCTGAACCGACATCGAACCATTCATTTCAATGTGGTGCTGGGTCAGATACAAAATGAAAATCTGAATAGACATCCAACCATTCATTTCAGTGTGGTGCTGGGTCAGATACAAAATGAAAATCTGAATAGACATCCAACCATTCATTTCATTGTGGTGCTGGGTCAGATACAAAATGAAAATCTGAATAGACATCCAACCATTCATTTCAGTTTGGTACTGGGTCAGATACAAAATGAAAATCTGTATAGACATCCAACCATTCATTTCAGTGTGGTGCTGGGTCAGATACAAAATGAAAATCTGTATAGACATCCAATCATTCATTTCAGTGTGGTACAGGGTCAGATACAAAATGAAAATATGAATAGACATCCAACCATTCATTTCATTGTGGTACTGGGTCAGATACAAAATGAAAATCTGAATAGACATCCAACCATTCATTTCAGTGTGGTGCTGGGTCAGATACAAAATGAAAATTTGAACAGACATCCAACCATTCATTTCAGTGTGGTGCTGGGTCAGATACAAAATGAAAATCTGAACAGACATCCAACCATTCATTTCAGTGTGGTGCTGGGTCAGATACAAAATGAAAATCTGAATAGATATCCAACCATTCTTGCAGCCATTTGTTGCACATTCTGTATAAATAGGATATCAGCTTACCACTTACTTCAAAAATGTAGAAAGAACACAAAGATATATTAAAAAGAAGAGAATAACCATGCACAAATTTTTCAACTGTGATTTTACAATGACTCCATTTATAACTCCACTGTTCATATACCAGAAGACCTTATGGGGCTAGCTTGTTGTCTGTTGTCTAACATACATCTGTATGTTAGCACAAGTTTGTATCATTACTCCTCAACTACTTGGAGGATTGCCATGAAACTTATAAAATCATCCCAAGGTCGAGTTGGTTGTGAATGGAAATGGCTCTGCTCACAAAATCTTGAATTTCTTGTTAGTGCCACTAATCCTGCTTGGATGGTCATATCAACATGAGATTTTCATTGGAAAACTTCCTGATGCCTAGTTGGTCATAAAGGAAATGGCATTGATCTGACATCAATATGGCCACCACATTTATTACTATCTTGTTACTCACCTGAACAAAAAATTGTGTTGTCATGGGGTTTTTCACCAGAATACATCTTTTGATATCTAGGTCAAAATTCATATGGTGCTGATCTGATCTCCAATATGGCTACCAAGATGACCATTTCAGAAATATAGTTATTGCAGATCCTCCTGTATGGATGGTCATATTGAGTTAGGTTTTTCACCAAAAGACTTCATATGAGATATATTTGGTTCTAAATGCAAATGGTGCTGATCTGACATCCATTATGGCATAACAACAGTCATCTTGAAATCCGATCACTACTGCATCTTAATGGATGGTCATATTCACATGGGCTATTCAGTAAAAGACCGCTAATGATGTCTAGTTGGTCCTAAATGAAAATGATTCTGATTGTACATCCAGGATGGCTGCAACAACGGTTACTTTGATAATCTTAAAAATTATCAAAGATGGTTTCAGCACACAGCAGCTATATAGAAGAAATGATCTTATCTCAAATTCCTGAAAATTCCTTTCAGTCAGTTGAGTGTCAGTCTCTTTGGGGACTCTTGCTTACATTACAGTTACATTTCCAGTAAGATATCCTATGTGATTATTTTTATTGATTAGGGAAAACAATGATGATAATGGAAATATTTGTTGTCATGTACTGTAAGCTGCTGGCAGGTAATTCTTTAGAGAAATAAAGGACAAACCTGTTGATTGGTCACCTCTACTAATCAATAACTGTCACTAAATTTCACTCTTGTAAGATCATTGATGCTTACTGTTTAAGAATCAGACCCATATTATGTAATCACATTTCAAAAGGCTGTTTTTCTCCTGTTCCAGGATTGACAAGTTTGATTTCACAATTGAACAGCTTACCCATGGTGATTTTTAAAAAAAAGTTGATATTTTATTTTGATCCACCATTATCGCAATAGGCATATATGGTATTACTCCTGTCTGTCAGTCAGTCCATCATGCATTGGTTATATTTTGTCCTTAGCTCATTTCAGGCATGAATATATTTTTCTGTCATAGATTATTTTACATTGTTTTCAACAGTTGGGGAAATACATTCCCAATGGGTACTGTAAACAACAGCCGTCCAGTACTACAGCGATCAGGGAGAATTCCCAAGCCCAGCACACAGTGGAGCTTTGGCAGTAAACGGTCACTGGTGGGAGGAACAACTAGCACTGGACATATTCCATTACAGCGTAACAACTCGCTCAACATCTTTTCCCGTCCAGGCCTTCTAGATGTAAGTTTATATCATTATAATTGCTTTTGTTACAGTTGCACATGTGTTGCAGGGCTGCTTACTCCATGTTGATTTACGTCATCATTTTTTTAACATTTTTTTTAAATTGTTATTTTTTACAAGCCCACCTTGATGAAAACTTTATGTTCAACTCATGTTGGCATCTCTTTGTGTGTCCCACCATAATTCTGTTCACAACCTAGATTAATCTCAGTGTTGAGGATTTTTATGTAGTCAGTTTCTTGACAACATATGACTACAGAATCATGTTACTTGGTATGTGAATACATCTTGGTGTATGTAATACCAATCAACTAATAACTCAGATGTGCACCTTATATGTGGGCCATGACCAATATTTTGTTTCTTATCTTTGCAAAAATCATGACTGTAACAAAGTTTGGTAGAAGTCATTGTGTGACAGTAAGTTTTATAACATTTATGTGTAATGGAATTGTGTTCAGAATTTTCCAATCATGTGGTATTTCCTATTGGATATAATAATACTAGATCTGTATTTTTTCCCCTTAATAGGTCAGGTATGGGCAAAAAAGGTCCACCTCCTGCTTATCAATAACAATGAGAAATTTGTGGAGTTTGTAGACCTTTTTATGCCCACCATATCTACACAAGGGGCATATATCCATGTCCAGCCATACAGTCATGTCACATTAGTTTTAACCTATTGCCAATTTTGTCTCCACTCAATAGCTTTTGAAGGATTTCATGGACTGAAATCAACTTTGATATGAGGCTTTACATTAAGTAGACCCCGCTCAAATTTGATTTTCACATTTTTCAATAAGATGAAATGGAGTTGTGGCTCCGTTTGACTTAGAAAAGTTCAATTGCATCCTTTGAATTGCATCAGGCATTTGATTTTGCTTGCTTACCTTTAAAGGACTTCTTGGACTGAAACTAAATTTGTGATTAGGCTTTACAATCCAAAGACTTTCATCCAGATTGGCTTTTGCAATATTTTGACAAAATTGTAGTAATGTCACCTGATTTAAAAACTTTTATTACAGTTGCATCATAGTGGCAAGTTTATCCAAGTGTATTGACAAATTTCTATTGCAGAATAAGAGTGGAGATGTAAATTAAGAATTAATGATCTGTCTTTGGAAATGTGAAGGTCATGAAGAAAAAAGGGAAGAAGAAAATAAAATTAATATGAGCTCATCGTTCTCTGTATTTTATCTGTGATTTGCATCAGTTCAGTATAAAAAACAACAAAATTGATCTTTGTACAAATTTTCGCAGCTTGTTCTGGCAAACAAAATGTAAGTATAATTATTATGTTTGTGGGAATTTTTGTCCACAGGATGGATTCTGTTTAATGAATGAATTGAAATCTTTTAGGGCATTAATACCTAATTCATTTGGTTTTTATTCATGTGACAAACAGAAATCCAGGTGATACAGCTGTTAAACATAAAGCAATATTTCAGTTAAAAATAATTATGAACCTTTTGCAGAAGAAAATATACATTTGATTTTGTTTTTCCTGCTGATTGTCAAAACACCAGCTGTTGCTGGCCAAATAATATGATGGATGTAATTCAATTTTTTGGCCTTTTGTGGTTCATATATTAACTGGTGATATTTGTATGTATTACCTGTGTCTATTCTTAATAATTTAGTTCTTAGCTCACCTGGCAGTATAGGATGCCAGGTTTTTGATCCAGTTTTGATCAGACATGGAATATAGGTTTATATCATCAGTATTTCCAGAGATGCTGCCAGGGAATGCAAGAACGAAATAATGCCGAAATGTTATTTGAAATTTGAGCACTTTATTCAAAGTATAAAAATGCACTTTGTTGAGTATAACATTTTTATTTAACTGTCAAGATAAACTGAACAAATAAGAGATTTTAAAAATTTTAAAAGTCAGGATATTTATTTGTTCAAAATACCCAGTCCATTCCAAGTATGCAGATGTAGGTTGATATAAAGTGATGCTTGGATATACCTATAATTATTCATAACAAAATCATGTGTACTGAAGGAATTCTGCAAAAACAGACAGACATAATAAGGTTGCCTAGTATATTACTGCATTAACATTGCTGCAATCAAAATTATTAACCAACTTTTTATATATATAGTTAGTCCTAATTACACACAGTGAATATGATGCTACTATTCTGATTTCTAAACTGTAACGTAAATGTAAATGTTCCACTGTTTGGTCATTACCCTACAAGCCACTAGAGTATGCAACAACAGTTGCAACTGGTTTGATTCTTTATACTTGCCACATTCCTTTAGCTAAAGTAAGTCAGCAGCAACAAGTGTCACATGCATTACAGTTTGTTCCCATTTCTTCATCTTGCCAGTGGGAAAGAGTACTGGCCACATTCCATTAGTTAAGTAGGTCAGCAGCAACAAGTGTCATATGTATTGCGGCTTGTTCCCATTTCTTCATCCTGCCAGTGGGAAAGAGTACAATTTTATCATAGGCATTCACTGTATCAAGTTAGAAATGAAAGACACTGCTACCATATGTTGACAAAAAACTTCAAGTGTTCAGCATGAGAGGGAATGTTATTGCCTAATTAGGTTATGAGTAACTGACACTGGATTAGTGCGGTTTTTCATCTGTAGAAATCACCCACCACTCAGCTTATGGATGATAATGATGATGAGTTTGGGTTTTATGGCACATCAGCACAATAAGGCCATACAGCACCAAAACTAATGTGGTAATGAAAGTATATGACCTAGAAGCATCTATAAAAAGAAATACAGTAAAAGTATTTAAATTTCTCCAACCAATGGGCACTGTAAACAGATGAAATATTCTATATGGTACAAATATCACAAGGTATTTCAAATCAAGTAACGATGGAGAATTGATTGAAATCACTTGAACAATGCAGCAAATTATATTTTGTTACAGATATTAGCATCTTTCAAGAAACTTAAAATCTGACACGTGTTGATTGTGGTGAAAGGTTCTTTCATATTTTTAATAAAATAATATTGATTGCATATTCATTAGAGGTTGATACAGTCAGTCAGAAGTGTTTGATGGTAAGGATTCATTGCAGGAGAGACACTCAAGTGGGCTGTCACCCTTCAGAATGAAGGAGTGAGCTATTTCAGTATGTCCAGTTCTAAGACATGCAGCAACAACTTAATCGTTATGAACTGGTCTGTAGGATGGAAACCATTAACCTAATGCAGGTGTTACTGCGTGATTATTTTATAGTTACCCAGAGGGACTATTGTTTATTGCAGGACAAATTTAAAAAATTCCATTACAACTTGTAACATAATACTTTTTAACAATATTTTTTTATTGTGCATCTGGGCTTTTATATTGGAAAAAATGTTGCACAGCATTAATTTTGGTTGTTTTGTGCTTCAAGGCAATTGATTTATCTACCCCTGCTATATATTTAATTATACAGCCCCAAGGTCAGATGAACTTATTTGTCCAGTTGCTGTTCAGAAATGATTCACACAAAACTTACGATAATTGGTCATCAGTCCTTTAGAATTTTGAAATTGCAGGGATTTACAGACAGCTGGTGGCAGATAGATAGACATTTTTCCATTGAAGTCTCGGTTTTTCCAAGTAGGCTTAGATGGATGATTGAGAGAATACATTATCATTTGTCCAGCTTAGAATGTAAAATCATCACTTCTATTTTCAGCAAGCAGTGAAGAGCCCAGTGACACGGACCCAGTCTGCCCCACTCAGGTCGGCACAGCAGCTGGGATTTTCTGTACCTCGTAAGTTTTAACAATATCAAAGATTGCAAACAGCAACAAAATTAAGGTCTGCAGTATTGAGACTAATAATTACAGGTTATCCACCCGACTCCAGTATTTATCTAAATCTATATGCTACTATACAAGCAAATTATTCTTAGGAGTCTTTTTTTCCAATAATAGATTTAAGAGGATATAGAATGAGTGTATGGATGTATTTAGTACATGTGTGAATATGGGCAGCTGGTGATTTATATATATATTTTTAATTATTATTTCAAGATATTATGCTGTTATTTTTTGGTTAACTTCTATGTTCATGTTCCTAAACTTCTGGAATTTAATAGGTAATATCAAGGTGTTATTAGCCCTTTATTTTTATATGAATTATGTATGAAAATTCCTATAATTTTATTTATATTTTCAAACCAGTGCTCTACAATATTGCTGGAATAATTGTTTAATTGATTAGTATACATGTTTTAAACAGCTACTGATACAGAATTGATGTTTTAGAAAGACATTTTACAGCAGTGAAAACTAAACCTCTTCCTTGGTAACTTGCACTCAACAGGGTCTACAAATATACACACTGCTATAAGCAAGGGTGCAAGTTACCACGTGCCTCGAAAGAAGGGGGTGCCATGGTGGGTGGGTTAGTGACACTATTTAATGCAGGGGTCTCAGACTCAAACCACCCTGAGGGCTGCATGAGAGCATTTTCAATGGCCCAAGGGCCATGCCACTTTGTTACCTCTTGTGACACCTTGTGATGCTAATCATTTTGTGGGCCACAGGATACGGCCTGGCAGGCAACACGCAGCCCGTGGGTCGCATGTTTGAGACCCCTGATTTAATGGCTGAATACTCATTTGGAATAGTTGTCAATAGATAGTTTTCTCTAATGAAATTGCCTGCTTCTTATTATTTCAGTGGTTAGATTGCTAGACTTGCCCACCCCAACCCAAAATTTTCAAAGATTTGGCCTGGAAATTAATGTTTATGTCCTCAAATTTTTGGACATCAAAAGAAGATAACTATTTATTAATTTGTCAGCATCTTAAATATAGGATAAGGGCTGCATTTTCAATGGCCCAGATCTTAGTGGACTTATATGTGGAGAAAATAAACAAGTTAGAGCAGTCCTTGCGCATGCCGGTGCAGCATACTGGAACAGTTTAGATAGGCTGTTTATTCATTTGTATGTGGAATGTTTTCATAGTATTTGCACCATTTTTATTTGCAGCTAGCGAGTCTTCAAATGACACAGACATCAATGCCCAGTTAGATAGTTTGTGTCGCAGTATGACTGAGCATGCTCTGGGAGGCTCAGGTGAGTGGTCTGCATTTATTTTAATAAAGGACAGAATAAATTACATTGAAATTTCATTTTGTTTGGTTTTATGAACCTACGCCCCATGTCCGTTGCTGGGATCCTCATCCCCCCTTCCCCCAGTGCAATGTTTACAGTCGTCAGCTAAAGTTACTTCAGTGGAAATGGGAGAACTAAACATAAACGTTTAGCAGTCTACTGCCTTTGTCTGCTTCAGGAGACAATAATCAGTTATTACATTCAGCCCAGATTTACCTTTGTTTCCATCCAGTACTAATAAGGTTTTCATGACTCATTGAGGGAGTGTTCCTCCCAATTTTTGGATGGTAGAGATTGTGCAAAAATGGTGGTTTTATTCCAGGCTCTTTCTTATCTCAAAAGTGAGCATCAGGTTGAGGTCAATCATTGACCTGAGTCACCTTAACCCATTATGCCACCAAAAATTGGGATGGAGACAGTGAGATTGATAGTTTCTCCATTGGAAGGGATAAGTATGCCATCAGTCTCGATTTGACATGCATATTTCATATCCCTATCCACCCTGCATCACAGAAATTTCTTTATTGTGCTTACTGTGACACTGTATATCAGTTTCAAGTCCTACCCTTTGGCCTAAACATTACCTCCTGGCCTTTTACCAAAATCATAAATTGCATTGTCACCTTGTTCCAATCAACTTATCTACAGTGATGTAGCATACTTGGATGACAGCCTATAGAAACATATGGTAAGTTCTATTCTCAAGGGCTGAAGTGATTTCCTGTCACTTTAGATTCCACTAGGTTTTCTAGTGAACTGGTGGGAAGTTTGAGTTTCATCCATCCCAGCGTTTTGTACATCTGGATATAGACTTTCTCACCAACCTCAATCTGGTGCAGTTAGTATGGCTCATCAAATTGGTCAAGTCCATTTCCAACAAGACTTGGATTTCAGCAAAATCATTCTTGCAAGTCGGATTAATCATTGTGGTGGCAGACTTTATCCTGCTAGGCTATCTTTTTTTATGCGCCCCTTACAGATGACCTTGCTGGCCCGAAGGAGCCCTTTTTGGTAGTCTCCTCAGTCAAAAAGTTACGATCATGCATATGGTATGATCATTCCTGTGCCTGTGGCACAACTCAGTTTGGTTTATGACAGGAATTCCTTTGGAGAAACCCCAAACAGAAATGATGGTATGTACTGACGCCAATACACATGGTTGGGGTGCCTGCCTGTTACCACACTTCGCTATGGTCATCAGCATGTGGGAGCCATGAGACATGCCTCTCCACATCAACCTTCTTGAAATGAAGGCTATGATCAATGCCTTTCAGTTCTAGAAGGATTGACTCTGAGGATAAAGTCCTACTTATGTCAGACAACTCTGTATTGGTGACTTAACCTCCTCAAATGGGGGGGGTTGAGGCACCAGATAACCAGACCTGTGTGTTCTGACTCAGCAGTTTCTACATTGGTATGACCAACTCCATATCAACATACAAATCAGGCACAGTCCCACAGACTCATTGTCCTGGATGACACTTTATCCAGAAAGTTTCAAATCATGCAGAATGGTTTCTCCCTCAATCAGTCTTTCATCAGATTTGTGCACTTTGAGAGTGTCTGTGATCGATCATTTTGCAACAAGGTGGAATCTCAACTTGCCCACCTCTCCAGTTCCTGACCAGAAGCTTGGGAGGGGTTGTGGGCCTTGATTACACTCCCACAGTCCAAGTACCAAAAATAATCCAGAAACTGCAGGGTCAGAACTGCAAAATGATTATGATAGCCCCTCTCAGTCCTGGGTGACCGATTTACTCGATTTAGTTATAGATCTGCCCAGGAAGATTTGGCCAAGGTTAATCTCAAACAACAGTGGTCGGTCGCAAGTGTTTTACCCCTGCCCAGACTGACTTCTTCTGCTTGGCTCTTGTCTGGACAGCCTTGTGAGGGAAAGAACTTAAACTTTTCTTTGTGGAGAGAATCTTGCAAGCAAGAAAGCCCTCTACCATGAAGGCTGATGAGGGAAAGGAGTGGGTTTTCAGGGACTGATGTATAGTCAAAAACATCATCTCTTTGAGTCTCTTAACTGGGCAACTTTTATTCTCTGGCCTCATGAAGAGAAACTAACTGTCGGCTCCAGATACCATCAAAGGCTACCGCTTCATATCAGACACATTCCAGGTTATGGCAGATGCAATAACAGTCAAGATAAAGATTTATCAAGCTCAGAGATGCTCCCAGGGCACAGTCTTTTAATTCATGCAAAATTTGTACAAATTCTTGGACTTGGAAAGTGGTGATAAGCAAGAACTCCCACAGATTAGTTTCAAGTCATGCATATGAAAATGTACTCTGTGAAGTATACAATTTTATTTAACTGTTCACCCTTAAAGTGCTTGTTGCAGCGAAAGTCAGGCCGGTATAAATATTGTAGCACTTGTTGCCATCTGTATTGTTTCATAACCGTTTACACATCTGGTTTCTTCAGCTTGACATGAATGTTTGTTTATTGGCACATTGGGAACCATAACTTGCATTCTGTTGTAGTTTGAACCTTACATCAAGGAAGTTTTGCAAATGCGCTTTTATAATACGGGCTATTTAGAAGATCCAAAATGGCTGATTCCCATCATTATTCATCTTTAGATGACGATTTTGTTCGGCAGATACTGACTGATCAATGTGATGAAGGCAAACTTAATTTTAAAGTTAGGAAGTATATCAGATTATTGGAGCTGGGAAAGTGTTATTAGAGATGCCAGTGAGTGATTTTGAACCTGAAAATAGTGTTAGATATGAGTCAGATGTACCTGCTGGATGGACAAAGAAAACACAGCATGCCAGTCAGCCTCTTATTTTAGTGGTATTTCAAAACTTAATGAGGAAGACGAACAAGCTGAATTATAATACAGAGTGCAATTTTCATTTCTTTTCTCATCACAATTTAGCCCTGCAGGATCATATACTTCAAAACCATAAAACCCTAGCATAAAGATTACCATAAATGTAATAAATAAGAATCTAAAAATGAAACTTAGAAGTAAAGATATTTATTTGATCAAAATACCTGTTTGAACAAGTAGACTATGGCATTAATGGACTAGCTAGCTTTGTGTATGCCCCATCAGACAGCAGACTGCGAAAGAGCAATATTGATACACATATAAGGAACAGATTAAGCTCAGAAACAATCAAGAGATTAATGCTTGTACAACTAGAGGCAACATCTTTTCAAGATTTTAATATCAATAGGGGTCTTACAATGGAGCAGGAAGAGAGATGGATATTGACAAGTTATGTACATGCTGAACTCTGGTTGTTTCCTCTTACCCCTCAATTTTGTTTTACTCCCCCCCCCACCTTAATTTTGTGACAAGAGGGAAAATCCTGAGAACATCTGCAGACTTTTTAGCCAATTTTTATATGAATCAACCCAAATTCCTCACCCTGTTTCCAAAATTGGAATCTATTTTGGGGTTTTGACCTGGCTTAATTTAGATAATTTTGAGTAAAAGTAAACACAGCCTATTAGCTTCACTGGATTTGCCAGGTAAGAAAATTTCCATAATCATCTTAACCAGATATAGGGGTCACAGATCACATGACCATAAGCTTTGTTGCGTGTTTGATTAGGAGAACAGTGTGTTTTTCACATTGAGAATCTAACTATTATTCCCTAAAAGGATACCGGAGATATAGGTTGGATGCTTGGCATTCCTGCCTCTGTTAACTATTCTCTTAATATAATTGGGGAATGTAACTGAAGGAGAAAGCAAATTTTTTAAAGTAAATTATGAAGAATACATATCTGATCACATTACTTAAAAAGAATCCCAACCACACTACCATGCAAGCATCATGGATGGTATATCGCTCAGCAAAAATTAGCCACTCCTGGTGGTGCAGGGAGAGGTAATGGGAAAGAGTTCTGTTCCTTTGTCTTTATGAGATGGAAAAGTCAAATTTTTGTCTTTTTAATAGAGCTGGATGCAGGAGGTAGTGAGCTTATATCACTTACTTTGATGTGATTGGGTAAGTGTTCTTGGAGGAAAATAATTCACACGAAAATTGGCTCTCTTGAGTAAATATTATTATGGCTGACTTCTTAATTTATGGATAGGACCAATAAATGTGTCCTTACAGTTAACCTTGCAATGCATATTCCGAAACACCAATAGACTACATGAGAACAAAATAAAAATGAAACTGTTTATGGTCCAGGCATTTTGGCTCCATGCCTGATCCCCTACCTGGGCAGTGCCCACGGACCCCAGTAAGTTGTTGTTGTTGTGGGGTTTAACGCCATTTTTCAGCACATGATAGGCTATACATGGCAGCCAGCATTAATGGTGGAGGAAGAACCCGGAAAGAACCACCAACCCATGAGAAGCTACTGGCAAGCATTCTCACATACCCACATTGGCTGAATCCAAGACTCAAACCCACACAGACAGAGGTGAGATGGCAGTGATCCATAATGGAAAGCGCTTTAGACCACTCGGCCACTCGGGGCCCCAACCCCAGTAAGGGCTTAGACATCTGGGCCTATTTGGAGTCCTTTTTCACTGAAGCATCCTGGTATCCTAGATCCTGGCTGGAAGATATCTCAGATTTGTACAAATGATGCCAATTTATCGTAAAAAATGGTTACCATTACTGAAAAGAGAATAAACAAACTTTAAATAATTTCTTCAAATCACTTTTCAGAATTTGCCCATATTTAACACAAAGCATCATAGGATAAAATATTTTTAATGTTATGCAAATTATGCTGGTCCATCATTAAATATGGCCAGTTCTAATTTATGGTGCAGTTGTCATATGGCAATCATTGCCACTGTGTTGATAAAGAATAATACTGCAGGTTTTATCTTAATTCATTAGTTGAAACATACTATAAGTAGTCTATTCATAGATACTTTTCTCAAATAAAAACTGCTTCCCTTAAAAATTGAAAATCACCATCCACGTTACAAAGATGACAGAAGGGGAATTTGCCATCAGTTTGAAAATCCTGGAGTAATTACTGTGTGAAGGTGTTTCAGATTTGTACAAATAATGCCAATCCACCATCAAAGATGGTTACCATTATTAAAACGAGAAAAACTAAACCGTTAAATAACTTGTAAAACAAATCAGTTGGAAGCATTACAGATTACACAGTGACAATAGATTTTACCTGCCATTCTTCTTTAAAAATAAATTCAGAATTGGTAATATTGGGTAAGTAGTACTGCATTTTAATTAGTGAGAATGCATTAGGGTCTACCTGTCTAGCATTCATTTGTTTCTAAAAATAATATTTTTTAAAAAATGTGCATCAGTAGCACATTTTTGTCATGAAAGAACTTTTCTTGACCACTGACTATGGCTGTGACATTAATACTTGGATTGTAGTCTTACCTAACTACATTTATTCTGTCTTATTTATAATAGTTCTAAAACTGTGAATTATAGAGTGCATGTTTTTTTGTATACATTGTTCTAAAAGATTTCATATAGAGAAGATACATTTGATGGTATTAAGTAAAGTTTTTTGAGAATTTTTTCAGCATGCAGGCTATGTATGCAGAATTGCAAATAATATCAGAAAAACTAATTCTAGCAACTTTTTTTTTATTATTGCAGATGGCAGTGAGAGAGGATCAGCATTTTGATGTTTGTAATCATAGCATTTCATTGCATCTGGTTGCCACGGAAGTATACCTTTAGTTTCCATAGGAACATGATCTCAGTTCATTACAATCCAGACAGGAATGGAATGCAGTATAGCATGACATCAGGAAACTGCTTTATTAAGTAGTGCATTTCAGCTTGAAATTGATTTATATTTTACCACTAGTCACAGTTGGATATTTCAGCCCATTTGTTTTTCTTTTTTAAATTTGCTTGTGTAAAGAGCATATCAAAATGTTAGAAACTGGTACCAGATTAGCTTGTTAATTTCACAAATATACAAGCATGTCAACCTAATGTTCACTCTTTTGTACTTGTTTTGAACTTGTATTAATTTTTAAAGATTTTTTTTTTTGTATTTTGTAGTACAGGTATTTCCAAATCATGGTGCAGTGTATTTTTCCAAGAGGCCAATGATATTTCAGTTTTCAATTTTTTTGACAAAGGGGCTTCTCAAAGGGAGGCAATTTTGATTTTAAAGGTCGCCAAAACAAACTAAACTCGACAATTTGGGTTGTAGTTTACTGAAATATTATGTTCACCTTTTTAGTTGTGATATTATCTTTTAAATAGATTAAGAGCTCAATGCAAAAATAAAATCTGTACATATTTATACTCAATTTCAACTTAATTTTGTACAGTTTATTGTTGGTGCTTTGTTGGAATGTGCAATCTTTGTTCAGCACATTTCCTTTTGCCTTATATTGTTTGTCACTTATTGTTCTGTATTAGATGTCTTACGCATTAGGTCTTTTACTACGTGTCTCAAGTATGACATCTTTTACTGCGTGTCTCAAGTATGACATTCCTCATTGCGGAAAAGTCTGACACACCCTGGCCCTTTCAAACTGTTCCTCATAGAGGTCATAGGGGATGAGTTTGACACATCCAGGCCCTTTCAGATTTTTCCTCATAGTGGTTACAAAGAAAAATATCTGACACATCCAGGCCCCTTCATATTGTTCCATGCACTGATAACTAACTATGGCAGATCAGGATCTTTGTTGTTTTGCAGTTTGACTTGTAAGCGAGGATATATGGTACACAACTTTTAGAATGAAACAATAAATGGGGGTAGTTAACAGTATATGGAGATAATATAATGATTCTCAGACTGACATTTTTCCTGATTTACTGTTGATCATCCTGAATTTTTATTAACAAATCTGAGAACTCTGATATTCCCTTTTTTTTTCCCCCCCAAATCACAATTTTTTTAAAGGCCCCCCCCTTTTTTTTAATTCACAATGGCTGTGCCTCCTTCAAAGAGAGCAAAAGTGATGCAGAAATTCCATGAGGAATATGCTTCATTAATGCTGTGAAATCTATCATTTTTCCATTTTCATCTTTTTTGCTGATATTTAGTGTATTAAATGAATTAACACTAAATAGCATGCATTAAGGATGACATTGAAAAATGAAAAATTTTCAGGGTATGGCTGTAGCACACATTTTCCACAAAAAGTAATTAGCATAAGACAGCAGAGATGTCAAATCATTTGTAAAGTGTTTGTAAATATATGGTTGCAAACACTGGTCCTGGGTTGGGGTTTTTTTTGGGTGGGGGGTTCAGTTCCAAATTTTTTTTATTGGCTTCATGATTTTCGTTCCACTCAAGGTGGCAGGTCTAGATTCTCATTGATTTTTTTGGTGTGATGGGGGATGGGGGGTAGAAGATTTTTGTTATGAGCATAAAGGTCACTTGTTTGGGGTTTTATCATGTACTTGTTTTGCCTTTGTAAAACCAGTGTTTATTACAGGTTTGCAATTCAGTAAGACATAACTGTTCATAGTCTATAAAATTCTATACAATCTTAAAATTTTAGTAGTATTTTGAATATCAAGTGAACTTCATCTGCACTTTAAGTTGCTCGTTTCAACTGTGTACATTAACATTTCTTCATCCAAGTTGGATGCAAGAGTACAGAATAGGGATTATTAATTTGTATTATGAGAAAAAATGTGGTCATTTTTTTTTTCTTATTACTTCTTATGAATAATCTGCCAGTTTTGTGATATCCACTGAACTAGTGCCTTCTTTGTACGTTGTAACACATTGTTTAAGCTCCTGAAAGATAATATGTTCACCTTTGTAGTGTATGTTTACAGTTGCTTATCACCTATCATTGTGCTCCTCAAACAAGAAAACATTATTTGTAACATAAATCTATTTGTAACATAAATCTTTCAGTTGCAGTCAGGATCATAATCAAATTTCATTTGCTTGGACAAGAGCATCATGTTTAGATTTTAGGAGAAGAGTATTTTTTTATATGTTCAGTGTAATGTTTGTTTGGAAGAATACATTCTAGTAGGCAGTACTAACCTTTAAAGACCTACAATATTCCAGACTGGTTTTCTGCTATTTAATAAATACCACCTCTTGAGAAATTGAAGACTGGAGAACCATACTGACTTGGGAGTTCTAGACAGGCTTTCAGGCATTTTATTTGAACCAAACATATCAAACATTGGACATTGCCACCCAGTGGGCATGTATTTCACCTTATAGTCTGCTCAAAAGTATACTGAAAATATTTCTTTGTTAAATTCAGGAATTTTTAATATGCCCACCATAAGTGGATAGTATTGTTATGATGTTTGTCGGTTTCCAGTTTGATTTCTGCACAAAGACTTCAGATATCCACTATCTGTTGTTAACAAGCTTTGTGGATGGTTTGCACATAGGATAAGGAAGAACTCGATCAATTTTGGGCTGAAAGGTCATGGTCACTAACTGAAAGAAGAAAATTGCAGTTACCAAATTCAGTGGATAGCTAGTTCTTGGAGTAAGGAAGAAGCTGATCAGTTTTGGAGTTAAAAAGTCAGGGTCACTGATTGAAAAAAATTGTTTCCACACAATAACTTAACTTGTCTATCATCTACAGTTACCATGTGGGTGGAGTCCAAAGGTCAAGGTCACTGACTGAATGAAAAATGTTTCCTACACAATTGCACAAAGTTCTACATCATATACCTCAACCCAACTTATATGCCTTGCACTTAAGGAACAGTCCTTTTGATTTTGTGGTCACAGTGAAGGTAACTGTGAAAGAAGAAAAATAGTTTCTGGACAATAACATTAGTATGCAGCAAACTTTGTGCATGGTTTGTACTTCTGGAAAGGAAGAAGCCTATCAATTTTTGGGATCCAATGGTCAAGGTAGCTGTGGCTGAAAGAGTAAAAATGGCTTCTAAAAAGAAGTGAATTATCGAAACAGAGGACTAATGAACACAGGGTGGGTGTATTATGTGGCAGTTATTGTACTCTTGTTGACAATATTAGGGTAATATATGTTGATATGGTACTCTTGTTGACAGTATTAGTGTAATATATGTTGATATGGTACTCTTGTTGACAAAATTAGTGTAATATGTGTTAAGGTACTTTTGTGGACAATATAGTACCATGTAATATGTATTGATATATTACTAAAGAGTCTACAAAACATTTTGGGGGAACTCTAAATTGTTGTCCACACTGCATGACTTTGAATTTGCTAAATAGGTACTTTATTTAATTCCATGCCCATGTTAAAGTAGGCAAGCCTTGAACGTAGTTTAGTAAATGGAAATGCACCAAGACTGCTACAGTTGCTGATTAACTATAATAAACACCATTACTTTAAAATTATGCTTACCTCGTTGAGCAAATATGGAAGCAAGATTTTACATACATTTTCTGGAGTGCATTGCTATATCCAACCACTGCCGGCTCAGTGGGTATTGCAACTTGTAAGTATTTTATTTGAAAGGAGCTGAGGTCTTTTACTATGGAATTTAGTTTATTGTCATGTATGTACATATGTTGGTTTTGTATTTGTTTGGTTTTTTAAACTGAGAAATCAACTTTTCGCAGTGACCTACATTGGTGTTAAAAAATTTAATTTTTGAAGTTTTTGTGGTGATGTTTTTTAAAAAACAACTTTTTTAAAAAAATGGCAAATGCTAGGATTGGTATGTAGGTATGATCAGCAAGGCTCAATAATTATACTATTAAAATTCACATGAACTTTAACATGTTTGTATATAGTTGTGTGCATCATGCATAATTATTGGCCATGTAATAAATTGCATTTAAGTATTTATGTACTAGAGGAAAAGAGTGAAATAACTGCTGATGCAGCAGAAAATCAGAGACACTAGATTCAGCAATAAATTTATGGCCAGTTTGGAACACAGCATATTATTGGCTTTCATCTTGTATTTTAATAATATTTGCATGTCCCTGGTTTTGGATATTTTTGTTTAAAGTAGATAATGTAATATATTATAGCTCACAACCAGTTGTGTCCACAGACATCTCAGACTTGCAGAGGCATTTTGTTTGGTGTGTGTGTATATACGTTCATTCAAACCTGTCCTAACAGTCAGCTATAATCAGTGGTCACATGGTCACAATGTTCCATTCTAAAAAAACAATCCTTCTGATTTCCTGTATAAATGCCCTGTATTTAAATTTTACCTGCATTCAGCAGCCAGGGGTTTTCTAAGCAGAAAATGGTTTCAGCTTGTCTCAGGTGGTCACTGGAATGTATCAGAAGTGACTGCTCCAAGTATGCAAATTAAATACTACTTTTGTTTTATGAGCAAGGCATTGCTTAGATAAAGACTGGTTTGTGTGAATTGATGTTTAAGCATGTCAGATCTCATTTGTACTTACTGAACTCCAGCCACACTGTCAGTCAAACTCAGAGGTGTCAGCATGTCAGCTTTTGAAAGCAAAAGGCACTTCTTATCCTCACAGGAGAGGATTAAAGCAGTTCATTTGCTGGATGGTGGGAAAAGTTGTGGTGTTATTGCAGCAAATATGGAAATACCTTTTGTGTGACAGGTATAGTTAGGTATCTTCCTGAATTTGCGTGTGAATCAAAAATTGTTCCAAGTCACCAGAAAGATAAATTCTGATGCAGCATAGAAATACATGAAGGCTGTCACACCATATCAACAAGTTTTTTCCACCAGAACGATAAACATGGTTGTGTATTTATTACAAACCTATCTTTTACTTTTTCTAGGTACTTTTTAGAGGCAGTGTGGCTGACATCAAAAGAACCTATCTAGTTCAATTGGTGGTGTAATTTGGAAATGTGGATTGACCATCTTTGTCAAAAACCAGATCGTCCATGTAATAATAACTGGGTAAATAATAAATTTACGAGTTGAAGCAAACAGTATAAATCCTGTTCCGCTGGTACATTATGGGATGGCATTTGTAAACCCTCTTCTGCTGGTATATTGTGGGATGGCATATGTAAACCCTGTTCCTCTGGTACATTATGGGATGGCATTTGTAAACCCTGTCCTGCTGACACATTATGGGATGGCATTTGTAAATCCTGTTCCACTTATACCTTATGGGATGGCATATGTAAACCCTATTCTGCTGGTACGTTATGGGGTGGCAGATGTAAATCCAGTTCTGCTGGCACATCATGCAGTGGCAGATGTAAATCCAGTTTTGCTGGCACATTATAGGGTGGCAGATGTAAATCCAGTTCTGCTGGCAGATTATGGGATGGCAGATGTAAATCCAGTTCTGCTGGTACATTGTGGGATGGCAGATATAAAACCAATTCTGCTGGCACATTATGGGATGGTAGATGCAAACCCAGTTCTGCAGGTACATGATTGAAAGGCAGATGCAGTTTTATGCTGTTACCAGTTGGGTACATGTTGTGCATGGATATACATACATGCTTGGTACCTTCATGAGCTTAATGCTTGATAGGTTGTTGATGTCATTTATATTTTCAAACAGACAACGGATATTGACACCTGTGGAACTTGGGAAACATAAGCAAGTTAGAAAAATGTAGGTAGTTTGATCATTTAATGGATTATTTTCAAAAAATTTAAACTTTTTTTTTATTCTAAAGATGTAGTGGAAGTAATTTGTTCACATCTTCTTAACAAGAAGTTTGTTCATTACAAAAAATGTTACTGATGGTCTTATGCACCTTACTGTTACATTACTGAAGATATTAACTTTGACAAAATATCATAGCACTTTCATCATCTAGATTTTGCATGCAAAATTAGTTCTCACATAATTTTTTAAGTCACTTAAAACTATCTCGATGTTTTGGTTTTAATTAATATTATTTGATAACATTGATTATATTATATTATATTATAAATGTAATTATTATTTGATGCATTAATTGTGAATGGCTATAGTTTTTATAAGAGATAGAAAAATGGTTAAGTTTTCATATAGTTAAATTTTTGAATTTGAATTCCTCTGAGAGGAAAAAATATTTATGAGTTTGTGTGCTTGGATTTTAGTTTAAAGGATCCATTCACATATTTTTTTATGTTTATAGATATATTTAAAACAAGTTTGAGTTCTTGGAATCAGTGCCATTAGAAATTAACATTAAAAAACAAATCTTTTATCAGGTCTGATAAGTAAATAACAATATGTTCTTTTGTCCTGTACTTAGCTAAGTTTTTGCAGTGTCTCATTACATTTCATTTTTGTTATCCAAAAAATGTCAATAGATTTCTACTACCTCAGGTATGAACATTTTGTCAGTTTTCAGGTGAATCAAGAGATCCAGCATTGCAGAAAGTTATCAAAAGTTCATTCCTCTGTATACCCAATAAAATTTGTAAAGAAGACGCTCTGCCAACTTTCTGTGCATGCTGATATTTTTAGAGTTTGACTCGTCTAATTTGTCTTTATGGTTGTGTGTGCAGTTCTGTATTAAACATCGTTGGAAATTTCTTTTAGTAAATTTAAACAGTATTTAATGTTAGGTTGATATCACAGAATAATGCATGGAAATAATAGATAAAATATAGAAATGTTGTTTTGAATGAAATACATGTGTAGCTGCAAGCTTTAGAAAGGATGCCACTTAGTTTGCAGTGACAAGTAAGGAGTATAAATAATGGTTCCTTCCCTTGAAGCATTTTCCACTCTGTAGATGCACAGTGAATAGCACATACTCCTGTTGATAATATTCTGAACAAAGACACCAACATACAGATTATATAGAAACAATTTGCCTCATAGCAGTATAAAAAAAACAAAATGGGAAAGTTTTAAGGACACATTTAAATGACTGGTTTCGACCTTCTTGAAAAACCACATTGTTAGGAAGGACAAGTCAGAAAGCGTTGCCTTTGTAAATATGTTCATGAACCAAGTTTAATGTTTGTTCTTTGTTGTTTAAAGTTTAACAATTTTTAAGTCTTTTGAAAAAGGTTTTAAAGTTAAATTGTGTTAAGTCAGATGCTGTAGTTTTTAAAACCTTATCATGTAAAAAAAGTTTAACTTCAGTGTCTGTACTTTGCCTTTAGATTTTGCATAGTATATTGAACAATTGGGATGAAATATGTAAAGATGTTACATCGCACCATAGCATGAATTTTTTAAAATAATTTTTTCATTTCTCATTCTGATCATTTTTTTAACCATTAAGAAGAAATTGTGTGCAATGTGTTTTTGCATGTGTTATCATCATTTAGAAAAACCTCAAGACTCGGAAATGTGTACAGGAACATCCCAATTAATTACCAGTACTATTACTATAATTACATTCATCAAGTTGAAATTTAAGATCAATATTGAGAATTTGTTTTCTTGCCAGAAATTCTGGTTTGAATTGTGCATAGCTTTGAAATCTTCTGAATACAAATATTTGCTCACATGAACGTTTCTTTTAAAAAATAGGTAGTGTATTCTTTTTCTCGCCGGCAACTGTTGGGTATATTTTAACTGTCACCAAAGTCATCTTCAGTCTTTTATTTGACGTTTTCTCAGTGAAAAAAGAAAAACAAAATCATATGCAAGAAGGAAATACATGCAGAACACTGACGGACACAATTGAAATCAAGCCAAGCATATATAAACTTGATGATGGTAGTAAATGGTGGCAGTGAGCAGTATTTGATAGGGTATAATTTGTTGCTGTTATGAACAACTCTTTTGAATAATGCTTCCAACAGAATGGGTACTGTATAAACATCGTAATACAGCTAGTGCTGTTTTAATGATGTGCTTCTTATAAATTACTGAGGTGTTTTTTCTAATAACGTTCTTTTAGTGATGTGTTTTAATAGTAAAGTGGAAGGAAAAGTTACAGTCACATAAGTAAAATTTTATCATTCACAGCTATGGTGTTGACACTGTTGGCTAGATTAAATGATTGACACTTGCTTGTTTAATTATCCCAAATTTATAATGTGCGGAATTGTGAAAATTTACCCAGGTGTAAATATTTGGTAAATAATTTTATTTCTTGGCAGGTTAATGATTTTGTTGATTTTTCGTTGATCACCTTTCTGCAGATTATTAAAGCATTTTATAGATTATTTGCATAAAATGGATCAGTTTAAGAAATATGCCCAAAATGTTTTGTTGCATTATAAGATTTGACAGCAAAACAGTATAGGATATCCTGTTAATATAGATTGCTGTTTTTTCCATAGATTTACATGCTCTTTGGTGCCACATATTTACGAACAAATGTCAGCAATGTTGTAACATAATGCAAGTTTAATTGTGATACTTCACTACAGTTACATTTACTTTTCTCAGTATTTTATTATGTAGCCTTTGACATGAATTACGTTCTAAAGGCACTTTGGAATGGAATAAAGCAAGTTTTTGATGTACACTTATGGGACATTTTTCCATGTCTGATTTCATTTGGGATAAAATAAAGCAAGTTTCTGATGTACGCTTATAGGACATTATTCCACATCTGATTTCATTTTCAAGGTCTTTGACGTTGTTGATGAACAAAGTTAGGTTTTTCAAGCTAGTCTTAAAAATGAGTCAACAATTTCAGAATCGGGAGATTTTGCAGGCCATGGCATTGCATAGATTAAATTTTCATTGATCTGAACACAAAATTTGGCAGCATTGTCATCATGGAAAATATAATTGTTTTGAGGGAAATACCAGGCAAAAACAGGCCACAACTCTGAATCAAGGACATCTATGTATTTCTCAGCCTTTATATTACTATGAAGAACTGTCAGAGTAACTACATGATTCCGCAGTATGTGAGGCCAGATAACAAAATTGCCTTGAACTGCGAAGCAGGACAGATGCATGTGGGTAGACATTTTTCACCAGGCTGTTTCCATAAAAACATTTTCTTTATTTATGATCTTGCATTAATGGAAAAAAAAATCACATGATTCCACATCCATTTACACCTTTTTCTGCCCAATGAAACAATGTTTTGTTTGGTTCGGATCATGGGTGCAAATCTTTTTCATGACAACCCACCTCTAAAAATTATTTTTCATATGATCATCGCTGAACAGTTATTCTTGGCTGTTATCCATTAACCTGTTGAGAATGTCAGTAATATCATGCGATGAAAATCTTTGGTTCTGATTTATGAGCCACAAAAGCTGAGGAGTCCCCTAAATACTGTCTTTTCCTTGGCACAGTTTCCCACTTCACCTAGACTATACTGTTTGCCATTATATATACAGTGTTCCAATTTCATTGCTATAGTAACATGCATTTCCCAATGTCAATACTTTTTCACAGATTTCTTTGATGGTTATTGTCAAATCTTTCAACTTACCCAAGTCAGTTCAAAACAAGCATTTGTTTGCAGACAATAGTTTGCAAACTTCACTAATTACAGAACCCAAGACCTAAAAATAATAAATATCTAAATATATCAGAGTTGGACTGGGGGTCAAAATTAAGCTCAACATAAGAATAAGAGTATTGTTGTAACATTTCTTCATAAATATATAGCACATAATTGTAGTTCAAGTCAGTAATGACTTTCTGTTTTGCAATTTTAGAGCATTGATGGGAAAATATATTAAATAAACCTAAAATAGGAGCTGTTGATCATACAGTTAGACATTTTGTTCCTGATGAAGTTGGCCTGAATTATAAAAAAAAAATTTATGTACTATAAAACTATAAGAAAACAAAAGTCAATCAGCATTTCTATAGGGAATTCAGAATCATGCTGAACTGGCTTTTAGGTATGTATGGTTAGTTGTAATACCATGATGGCTATAGAGCCATACAGTGGACATTTGGGCATCCACATGTGTCTGTCCATCCATACCCAAGATTAAAATCAGTGTTCAAGTTTTTTTTTACATTTAGCTCGATGTTCAAGTTTTTAGATTATGCTTAAAGTTCAAGATAGTTTGTTTGTAGACATAAAAAGGCAGGTTTGATAAAAGGGGTCTCTTGTATTATATGTTAATTGTTGAATCTCAGTTTTGCATTTCAAGTTGATTACTTGATAGCTTGTAATGGATCATTGATGTTCCATTATTCTCTTGAAAATTCCTCCATTCTATCCATCTCAGTTGCCACTTCCTATCTAACGGTGTATTCATCTCATGGTGCTCATCAGTTGAGTCTGTACACTGAACAGTTATAGTTTGGTCTTCATAGATACACAAAAATCTTACCACCAGCACCAGTCCTACCCCTGGGGAGAAAAAAAAAAGCTCTGGTTAGCTTTTCAGCACAAGAAACAATTCCTACCCAAGAGAATGGCAGTTCATTCTAGTACAATAATAACATTTTTTATCATGAAACATGAGCACATTTTAGCATTAAGAACGTTTCATACCATAGATAGGGGCTGTGTACAGGTTAAATTGACCAGGAGAGTTTGATGCCAAGTTCTGTGGATTTATCTGTTTTCAAAAATTATTTTTCATTCTTATCAGTTACTTCATATTTTACAGAAATCTCTATTTAATATTACTTTTTATTAGCTAATAGTTCCATTTGCAGTATCCTGGATCTTTACAGTGCCTACAGGCTTTATGTATGAGGAGAGTCGATAGACCTTTAGAGTGCCTAGCAACTCAGTGTATAATGTATAATGAGAGTTGATAGTAGTTGCACTGTTTAATGTTTGTTCCAGTCTGTATTTAACCAGAAAGTTCAGGCACTGAGTAGGAAGTAGTCTGCTCTATTTTTTTATATATTTATCAACACGTGTAAGGTATATACATACAAGCAAGTAAATTGGTTAGACCTTGACTAGGTTGTGTATATCATCATATGATTGACATGTGAAGCAATTAAAACAGCTAGTCCCTTGATTCTGTTAGTTGTATCATAACAAAATTAGAGCAAAATATTCTTTTGCTCATATTTATCAATATAGTTGATGGAAATTTGTTAAATACCTGTTATTTATTTTCCTGGATTAAGTACACTTAGTATACCTTGTTTTCTAGGTCTTGGTTATGTTTATTCCCATTAATTGTAGAGCTTTTGTTGGTTCCTATATTGTTTGCTGATTTGTATGTTTTCTGGTAGTGTCATATACATGTGTCATTGGGTTTTTTTTCCTTATTTTTGTCAGACAGACCTTTCTCACATCTTGACACTTGCATGTTTGGCAGGAATTTTCAACATGAAATAAAATTCAATATTTTTAGTTGTTTGTATTATTTCATCTAATTACAATTACTGGTAATTTTAAAGCAGCTGCAGTTTGGATTTACCAATGATGTAAGTAATGGCTGTGGCCAGACTGCTATTAAAAAAGCTTCTGTTGTTAACAACAAGATGTTTCTGTCATCACTTGGTGCCTTGTGATAGTTTGATATTAAGTTTCACAACAAGAAGGCCATGGCCAGAATGTTGAGTTAGATTTGGTTGGGTTGAATAGGTGCTCCATGTCTTGTGTAGTGAGTTAGTTTGGGTTGGGTTGAATTCAGTTGGGTTGAGTTGAATGGGTGTTTTGTAGCACAGTAGCACTTTGAATGTTACATAATGCCAAGGTAAAGAGACTTGAGTGCCTGCACAAGTACACTGATGGTGGAAATTGAACCCAAAACCTTCTAGTCACAAATCCAGTACCGTGACCACTGAGCCAAGGACACACTTGAATCTAATACCATCAAAACATGATTGAAACTGCTGATGACCCTGCCTCTTTCAATGCTGTTGGAAATGTGACCATTGTCTTGTTTTTAAACCAACAATAGCTTGATATATAATGCAACTAACCCGACTTGTGCAGTGTAGGTCATGTAACCATTTTGTGCTATTCTTACGAAAGTGAGCAGAACCCTTTAGGAATTTTTACCACGAGACTTCTTATGATCATTAGTTGGCCCTAAATGAAAATAGTGCTCAGCAGAAATTCATTATGGCTGCCCTGATGGCCATCTTGAAAATCATGTTATTGCTACTCCTCCTGAATTCATGGCCATATTGATAGGGGTTTTCACTACAGAACATGTGATTTTTAGTTGGTCCAGATAGTGCTGATCAAACATCCAATATGGTGGCCAGCTTGAAATTTTATTAATTAATCCGCTTTGGTGGCCTAGTGGTTAGAGCGTCCACCTCGGATGCGGGAGGTCGTGAGTTCGATCCGGCCGAGTCATACCAAAGACTTACAAAAATAGTGCTAACAGCTGCCTCGCTTGGCGCTCAGCATTAAGAGGTTAGTGTTAGGACTGGTCAGCATGGTGTCAGGATAATGTGACTGGGTGGGACATCATGCTACATGTCTGCAGTATGATGCCCCAGTGCTAGACATCACTATAAACTGCCACACTGCAGACATCGTAGTGATATGACTGAAAAATTGTTAAGGCTACATTAAAAATCCAAATCACACACACACACATTAATTAGTCCTGATGGGTGGATGGAGCTGTTGACATGGGATTTCCACTGAAAAACATTGTATACTGTCAGATTGCTCCTAAACAGAAAAGGTGCCTGTCATACATTCAGTATGACCACCATGGTGGCCATTATGAAAATCTTGTTATCACTACTACTGAATAACTGCATGGATGTCTGATTGGTCATACAGGTCCTTGGGTATCCAATATGTCAAAATGGTACTGATATGAAATCCAGTAATGCTAGCAAGTTGGCCAGTCTTGAAAATATTATTGCTACTCCTCCACAGTGGATGGTTGTATTAATATTGGTCTGTCAGTAAATGACATTTTATGGTGTCTGCTTGTCCTAAATGAAAATGGTACACATCGACAGTCAAAATCTTGCTACTTCATATGAATGGATGGTCAAACCTACCTTACTACTACAAAATTGGGTAAGAAATTAAAATGGTACCTCTCAGTGCACCAACATCGCCATCAAATCTTTTTATTGCTACTTCCCCCATGGATGGTAATATCTACTTGGGCTTTAACCACGACTTCATATCATGTCTGGTTGATACTAAGTAAAATGATGCTGATCCAACATAAAATATGGCCAGCTTGGTGGCCGTCTTGAAAATCTTGTCACTAGTCCTCTTTTCAAGATGATAATATTGATAACAGTTCTCACTAGATGTAGTTGGTCTTAAAAACAAATGCTAACATGTCCTTCTAAAATTCGACAGATGCTGCAAAAGATGCTTCTTCAAAACAGATGGCTTTACGACAGGAGTTGGCCAAATGTGACCCATGGGCAAGATCCAGTCCATGGCCCTCTTTAATCTGTTAATTTACATCACAAGGAGTAGCTTTAAAATAACATATCCAGCCCATGCCATGGAGGAAGTTGCCCACACCTGCCTTACCATCATTTTTTTAAAAAAGATTTATTTTTCTTGCATTTTGCAATACATAGTTCTTCATGCATTAAAATGATGCAGTTACGACCAGCAAAACTGGCTTCCTTGATAGCCATCATGAAAATATGTTTAGTTACTTCTCCTGAAAGGACAGTGGTATTGACATTGGGTTTATATTACAACACTAGCTATGTGTAGCTGATAAAAATGGGGCTCATTTGACTTCGAACACAGCACAATAATCTTGAATGACTAGTTAATGCAAGAATGATGGCATTTTCATTCAAAATGCTTTTTACAATGATATGATCTGTTCTCAATGAAAATTGTGTGTATCTGACCACAAACATATCCATACTTTTTAGAAGGAGTTTTAAATGAGACCTAATTGACCTTGGGGTCAATTTAAAGGTCATTGTTTGCATCTTTGTACTTCATCAAATTTGTTAGCACAGTGACTTGCACATACAGATGTTGATTTTAACCAGACTTTGAATTTAGTTGCATTCCACTGAACAAGTTGTCGCCCACTGACATTGATGTTAAGGTCAACGGTTGATTTAGGTTTTTGAGCTATACTGGCATGTAAGCATGATGACAAAACATATACGAATGGATTTTTATGATTTGACCCCTTGGATATATCATAAAAAAATACCCTGAATGATGGCACATCAGTAATTTTTATTTCTTATTTTCCCCCAAGAAATATTACTTATAGATTTAATCAGTTGTAGGCATACTGATAGATCTTGTTAACACATGGATCTTCCATCCATGTTATTGAGTCCAATGTTAGATGCCATGACAAAGAATTTTGTTCAGCACTTGCAGGAATAGTGTGAACTTGCCAATGAGAAAAAGTTTTTTTAAAACAAATTTATATGTTGGAGTTTCTCATGAATGTATATCAGAGATGGTTTCACTGTTCCATAGCTCAACGAAGAAATGGTTGCATGATGTTGGATTCCTGAAAAGTATTTTGTGTAGCAGAGCACCAGTCCCCTTAAGGGACTCTATTGAGTTATTGCCCTTTTATCTTGTTGCAGTGTATGGTACAATCTCATTAGAGCATCTAGTTCCAGTGTTTGAAGGCTTACCATGAAACTTAGTAAATAGTCATGACCTGAAGATATGCAGAGCAACAAAGACTTGAACTTTTGTTAGAGTTATTGCCCTTTTGTATCTTAATGCAGTGTATGACACAATCTTGTTAGCACAACTACAATGGTTCTGCAGAATTTTTTAGTGGATTGGTGTAAAACTTGGTTCATCTAAAGATGTACCTATTGACAAAACTTCATGCCTATCTATTGCCCTTTGTAACTTAGAGCTGCATGCAGTGTATGACTATAAATGCAGAGTTCTCCATCAGATTTTGAAAGTTTCAGTCCAGAACTCCTCTTTTGAAAAAATTTGAGTCCCAGCCCTTGACCAAGAGCCCCAATAACTGATACAATTTTTCTTCATGCAGCAATTCAGAACAATATGCATGTATTGTGTTACCAATAATAAAAAGTCATCAGATGGCTAATGCTTATTCATTGTGAAATATTTAGTATTATACTAAAAGAATGAAAACCTAAGACAACTGAGAATTGTAATAATTGTTATTGTTTGTTATCTTATAACTAAACCATTCTCAGCAGCTTCACCTGGTCATTCTTTAATGTTCTGTGCAGCTTATAGGAATCAAGGAGCCAATTAAAGTTTCTTTTGTATATTAATTTATTTCATTAGCTTCATTCCATTTCATATCAGTAAATTTGTCAAGAGACAGAGAGACACAACAAATGATCATATTCCAGTCAATATTTTTCATTTTGTCTATGTGCAGCACAACATACTACATTCACCCGATTCTTAAACAACTCCAGTGCAAATTAAGGATCAAAATCCTTCAGTACTGGACTTTCCTCGATCACTCTCGTCAATTTCATTACAATTTTCTGTTTTACACTTCCACAAACCTTTGTCTTGTATGATGAGAAACCTTGCTCAAAACCACTAACATTATAGGTGAGACCAGCACTACTCTCTACGTAAAATGGTTTTATCTGCAGCTTTGTGCTTGACACCAAAGAAATTATGTAAAGTAGCAATCGGAAAAGTACATATGATAATCATGTTAAATGAAAGTACATGACATCAATTTTACGGCAATATATGACGATTAACATGGGAACTTGTATTCCCAACCAAACAAAAATGACCCAAAATCTTTGCATTTTCACAATAAGGTAAATGATAAAATGCAAGTATTCCCAATGTCACAGAAGGAATAAAAATAAAATTCTGCTGAATGGTGCTTAACAAAGTAAGGTGCAAGAGCACACATATAATTAGTCTTGATGAAAAAGTTCATTAGGCACCTACAGTCAATTAACACGTTTTAATCTCCTTCTCTGATAAGGTCTTGCCTATGCAACTTTACCTATTCCTTTGAACTTTAATATCCTGCACACTACATCACTGATACTTGCAAAGTGGAAATGGATTAAATATCTTAAAAAGTCGGTGACAAAAAGTGTACCAGGGAATTGGCTGTTGGAATTTTCATGCATGCAAAATTGAATGTATGTTTACACTGATATCAGTGTCCCAGAGAACCCTGTTCAGCACATATTATGGTCCTCACCATATATACACTACAGATTTATCTCCATCAGAAGATTGGGCTGGGATATGGGAAGGGCAGGAATATATTTATGAGTGAGTTGCTCTTTCAGTAACTTTTCTTTCGGACTCCAAATATGTTTTTAGTCAAAGACAAATGTTGTCCTTATGTCTGAGTTTCACAACTTGCATGGGCATCAAAACCAATTAAATAAAAATTAGCTCTGTAATTGAAGAATGACAATTATATTAAATTGACCTAGATATAAAATGATAGAATATTCTTCTTATAGCCTTCCCATATGTAGAGGTCCCAGTAGATGAAAGTATTAATTTCCATTTTCATTTCTTCAAAGCAGATTTTAGGAGGGCACTGTATTCTGCTTTCAGTAAACTGTACCCTGCCCTGTCTTGACCTTTGAAAGCTTGCATTTAGTCCATCTACCTGGCATCATGTATCTCTGTTTCTTCACTAACTATGCAAATATTAAATGCACCAGTGTTGTGTATACAAATACCTCCTCACAGAGAGAGGTGCCCTCAGAAAAATTCTACCAGGCAGCATGCTTCTAGTCCTTATTACTGATCTGGGGACAACTCTGGATTGTTAAACCCCAAACATAACCGGCCTCCTCCATACCCTGAATGCAAGCCCTTCACAAACTTTGGTCATGGTACATGGTCTGGAACTCAAGTTATCATGCGAAAACCGTGTTTCTTGTTTCAGTGACCTTGATCCACCATGGCAGCCATCTTGAAATTTTGTTTTCACCACTCCTGAATTTAAAGTAATGGTGTTCTCACTAGAATACTTAATATAATGTCAAGTTGGTCCTAAACGAAAACTGTTACATAGATATCAAATATTGCTGCCACAAGAGCCATTTTGAAAATAACCTTACCTTGACTTCTCCTAAACAGTGAGTCATAGTGTTGGCACCAGAATACTTCTTGTAATGTCTTGTCAGTCCTAAGTGAAAATGATGCCACTTGAATACGACTTCCACAGTGCCCATCTGGAAAAATTTTATCACTCCTGAATGGTAAGTCATATCAACATAGCAGCCATGTTGAAAATCATGTTATCTCTATTCCTCCTTAATGGAAAGTCATGTCAGCATGGGTTTTTCACCAGAAGACTTCTTTTCATGACTAGTTGGTCCAAAATGAAAATGGTGCCAATCTAACATCCAATGTAGCAACCATCTTGAAAATCTTGATATCACTATTCCTCCTGAATGGAAAGTAATATCAGCATGGGTTTTTCACCAGGAGGCTTCTTATCATGACTAGTTAGTCCTAAATACAAATGGTGCCTATCGTACATCCAATATGCCAGCCATCATGATAACCATCCTAAAAGTCGTGCTATTACTACTTCTCAATGTAAAGTCATACTGACATGGGGGTTCTACCAGAAGTCTCCTTATGATATCTAGTTTGTTCGAAATTAAAATCATAGTGATTTGATCTGCACTAGGCTGCCATGGTGGCCATTTTGAAACTCTTGTTACAAGGGTATGATGTTTAGATGGTTTTAATGAAATGGTGCTGATCTGACATCACTTATGAAAATCTTGTCACTAAACCTCCTGAATGGATGGTCATATCTATATGGAATTTCACCAAAAGACTTCTAATCATGTATAGTTGGTGCTAAATGGAAATGATGCTGATCTTACACCAATAAGGCTGCCACAAAGACTGGTTTTAAAAACTTGTTACTACAGACCTGATTTCAACATTTGGTAGCAGAAATGGTCTTAATCTTACATTCCTGGCCAGGACAGCACAAGTTCCTTCACATTAACCTTGACCTTTTACCATTTTACTCCGAAGAAATAGGGTTCTTCATTATCCAAGTGCAAGCTATCCACAATGTTTGGTAAGTGTATATGCTAGACAACTTACTGTGCAAAAACAAAATTGGTAACTGACAGTGACAACATCATAACATAATGTGGGGGATGTAACAAAAAAGAAAAAGGTTTTGCACAAAAATGTTTGTTCTCGAGAAAAATTCTTTACCAAACTTTGCAGATGGCTTGCACTTAAACTAATACAAAAACCTATAGATTTTGTGGTCTAAAGGTCAAAAGTCACAGTCATGATCAGTCTAATAAGAAAATAATAGTTTCAGCACAGGAAGTTAAGTTCAGGATTGCATACATTGACTAAGGGCATGGATATTTAGACCTGTTGGTCAATACCCTTCTGAATCAACTATGTCCTACACAAAGGATTATTAAACATTTGGCAGTCATACAATGTACCACTGGGTAAGCATACAATTTACCATTGGGCAGGCATCTAATTCACCATTGGGTAGGCATATAATGTACCACTGGGCAGACATATAATGTACCACTGGCCAAGTATATAATGTAATGTTTACAGTACTCTTTTTACATTTTGTAAATTTCATGATTTTTTAAAGCCTAAAAATAAATATTCAAACAGATTAAGCTGTCAATGTTTTACATCAAGAAAAAGGTCTTGTTTCATTTTTTTAAGACCTTTGTGTTTAGGACCACTCATATTTATTTAAACCAGAGCAATAAAAGTTAATAAAAGACACAGTGATAAATTAGGGGTAACATTGTATCAGTGCATTCCCTATGAAATACATTCCTACCAAGAGGAGTGCCTAATGATGCTCATTTATAAAGCTGAAATAATGGAGACAATGATGCAGTTTAACTGAGTTACATAACACACACTAACATGTTGGGGATAACCTTAAAATCAATTCTATACAACTAAATAAGGAGGAATCCACACAATGGCTGTAATATCTTACACAAGTCTCAATAAACAAGAAATTTAAAGCAAAATATAAATATTTGATAATGGCATAATCAAGATGCAGGATACAAGCTACGACTTAAGCCCTGCATTGGGAACCGGGTCATCAAAGTTGTGCTCAAAAGTGAAAAATAATACTAGTATATAAAGAATGAATAAATAGATGGAACTAACTGAAGTAATACTCATTTTATTTCTTCCTTTATATCCATGTAAACTCGTTCATTCATGATGTGTCAATACAAAACCTAGCAGGAAAGATCATTAAGCCGTTTTCTTCACCACATGAGCTAAGTCATATTTTCCTCTCACACATTTAAGCCTCACACCTGGGACATCCTGTAACCTTCCACCACGAACAAGCACTATGCTGTGTTCCTGCAGATTATGACCTTCTCCAGGAACATAAGCTGTTGCTTCCTTGCCATTGCTAAGTCTAATACGGACACATTTACGATTGGCTGAATTTGGCTTTTTCGGTTTTTTGATGATGACTTTAGTTACAACTCCTCTTAGGAATGGATGGCCATCAAGCTGGCCTGTTTTTCTTTTCTTCTTTTTTGGAGGACCTTCACGGTGCATCTGCTCCAGAGAAAGGTATCGTGAAAACAGCGAGTTTCTGATTGGATGAAGACCATTTCCTGGTGCCAGGCAATTGCTAAAAAAACCACCTGAAAGAAATCATTTTCAGAGGTAAATTTTTCAAGAGTCATTATTTTTCATCAAAAGAGAGTCTGTGAATTCCAAGAGTGCAATGTGGTGGTAAGAGAGAATAGTCGGTTAACAATCAGTGGAAAATGTTATCAATAAAAATTCTCCAACTTATGTTGTCCACAGACAAGGAAACCTGATTACTAAATGTTAGCTGTAACTCATAGTTAAGGACCAACCATTTAATATTCAGTGGAGAGGGGTGGGGATGAATAGCTGGAGAATTTTTTTTTCTGAGAAAAATTGTCTGGCTGAAAATAAATTCCTGCTCCCTCCCTGAAAACTACATAGCTAGTCCCGTAAACAGATGGCATAAAATATTTCCCCATGGAGTGAGTTATAAGGCAAGCATTCTGTTTGGCAGTCCTAACACATCGCTTTCAAATATTGCATGAATTATCACTACAAAAACAGTAAGTGTGACATACTTAATAAAGCAATGAAACAACTCATTTGGCATAAATATATAAGGGGCACAGCAAGGCATATCTATGATGTACACACCACAGCAAGGCATATCTATGATGTACACACCACAGCAAGGCATATCTATGATGTACACACCACAGCAGGGTTTAGGACATGGTGCACCACCACATACACCCTCAAAAAAAACTACCATGATTAATGTAGATTGTTTATTGTGCAAGTTTGTTGGTGTGTACGACTGTCTATGCTACTGTATATAATGCCTACAAAAACAAAAACAGTTAAACATATCACAAAAATTAAACTTCATAGCCAAATCTGATATCTATTGTCCTTAGATGGAGAAGGAAATTTCATACAATCATACAGTCAGCATTAATTTGACATCTTTCCCAATACAGTTGCTGCTGTATCATGGCAACAAATTAACAGTAATCATCCAGCAGGCATAATAATAACAACATTCCCATTAACAACAACCATCCAGCAAGCATAATAACAACAACAGTTCCATTAGCAACAATCATCCAGCAGGCATAATAATAATAACAGTCCTATCAACTACAACCATCCAGCAGGCATAATAATGACAACAGTCCCATTAACAACAATCATCGAACGGGCATAATAATAACAACAGTCCCATTAACAACAACCATCCAGCAGGCATAATAATAACAGCTGGATTAACAACAATCATCCAACAGGCATAATAACAACAGTTCCATTAACAACAACCATCCAACAGGCATAATAAGTCCCATTAACAACAATCACCCAGCAGGCACAATAATAACAAAAGTCCCATTAACAACCATCCAACAGGCATTATAACAACAGTCCCATTAACAACAACCATCCAACAGGCATAATAATAATAATAGTCCCATTAAGAACAACCATCCAGCAGACATAATAAGTTCCATTAACAACAATCACCCAGCATGCATAATAAGTCCCATTAACAACAATCACCCAGCAGGCACAATAATAACAAAAGTCCCATTAACAACCATCCAACAGGCATTATAACAACAGTCCCATTAACAACAACCATCCAACAGGCATAATAATAATAATAGTCCCATTAAGAACAACCATCCAGCAGACATAATAAGTTCCATTAACAACAATCACCCAGCAGGCATAATTATAACAACAGTCCCATTAACAACAATTATCCAGCAGGTATAATAATAATAATAGAAATCCCAAATTATAAAGTTTGGTCTTAATTTATTGTGTTATTCAAGTTAACTTGTTCACAACTTAAGTCCAATACAAACTCTTACTTTAAATATGAGGTCATATAAAGCTGATCATTCAAACTTGTTTAAGACCTTGTCAAGATGTACATACATGTAGATTAATTTCAATACAATAATTATTATAGTGATGTGATACATTAGAATTTCATTATACAACACGAATGAAAAGTAGCACCCAGCTTCATGGAACTACAAGTAACTTTAAATATGTACAAATAAGAATACGGACAACAAGAATTCAAATGCTGCCTTTATATGGAACATTTTCATTCCAATCACTCCAACATTCTGGACACTTACTTTAAAGTCAAAGTAAACTAACAATCTCAAGACACATATTTAATATGCTGTGAGTGAATACTGTAATGTATATAACTTCTAGATTTATCTATTATCTTTTGTAGAATTCAAGTTTTAACAATCACACAAGAATTCAAAAGAAATAAGGTTCTTATAGGGTAAAATCTTGACATTTCTATCAATTTATCAATTGTTGACAATCCTAAAGTATGGCAGTCTTTATAATTTATCAAAGAGAAACTGTGGTTAACACATATCTCCAGACATTCAGAGAAAAATGAATTTCATGTTAAATTTCATCACAAAACTCTCTTCTCTTGTCCTTTCAAAATCAAACCTGTTGGTTTATATTCTCAACACCCCAAAACTGTGTACCAGTAATTATGTTTACAAGATTAAAGTGGTAAATAATATAATTAGTAACCTCTGACCCTGAATCCAAGGTCACGGAGTTGGTTGTCAAACTTGTTCTTACTGTTGCTGAGACATAATTATATGACATATAAAATCTAGTTCTATTTTTGATAAAATAATTCTGCTTACAATCCATTTTAAAATGACCTTTGACCTTGAATGCAAAGTTACACCATGTTGCCATTGAATTCATCCAGATGAAGTTGAGATGTATCATACTCAGAGTAATATGCAATCATATGCATTCTTTCTCCCAATATGGTCACAATGAATAAAGCACATGTAAGATCAGTTCTGGAGACTGATTTAAACCACAAAGTAAAGTGGCAACAAGATTTTAGGCATGAACAATGACCAGAAAATGGGCACTTACTGAGGCAAGTGTCTGTAATATGTTGACTATGGTAGATGTTCTCATATATACCAAGTTTAGACAATATCTGTTTGTATCTAAATTAGTTGTGAGCACAAGCTTCCTGTGGAACATAAATGTTACACTGTACTCTCTAACATTCAACTCAAAGTCATGGATTCATAAAACTCATCTGAGAGATTGTCAAGACACTGACATTCCAAGTTGCATTAAAATCCAGTGGTATTAATTTGTATTCTTGTGTTTAAAAGTATATGCTAAAAAAGGGAGACAGACAATGGATGATTGATCAACAACTATTCATCACATAAACTGGATTAACTTTAAAAGTCTGTGGAGCAAATAAGTCTTAAAATCTGAATAAAAAATGTAAATGATTCATACTGACAAACCCTATTGAATATTTAAGTTATGTATTCCTAAATACACTAAAAGTCACAGTTAACATAACACTGAGACAGACTTAAGTTGAAAAGATGGTAGAAGAAGAGAAAACCAAACTCTTGATTCACTTAAAAAGAAAAATTGTTTTTATACCTGAGGGTCTGGCAATGACCCTTGAGAGCATCTGAGATTTCCCTGTAACAAAGTCAACTACACACTTGTACAAACTGCCCCAGAGTGACATTTCTTCTTCGTGTGTAATCACATACCTGTAAACAAAAATTAGTATACAGTATACAGTATATGTCCAACATGTTTAACAGTCTTCTTTAGAGGCACTAGCAACATATGGTTGACTACTGACAATTAGGTCTCAAGAACCTTAAACTTTGGTCAAACTTTATGGTCTACAGCAAAACTAAAAACTGTACAGAAACTATTTTATTTATAGCCTTATGACTTTGACCTTTGACCTTGTGAGTCCAAACTGTATAGGCTTCTTTCTTTAAGTATGATCCATCCATAATCTATGGTCAAGAACTTACTCAAGAACAAAAGTTATTACGCATAACCCATTTTTTTCTGATTTACAATAACCTTGATCTTTGACCATTTGACCCCAAAATCAGCATCCTTCTTCCTTGCCTTAACTGCAAGTCCTTGGCAAACTTTGGTCAAGGTACGTGGAATTGAACTAAAGTTATTACGCAAACGTAAATTTTCCTTCTTTTAGTCAGTGGCTTTGTTATTTGATCTTCTGACTTCAAAATCAAGAGGCTTCCTTCTTAACAAAGTGAAAGCCATCCACAAACTTTAGTGAATGTACATCGTCAAGAACTGAAAGTTTCAGACACAAACCATTTTACAGCTTTCAGTAAGTGCCCTTGACCTACTGACCCTAAAACCATCTACCCCAGGGCCCCAGGTGACCAAGTTGTCTAAGGTGCCCACCTTTTAAGATCACTCTCAACTCACCTCTGTCCACATGGGTTTAGGTTTTGGCTTGATCAACATGGATATTGAGAAAGTTGGGCTGCAGATTCCTTGGGTCTGGTGGTTCCTCACAGGTTATTCCTCCACCAAACATACTGATCACTATGTATAGTCTATCATGTGCTGAAAAATGGCATTAAACCCATAAAACCAACCAAATACACTACCCCATGTGCAAGCCATCTACAGAAGTTAAGTCAGGTCTGAAATGAAGTATTAAAGCTATTGTGCAAAAAACATTTTCTTCTTTCAGTCTCAGTGACTGTCACCTATGACCTCTTAACCCCAAAATCAGTGTGGAAATACATTTTTCTTTTCTCAGTCACAGTGACCTTGACCTTTTACCTTTTGACCACACAATAGTCTTCTTCCATATCCCAACTGCTATTTTAAAAATTCTGGCAACAGTACATGGTGGAGAAAAGTTATTCTTGCAGAAACAGAACAGAAGACAAATGGAGGGAGACATATTAATGGACAAGATAATGGCTCATACAGTATACTCAATACTCATACACGTTCCTAGGAAATCACCGATATAGTAAAACATCCAGCCTCATACCATATACTGGATCATAGGCAGTTACCTGATATTTTGTATTTTCAAAGACTGAAAGAAATCCAGAAATAATATATTGATCTGTTGCAAACATCATCACTGCTGGAACAGTCATCAATCCTGTGATGCCTAGTGGTACACTGATCTGTCCACACAAAAAATTCATGAATGCTGGAATACTGATCTGTCCACAAATTGTCATGACTGCTGGAACATTGATCTATCTACAAATTACAATGACTGCTGGATCAATGATCTGTTTAGAGTTGTGAATGGATAATAATTAGTAAGTTTTATACCAGTGCACATGGCCCCATAAGCTCTTGGATTGTAAAGGCAGCACTCACTTTGTTTTCAAGTTGACAATCCTTTTTATCGAAATTCGAATTTAATACATGTATTGATTAAGTGCCAAGTAGAGTTCTGCCTCTTACAGTAAACATTTGACCATAATCTCTTAGCTTCTTTTCTCATTTGACAACCCTTTAATTCAGCCATGAGTGATACTTACTCTGGGGCAAATAACTGAGGGTGGTTGCCAAACAGTTGTGAGATATTTTCCATCCTGTGTATTTTAAATTATTATGATCTTAACTTGTGTATGTTGTATTTTGATATTTACATGCTTGGTAAATTTCAGTTACTTGCAGTAATTGTGAAGCAAATATCAGGCAAAATATCTTACCTGAGCGAAGTTAGTTATTGTCAACAGGTAAGTATTGGGTTAGGAACTTGTAACATCTGTCAGTTGTTTAGTAAGTCGAGACAAGGTATCACTTACTGTTAGCATCATCATAAAATGGCTACAGAAAGACAGATGATTAAAGAGTATCACGCCATGGGCTTGGAAGATCTAGGGTATGAGGGAGATCTCCTAGCAGCGTTCATAGAGGAGAGAATCAAAGAATGGAGGGCCAAAAAAGCAGCCGAAAGAGAGGCCAGAAGGAGCTGGCCAGGATAGCTGAAAAGGCAGCCGAAAGAGAGAAGGAGCTGGCAAGGATAGCTGTGGACAGAGAGACACAGAAAGAGCTGGAGCTGGCCAAGACAGCAGTGGACAGAGAGACACAGATGGAGCTGGCCAGGATAGCAGCGACTGCAAAAGAAAGAGAGCTCGCTCACGCTCTCGAAATGGAGAAAGTAAGGGTAGAAGCTAGGACCGCCGATAGGAATGACTCCAATACGAGTTCTGGAGGGAGCATACAACCGATTATCGACCACCGGATGGTACAGATAAGTATGCCGCAAATCAACGACAAAGACGAGTCCATTGACGATTTCCTCATGCAATTTGAGAAACTCGCATGCACTCATAAAATTCCCGAGCAACATTGGGCGATTAATGTCTCTGCCTTTTTGCCAGGTGTAGTTCGCAAAGTTTACCATCACTTAGCCGCAGAAGATGCTGATGACTACAACGAGCTCAAGAAGGACCTTCTATGCCATTATCGGCTGACTGCTGAAACATACCGTAAACTTTTTCAGGACTAGACGAAAAGGCAATGGAAACCCACTCTCAATTCCATACCCGTGTTTGAGGGTTATTTGAGAAGTGGATAAAGATGGCAGAAGTCGAATGATCGTACGATGGGTTATATGAGGTTATACTCAAGGAGCATGTCCTGAGTACTTACCATCGCGAGTTGACAGTATTCCTAGCGGAGAGAGAGAACAGGACTCTCGAAGAGATCGCCAGCATGACAGAAAGATACGAGCAGGCACACTCGAATAGTGGAGGTTCCAGGGGTATGGACTGACCCTGACCCACTGAGTCACACCATGTGCTTGAGGGAGAGCCGGCTGTCTGTAACCATCAGGGCGATGGGAAGGTCACAGGGTATCTACATCAGCGAAATATTTTTTGAAGTTGGATTTGTCCAAGGGCTATTGGCAAATTCCGGTAAGGGAGGAGAATAGGGCAAAGCTCGCTTTTGCTACTCCTGACAGGACCTACCAATGGTTAGTTATGCCGTTAGGAGTCCAGAATGCGCCCAGTGTCTTCACTAGAATGATGCGGAAGTTGTTGGAACCCTTGCACGATAGGGATGTTCACAACTTCATGGATGATCTCTTGCTGGCCACAGAGATGTGGGGTGAGCACCTCACTCTGCTAGCTGACGTTTTGGAATGGCTACATCAAGCGGGATTGACGGCTCGCCCTTCCAAATGTCACCTGGGGTTCCGGACATTGGACGTTGGACTACTTAGGACACACACTGAGTCAAGGCACACTGTCCCCAGAGTAGTCGAAGGTGGAGTAGCTGAGAAACGCTGCATGCCCCACCACGAAAACTGAGGTGAGGTCATTCCTAGGATTGGCCAGGTATTACCAGAGGTATGTGACCAATTTCAGTGCAATTGTGAGACCATTGTCTGATCTGACCAGAAAATAGGCCCTGAGTAAAGTTATTTGGACAGATGCATGAGCACACTTTCCTAACGCTGAAGGATAGGCTGACATCCAATGCTGTTGTCTGTCTACCGGATCTGTTCAAAGACTTTGTACTCCACAATGATGCATGTGACACTGGCCTAGGAGCAGTACTACTGCAGGAGCACAAGGGGACACTTTTTCCCATCGCGTATGGCAGTTGGAAACTGTCTGCTGCTGAGAAAACTACTCCATATCGGAGAGGGAATGCCTCGGAATTGTGTTCGGCATATCACGGTTCGAGCAATACTTATATGGGTGGAAGTTCATATTGGAGACCAACCACCAACCCCTTGCCTATCTCACACAGGTGAAGTTGTCGAATGGACACTTGATGCGATGGTTGCTGTTCTTACAGCAGTACCAGATGCAGATCAGATATGTTAAAGGAACCGAGAACATAGGTGCCAATTTCATGAGTAGGAGCGCTGAAATGGCATAGATTGTGCAGCAGATAACCATATGTTGTGTGCAGCGTGTAGCGTCATTGAGATTTTGTTCTTTTATTGTGTGTAGTAATGCACATCTGCATTTGGAGCAATTTTTGAGGAATAAAATCCCAATTTTATTTTCAAGCATGGGGGGGGTCATGTTTGCTCAGCCCCAGCTATCAAGTCATGTATGTATAAACTAGGATATTATTACAACCCATCTGTTTGATGTCTAAACATTGCCGCGGGCTAGTGTTAATCCCTTATGCAAGGTTAATGTGACCGCCAACCAAGCGATAGAACATGCAAACTAGACAAAGGCTTGCAGTATCCACACCTAGGTATTATATATTTGTTCAGAGATCAAAGGAAGCCCACAGGGTGAACGGGGCGTGTTCTCATCCATCCCCACGTCGACAGACAGCAAGAGGACATTGTCCACTAAGTTTGATTGGATCAGTTCACAGTGACATCCAATCAGAATTGAGATAGAGGGTGTGATTACAACTTAGATCCGAATTATAACTTTGTACCTCACAAGTAAAAAGGTAGTTTCTCCTGGGAAGATTTACGAGCAAATAGGGTTTCTCTGAGAAGCCACTCATAATTTGGCAGTAAAACTTAGAAGCAGATTCTAAGCAATGACAAAGCTTCGAAAAGATCAGTATGTTATTTGCTCAATTTCTGCAGAATATTATGGCATTATAATTGTAATTATTTGTAGTATGTATACTTAATTACTAGCATCATTTAGAATGTAGAATTACCTTTGTAGTGTTTCATTTACATGCGTATTTGAGAAATGGGCTTGAGTATTACGTAGAGAATTATGTAGATTGTTAACTTGTGGTCAGAATTAATTTTGTAATTCGCTATTAGGTTAGTTTGTAGTAAACCAGTACATTTAGTAATGCATTATGTTAAAATTTACGCATGCTTGAATTGTGAGTTTGGGAAAATGATTTAAGTATGTAAGATTAGTTACAATAGATGTATGAATATATCAGAGCATGGATATTTGAATATTTGTATACTCTGTACGAGTTGTAATGCATACAAGAATGTATGAGTATTTCGATGTGAATGAATGCGTAACCGAAGAAATTTAATAGCCATTATCTGATGAAAGGCTGTGTGTAATGTGAGATGAGAGAGTTAAGGAAAAATATTGTACCATCCTTGTGTTTTCACAGGAAGCGTTTTGGGAGACAGAACTTCCAGTTCAGTCGAGTCCTGAGTCTCCAAGGGGTGGAGATGGAAGTGAGACTAGCAGAGCAGTCTGAGTCAACAAAAGTCTAGTTGGTGAGAGAAGGTGGATAGAAAGGGAAGAGGAGGAAAAGTAGTCTGGAGGAGAAAGTGGAGGAGGAGGAGAAGGAGTATAGAGAAGTCGAGGAGAAGGAGTATAGTGAAGTTGAGGAGGAGGAGGAGAAGGAAGTTGGAGAAAGTCGGGGAGGAAGAGGAGAAGGAATTGGGAGAAGAATACACAGATGAGTAGAATACAAGGACAGGTGGAAATCTATCTCACACTACTAATCAAGTGATGCAATAGGCTATTAAAGGGTCGAGCAGAAGGAGTGTACTTGGGAAATTTGAATCATTTTTGACTATTTAATTGTTATTAAATTGTTATTCATTGAATTTCACCCTTTTTTGTATATTCAATCATTTAACAGTCGGCATTGCTGACTGGGGGCTTGGAGCTGTACATCTATCTTTCACTATTTCAACTTCCAACCAAAATCGAGCCTGGGTGGGACTTCTACAATAGTTTAAATAAAATACTGGGAGCACCCCACCCCAATCATAACACCCCATAATCAAACCCTTTATAATTTGTATGATTTAAAAGTCACTGTGTATATCTGAGTTTTATGCAGTCTAATGGAAAAATACTTTTCAACTGCTTCAATTTGTGCCACTGAATCTTAGAATCAACATTATTCATTCAAAATTTATGGATGGTTCCTCCAGACAAAGCCGAGTACTCACACATTCATCAAATGTGACTTAATTATTGAAAAATGTCAGTTGAGATTTCAAACTCTTGCAACTACTTGCAAGTGCTAAATTTTCCAGTTAAGTTCTCAGATATTTGTATCACATATTATCATATCTCCTAACTCTGAAATGGTGCCTAATGTGTTCATGGTTGTAATAATCATGGGTGTGCTTGGGCTTAGTGCCATCATAATAGCAGCTATGTACCATGCAACATTACAACAAATGTTGCATAAAAAAACTGATCATACTAATTTTGAAAATGTAACAAAGATTCAGCAGCCGTAATTAATACTTGTGTTGAAAAAATCCAACCTTGTAAGATTTTAACTATCCTTTTGACTATATGGAATCTGTTTGGTTCATTCTAGTTCTTTTTTATTGTTCAAACTGTAACATGGAACCCCTGCTGGTTTTTTGTTGCTTTTTTAAAAACTTTTGTTTTCCAGTCTAAGTTAGTTTTAAGGCTTCCATGAGAGCTTATTCATTGCTGAGGTCATACTTCCTGGTACGCATTTATAATCGTAAGTGACAAATTTGGCAGCTTACTTATGGGTTCTTAAACTTAATTCTGTAAGACATGGGAGTGGGGGGAAAAGCCTAATCTGAACAAAGATATTCTAAAATATGTCTAATTAAAACTTTGAAAGTTAATATTGCGGTCGTTCTTCTTGGTGTGAAGTATTGATTTAATGTAACAATTCTGGCTGCTTGTCTTGATTTTTTTCAAGGTCATCCTGCTGTGGTTGGGAGTCCAAGACTTTACAAGCAAATTCTAAAATAGATCTAATTAAGCCTCTGAAAGCTATTTCCTTTACATTCTGTGGACAGGGTGATAAGTAACATTAATATAGACCTGACAGGGTGATAAGTGACATTAATATAGACCTGACAGGGTGCTAAGTGACATTAATATATACCTGAAGCACTATTTGCTGTGAGGTAAACTTCTTTCATCTGATGGTTCTATTTCATTTGAATTATTAATCACATACTCTTAATCATTAATAGAATGGGAGCAAATCAAGTCAACAACTGAGAAAAATGCAGCTTATGTGTCCACATTCAACACTTAGCAATTAAAACGATATAAATATACCTCCAAATATACATTTGATGTGCATATTTGAGTGTATTCGAGTATATTTGAGTGTATTTCAGTAAAAAGATATGCCATATTATTTTCTGAACTTGCATTACAAAACAGTACATTTAAACCCAGTAATCTGCATGATACTTTTAATGACTACTGAAAGTACAGCTTGCATGTGTTCTTGATTTTAGTGGTAATACAGAAATCAAACAAAAAGCAAATCATTTCTAAATCGTTATGTTTATCTGATACACAAGGCTATTACGAAATTAGGTGACTGCCATGTGATTAGTACACCTTACAGGTGATATATTGATTTTGCGTCCAGATAATGTTCTTATTGAAAAGAGATATAAGTTCTCCGTGGTACTGATAATGCAGACAAATTTCCCTCAAACCATATTAATTAACAATTCATTTACTTCCATTAAAGGTCAAGGCCCAGCTTCCTCACGGATTCAGGTACCAAATTTTGTGGAGAAATCATCATTTTTTTCTCTACATGTTTCGTTATTTTCTGTTATCAAGCAAACAAAAATATAATAACACATTAGAAACTAATTACTACTCTTCAATATCCTTAATGAAAACTAAAACAAATTTCGAAAAAGATTCATACATTAAAGAACTTAAATTAAAACAATGAATTACCCCTACCCTTGGAGGCGACGACTTCTGGGAATGTATACGATATTATGTTCGACAACATTATCGCGGATGGATAACTCAATGCACACCAATGCGGTAATAAGATTACAGAACAAAACAATTGTTGTTCGAATTTTGCTATAATAAATGCTTTTATTGTTGTGATACTTATATAGGTCATTGTGACAAACCATATCTCGTTTTAGAATAGCAGCAGGCAGGGCGAATCCGGCAAAATTTTTAGGAGGGTTATTTCGCGAAAATAAAGCTTCCTACAAAAATGAAAATACAAGGTCAATAACGCCAAACCGACCAAGACTTCTCTAATTGGGTTAGCTCAATTTATTTTATCTTTTGACGTTTGTGTTTTCGTTTTTTTTATTTTATGCGTGTTCGTTTACCTACCAGGACACTCACTGTTTGTTGTCGCCCTCCGTCATGCTGTCTCTTAACCAAACATTTTATAGAGACCTACACGATACCTCGACCGAAGATCATGTAAATTTATCGTGATAAATCCTTGTGGGGTAGCTAGCGCTTTTGAAAAGAAGTTTCTGAATTTAATCATATCATATTCCCTGAACACCAAGTCTGGTGGACGTTTCTTAGTGTGTGGGTATCGACTCCATTAAAGACAACCAGAAGATTGCAGTTATCTCTGATTACTTTAGGTATTTCTGTATACCGCTGAGTAACATCAATTACGTCATTATTTTTGTGTCTGCCTCGGGAAAATATCCTAGCTGGATTTGTTTCTTTGTCAGCATCACATCGCATACTACCAGATTATTAATAAATCCATCGAGATCATCCACAGATGGAGCTTCATCAATATCGGTGATAAAATCAATAATATCATTACCGTCTTCTTCATCCGACGACTTCGCTTCTTCATTAAAATCTTTAAGCACATCGTAGCATCGCCGATCATATACAGATGGTGTCACTGAATACAACGTATCCCACTTGAGCCATCTAATTATCAGATTAAGCAATAATTGCGTCTTACCAGACCCAGATGAACCCATGATAATTACTCTAATAGAATTTGGTAGCGCTGCATGATGCTTGATAGGCTCTTGCTTTCGTGTCGCTGAGAAATCAATGATATACATGTTGTAGAAATATAATAAATAATATGGATTTATATTGTGTTCGATGCAGAGCACCCACCCCCACCAGTGGATTAACAACAATAATAACAAAAAATAAAAAAAACGTGCGCTTACAGGCAAGTGTGTGAAATGTGGTACAAGCAAATACAGATATATTTCATCTCGTATGAAAGCAGGCGGTGATATCGCTGCTTCACTGGGAAAATTACCAGGGACTTCATGGGCTGAATACCCAGGAGAAGAACATCTTCCTGGATATAATTATTGTGGTCCTGGAACCAGACTTGATATCTGACTTGACGAATGAGACCAACCAAGACCTGGAGAGTATCCAATAAATGCGATTTATCAAGCGTGCCACATTCATGATGTCGCGTATAAAAATCCGGATTTACAACAACAATATATTGCAGACGTGAAGTTGACGTTAACTGTCATTGATGTTGTAAGTAGATATAATGAAGCAGTACCACTATCAACAAAGACAGCAACTGAAATTGCATCAGCGCTTAAACGAATTTATCAACGAGGATCCGAACCACAAGGTGGTTTACGATGGCCACAGCCGGTACAAGTTGATCCTGGCAAAGAATATCTTGGTGCAGTAACGTCGATGATGAAACAACATAACGTCAAAATCAGACGAGGACACACCGTAATTCATCGTAACCAGGCAGTTGTTGAGCAGTTTAATCGAACACTTGCTGAGCGATTGTTTGGATATCAGTATGTGCAGGAAATATCCCTAAATAAAGTTCAGAAAGACATGAGATCTCGTGAATGGGTTGCAAGACAACCAAGTGTGATAGCTGCGTTAAATAATGAAATTACTCTTGCAACTTATATGAAACCCATCAACGCGATCACAAAGAAACATATACCAGTACAACGATGAGACTCTTCCTCAAAACAACCAGTACTAGGTAATGTGACTGTAGGATATTCATATAAACCCAGTGAACTTGAAGGTGGTAAAAAAAAAAAGAGCAATTGATCCTATTTGGAGTGTGACCACACATAAAATTTCCAGCGTGGTAGGATCCACAGGTAGACCTACAATCTACAAACTGGATTCAACTGCTCCTCAACGTGAATTTGTACGCGAACAATTACAAATAATTCCTGAGGATACACAATTACCACCGCCTTCACTTCTGTGAAAGCAGGACAGCAGCACCCCTACGTCGATTACCCTCAAGACATGTCAGCATTACATTTTTGCGTGTGTGGCCGAGACTACTATTAATTCTATCCATGGTAAATTGTCTTGGATTATTATTTGAATACTGCCACAACATTACTGTGTTACAGCTTGCACAATGATTACTTTGTTGTTGTTTCAACGTCATGATAAATTCAATATCAAGATCAAAGTCACATTTACTTATTTTGTCAGATCGCTGATAACCAGCTGATTTTTTCCTTACTATATCATTGCAATTGCTATCAGTGGTTTCCTGAGTCATTGCACAGTCTATGATAACCCTCCGTAGCTGAGACATTCTTCTGACTCTCGACACCTCTAGATAAATTAAATTTGACCATCGTTAACGCGTTCTCAACAGCACTCACAGGCACAACAACAATATCATTAAGAACGAGTTTTTGTTTCTCATTAATTCCAGGAATGTCAACTTCAATATTTTATTTGCGCGTCTCTACTGGGCGATAACACAATGACACATGTAAATCTGAAAACTTTTCTTCATGTAAGAGAAATAACTGCTGTTGAAGTGTATCACGAACTATCTTTCTACTTTCAACTATCAAATCAGCAGGTCTCCATAAATTCCAAAACTCTTTCATCGTAGTCTCTGGAATTACTTCACACATTATCTCACATTGAATCTTATCTGGCTGTAGTCTGATTAACTTTTTAAACTCTCTCAGCGATTCATCAATAGCTCTATGATCATCAGTTATTTCCTCATAATAATCTACACACTTTTTGAGCCCTTCATGCGAGATGATCCAACAAAAGGTGGTGGTTGACCATGATCGCCACACATTATCACAGCAGTATTTTTCGTCAACAACCAATCAAAAAACATTTTCATTACATCTAGCAATACCGTGCATATCTCATCCCAGATAATAATCTTAAGGATATATTTCTCACCCATTCACTCAGGAGTCCATGTATCTCCCTTCCATCGGAAGAAGCTATGATAAGTATGAGATTTAACTCCTCGTTCGTTCATTTCTCTGGCGAGTGTATGCGTGGGCATCAAAAACAACCATATCAAAATTCCGAAATAATTCAATCGCACGTGTTGTTTTACCAGAACCTCCGGGTCCATTGAGATAAACTGTTTAATGTCTGGTCACAGGATCATACACCGATGGAGCCCATGAAAGTTTTGACATCTGTTTATTTTTATATATGTTTCCTTAGATTCAACGTCAGCTGATTCAGAATAACCAAGAAATTTTTCTCGCTTTATTCTCCATTCACCCCATGATGCATCAGCGCCGATATGTAATTGTGTTAGCGATCGAGCATATTTTTTATTGATATAAAATGAATATTTGGCGACTCTAACCGCGGTATCAGAAAATCTGTTTATCATCGACAATAAATATATCGAAATGTACGCGAGCATCGACGATCTTAAATGAGTAAACTGTGGCGAGTCACCATCAGTGAAACTCACAATTGTACCAAATTTAGTTCCGTCCGATAAGTAAGTACTATTCCGAGTTACAAATGTGTTTCTCTCCGTCGTATCAGCAATTATAAGATCGAGTTCAGCATCGTCGAATATTAATCTTGCACAATGTCGTTTATGATCATATGATCCTCCTTGTGTAAATTTACCAATTATTTTTCTGCCAAGATCTTTTTCAAGTTTATTTCCGAGATCGGTATCGTCCGGATTTTCATCAGGGGAATATTTTTCTGTTGTGGTAACCTAACTTGTTTCTGCGGACGATATGATATAATTGCTTCACTTACAACCAACGATATCAATATTTTTCATCAAGCATATATCGTAATAATACTATTGGAGCCCAACCGCGTTCGCTAAAATGTTTTCCAAAAAAGCGACAATCGGATGAAGGTTTCTCGATGCAAACTCGACTGACTCAAAGCATGCAAATCCAGTTAAGTCAAAATCTTGTAAGGGCCCAGTTATCGCAACTCTGGTCATCTCGTGTTTTGGATGTCCAAATCGCTTGAAATACTCAGAACACTCACCCTCTCGAAGTAAACTTCCAGGATAACATGCAACCAGATCAACCGAAATAACATCTTTTATAATCGTATTTAGTATTCCACAATCCATCGTGTCCGTATTCGATACAACTGCGTTGGACATCTTCAAGAAATTCCAACCGTGTTGGTTTTCATGAATCTTCCCTCTGAGCAGCGTGATCAGCAACTGACGGAACGGTAAAACAGTTACTGAGTAATCGTTCGATAACATCAGTATCGTTCGTGTATTTCAACGCAAGATTTTTCATCTCGTCGTGGAGAGATTCTGTACGATAATATCTCCATTAGGCCGTACAATCTGATCATAGTTCACAGATTCTGAACTTTGGAACAACCACACGGATACAAGGTCACTCTTACTGATATTTCTGATAAAATCGAACTTATCACAGTTGTAGAATTTAACAGTTCGATTTCATGGAAATATTGTTATGCCCGAAGTCCATACGTGTGCGTTATGATCAATAATCTCTATCGAAGCTTCATTTTTATATTTCGATTCGCACAAAATCTCACCGGTTAGTGTCTTAACCCTTATTGGAAATCTCAATTTTTTGCAGTTCAGCAGCGTCTTTGATAGACGTTCCAGTATCTTTAACTGTTTCTGCCCACTGAGTCACTTTTTTTACGTCTTAGATCCGTTAAACCGTTTCCTCGTTTCGCGTTGGTAAAGTATTCAGTAACGCTCAGCAACACAGTTCAAGCGAGAAGTTTTCATCGGCAGGAGGTCATCGACGTTAGGTTTTTCATTCATCGGATATATCGCATAAACAACTGCCGTCACAGGATGTACTCGTTCATAATAAGGTCTATCAATTTCAGTCAGTATTCCTGGTATTGAATTTTTATTTAACGTGACAATATTTTCAGTGTGGTGTAATCGAACGGGGTCACGTTTGTCACGGATAATCCAGGTGTCGTCTACACCGCAATAAATTTTATTCTAAAAATATACTTTTGTTCGTGAGTTCGGAGAACGTCAAGATAATTAATAATTGTCGCTGCTCGCTGGTCATTCATTGTAGCATCGACGTCTTGCATAATTCTAAATGTTCACTACACGAGCCGAGCCATCTATGCGAAATTCTCTCTTGGCTTCACGGATACGATTGATTAGAGTCTTATTCGTCAAATCAAGCAGAGGTCGCCTCGACAATTTAGGAGTTATTCTGTCAATATCAAATCTGGCTTTAGAGGGCTTAATCGCAGATAATCTCGTAAATTCCTTCATATTATAATTAAGGCAAATATATATTTAAATTGAAGATTATATATATATATATATATATATATATATATATATATATATATATATATATATATATTCAAGCAAAGAATAAATATAAGTGGTTGATGATTGGTTCTCCAATTCCTTGTAACAGGTCTTGCGTAAATGAACTTTGTGGATATCACATGCAAAGCGTGCGTCGCAGAAACGTAGGACCAAAACCGTGTTTGAAATGTGGTTTTGGGGTTCGAGGAGAAACGTAGCTGTGTGTAAAATGCGGTGGTAAAAAGTACAGAGAGCTGAAACGATATTATGACTAAAAAAATGATGGCGTTGAATGTCCCACAAAAAGTGCCGATGACTATCTCGCCAGATTTTCACGCTAACAATAGAATAATTATTTAGACAAATAATATTATTATATAAATGGAGGAAAATAATTTTATGAAGCATCCCATCATCAAGATTTATGAGGTAACTTGTGATGGTGTAATCAGGAACTGTCGATTAAAATACCAGTTAGTTCTGTTGATAATACTGGTTATCTCAGATTTACTGTTGGGAGAAAAAGATATATATATATATATATATATATATATATATATATATATATATATGTCATAAATTTATATATGAATGTTTTTACGGACTAATCGAAGATGGTATTATGATCGATATTGATTCAAATCCGAAAAATAATTCTTTAAGTAATTTGCGGTCTATTGCAAAGTCAGAATTGCAATTTGGAAAAACTGGAAACCATGATAAACGCGGAAGAGTGGTTATATCTGTGAACGGGGAGACTGGCAAAGAAATTTTTTTCCATCAACATATGCAGCTGGCAAATATTTTGATATTCACAGGTGTTCAATATACCGTATCGCAAATAAAATATGCAGATCAGCATTTTCAAAGAAATATAATCAGCGAATAACGTTTCAGTATATCGTGACAGACGTTGACTCTACTTTAACTCTTTGAATTTTGTTTGCAAGATAAAGGGAGATAACTCGGTCAAGCAAAACTTTCTCCAAGACTTCTTTTCACCGTTATCGATCGAGAAATCAAGAAATCAGTGCAAAATTTGTAAATACTTATCATAATCAATTCATTGTTGCTACTAGCAGCTTGTCGGAGGAAAATGGCGGACTTCAGCAATGCCTGGAGGTGTGTCTAATTTACGCTGGCTGATTGGCTAATTGAATTAGCGTGATTGACAAGTGGCGATAGGTTAACTGGATCCTGAAAAAATCACAAATAATTTTGAGGCGCTACAGGAACGGAAATATGATGAGAGATACACTATAGGAGCCGAATACAGGTTAATTAAATTACTTACGCAAGCGATGAAACAATTTCTACTTTATGTCGATGATAAGGATATTCGAAATTTTGTTTCACTCGCAAACGCGATTGAAAATTTTAGATCAGAATTATCACGCGAGTACGAAACAACAAATATTGTAAGTTCACGTGCGTGACAGCTGAAAAATTTTATACACGATCATAAACGACCAGAGTATGAAAGCGCTGTCACCAGTGTCACTGGTAGCGGATAGTTAAATATCTAAATTCACCTGTATATCTGTAAGAGTTCGGTAGTTGTGGGGTTAAGGCGTCCACGTACGGATCAACTAGTGGAAACTACTTCCCATGATCGAGTTTCAAACAATGCGATAGACACAGAAATAAAAAAACATATTTCTGCAGAATAAAAATATTTCTGAGAATAGAAATAAAAATATTTATGAATAAAAATATTTCTGAAGAATAAAAATAAATATTTCTGAAGAATAAAAATATTTCTGACAGAATAAAATTATTTCTAAGAATAAATAAAAAATTTCTGAGAACAAAATATTTCTGCAGAATAAAAATATTTCTGAGAATAAAAATAAAAATATTTCTGAATAAAAATATTTCTGAAGAATAAAAATAAAAATATTTCTGAAGAATAAAAATATTTCTGAAAGAATAAAATTATTTCTGAGAATAAAAATAAAAATATTTCTGAATAAAAATATTTCTGAAGAATAAAAATAAAAATATTTCTGAAGAATAAAAATATTTCTGAAAGAATAAAATTATTTCTGAGAATAAAAATAAAATATTTCTGCAGAATTAAAAATTTCTGAGAATAAAAATAAAAATATTTCTGGGAATAAAAATATTTCTGCAGAATAAAAATATTTCTGAGAATGAAATAAAAATATTTCTGGATAAAAATATTTCTGAAGAATAAAAATAAAAATATTTCTGAAGAATAAAAATATTTCTGACAGAATAAAAATAAAAATATTTCTGGAGAATTAAAATATAAATATATTTCTGAATCAGAATAAAAATAAAAATATTTCTGAATCAGAATAAAAATAAAATTAAATCTGAATCTGCGATATTTTTATTCCACAGTTCCCTTTTAATACTGATTGTAGCTTTTAATCTGACCTGGAGTCAGAGCAACACTAACATAATGATATAAGATTATAATATCATGAGCGATTTAATTACATGTTTTCGACTAGGCGATCACTGACTCATTCGTCCTCCAACACCTTCAAGCAACATTGTTTTGTTTGAGAGTATAACAGCGATTGCTCTATAATTAGAAATAGCTCCTATTACCACACGAGCTCGAAGTGTATATCAACGACTGGTTGTCTAAACAATGCAAAGTATTCTAGTGATAAATAATAGATCAGATACAGCGTTGTAAAATCTAGTTGTGATATTTGTAGACCAGAATCAATATTTTGATCACGTCCCACGAAATGTCATCAAACGATGATATGCATGTGCTACATGATTATTTTCAAAATTCAATAATATATCCTCAGCTGGTTCTTGATGTCTATTTATTCACAGCGAAACATCAGTAATACCAAGTTTGTCAAATATCATTATACTGCGTGTTTGTGAGTTTACTCGTTCAGTATTTTGGAAAGCAACAAATATATGTCGCGGTGCAGAGACACCTTGCTGTGATGCTATCTGCCATGTGAATAAACCATTAATGCTACTTTGAACACTATCTGTGGTCATCGTCAACCATGATAATGTTGATTTACCACCCGACTCCATAAAAGAGAGCAACTGTTGTTCTTCAGAGAGTGATGGTATCATTGTTGGCATCCACAATGAAAGTTTTGTCAGTATTACTTTACCTGCATCACCGATGGGGTGCCATATTACATCATCGTCGGTAGCCTTTCGTACGAGTACAACTGTATGCTTAGCTCCGAAAATGACCTTTCTGACATTTCTGAAAAATCCAAAGATATGTGACAGTGGAATTGCACATGAAAATCTTCTAGTTCCATCTTTCAGCATTGATCGACGTGCTGCGAATCCTCAGCTGAATTCTGGATTAGCACTATGAACCACCGGCCACGCATCAGCGTCAGAGTTGTCGGTATTGTTTCTTGGTCGTCTCATAGTAAACTGTCTGTTGTCAGGGTGGTCAGAAGTATACTTCACAAACATCATCGACGCACCAGCCGATCTTGAATAATCATTGTTGTATCTTGCTAGACCCAATATCGTTGTCGCAACGTCGACGTCTTTCAGACATGATTTAATGGGTCTTCGGTCGATGCTATACGTGGCACCTGCGAACAACGCCATGATGCCATTATTAGCAAAACCAGCTCTAACATCAGCTCCATATTCAGTATCATCTGTTTTAAGAATTTCACCTTCTACTTCAATAAATGCTTCAGCGAGTAAGAATATCTGCTTGTATCCTGAACTTGCAGCCCAATTTGCCCACGCTGATTTGGCTGTCGTGCGTCATAAGAATAATATTGATAATCGCGCACATATTCATCTTTGAGGACTGGCGCATCCATGTCGAATGCGGGATCAGATACACGCTTGAACATTTATTATACTTGTTATCGTCTAACACGTGTAGTCCACTTCCTGCTATCAGACTAGCAGTTATATTTTTTTCTTTTTCTGATAGAGGTACACCAGCCAACTCTGCAAGTTTTTGATTTGCAGCCTGATTTATTATTTTACTAACATTTGCAGGCATAACTTCGGTGCTAGGTAATTTTACTGGCTGAGGTCGGACCGGTTGCGGTCTGCGTATTAATCATGCTAGACTTACCTTGATTGCTGAGAATGCTTTACTAGCAACATCACCAATAGCACCAATACCTTTATCACGAACAAAGTCAATAGCTTTCATTCCCAGTTGCTTTGCAATCGGTATTGCTTTTGGGGCTATTCTTCTAAATAGACCCTGAACAACATCACCGAGTCCATCTCCGTAGATAACTTCATACGTAGGTAATCGCGAATTTATCACCCTGACCATGATCGGTCCACGTTGAGCACTAGGTATGATCATCTTATTTTCTTGTCAATGATCTAATTGTATCAATCATCAATAATTTCATCAATGAGGGACCGATAAACATTAATGTCCATGATACCGCCTGTAAATAATCTCTGATAAATAGCAGCTGCTTCGTTAATGATTTATGGGGAATTATTACCGGCTCGTTTTCAGCCAATCAGAATTTCTAGTCGTTCAACATCGGCAAGAACGCTATTGGGGCATGGAGTATCAAGTCCACTTCCTCGAGTGACCCAATCGCTCAGACCACTTCCAGTTGTTTCTTTTGCTTCTTTCTTACTTGGTGAACGTAATTCCCTCCTTCGTCTAATTTCTTCAGATTCCAAATCTCCTTCTTCTTTTTGTTTTCTTGCTCGTTCAACCTCTTTAAGTTTTGACTTCATTTCTTTTTCTATTTGTTTCCTTGATTGTTTAGATTTTTCAAGTTGCAACTTTATTTCTTCTTCTTTTTGTCTCCATTCCTGCCTTGATCGTCTAATATACTCATCTACTGTCCGGTCAAAAAAAATTAAACTGATTAACATTTTCATCAGATCTGATTTGCGGAGTATCAGTAGCGATGCCATATACATCCCTAATCCAATCGGTAGATCTCATTGTTTTCATATATTCGGGTGTTACATACTTATCTCTTTCATGATATCCAACAGCGGCAATATCAATTATTTGGTCTCGGTCCTTGATAGCGGCAATACCTTCAGGCGTGAATTTATCTGCAATGTTAATTCTAACTCTTGACTGAGGTTGTGACTCATTTTCAGGTTGTGGTTGAGGAGGTTGCTGGGGTGGTGGTCGAGTTGCTTGAAGACGGCCAGCAATATCAACAGGCAATGTTTCAAGAGCTTTTTGTGCTGTATCAGTTGCTGTAACAAATTTCTTTGTTGGTTCGATAATTGGTTTAAATACTGTTCTGTACCCTCTGTAAATTCCACCTGAGACTCTTGACGCGCTTGTAGTTGTTGCTTGACAGAATCACGGACGGGGAGATATTTCTTAATTGCCTCTATTCGCTGTCGAGGTAGTTTACCTGTGTGAGATTCCATTATTGATATAATAATGATTTAATTACACCACACTTGAGCAGCAGGGAGGGCGACGACAAACATCGAGTGTCCAGTTGGGTAAACGAACACGCATAAAAAACAAAAACACAAATGTCAAAAGATAAAATAACACAATGAGCTAACCGAATTAGAGAAGTCTCGGTCGGTTAGAGGCTTCGGTTTGGCGTTATTGACCTTGTGTTTTCATTTTTGTAGGAAGCTTTATTTTCGCGAAATAACCCTCCTATAAAAGATATAGGATTCGCCCTCCCTGCTGCTAGAATCATTCTACATTAAGTGTAAAATTTCATGCTTAAAAAATTAGAGAAAACTGACCAAACACTTTTAAATCATATTTTTTAATTCTCTATCATTTGAAGATAAAACAGGTAAAATTTGGTCAGCCCAGGAATGCAGTGTGTTGTATTATGGCTATATGTTAACAGATATGAAATTATCCCATAACTTATGCCAGTGTTTCTCAACCTATGAGTCACAACCCAAAACTGTAGAAAAAATAAACAAAATAAAATTAGGTATGAATTGTTCATTATCAAATGCAGCAAGTTACCAATAATTCTGAAACGTCTCCATGACACATGGTCGAATCTCCATACTATATGAGGATTAAAATGTCATTTATCAGCCTGTTTCTTTTAGTTCAGTTCCTGTTATGGGAGAGTTCCCTACACCCCCAACATAAATATCCAAATATCAAACATGGGTAGCAAGAGCTAGAGGAACTCAGATTAGGAGTTGTTTCACATAAGGGTGTACATTCTAAATAAATATATTTAAAAAATTATAAAGAAAATAATAAAGATAAATGAATGAATAAAATATCTTCAGAAAATCTCTGTAATATTGATAATACATAATTAAAAATTATCAGCACTGGATAAACTCTTTAATTATTTTATTATATAATTAAATCTGATTTTTTAAATACTTATTTTTATACTTTAAAATAATTTGTAAACTTCCATAGATCTTGTAACAGCTCTATATATTTCAATTTGTAGTTTTCGAAATACTTATATTTATTGTGGATGTAAAGTTCAAAATGCGTAGAAAAATTAATAAACTGGATATAAATCACAAAGATTACTGAATGTACCAATTTCGTGATAATAGTTTGCTTCGATGCTTTTGCGGATTTGTTTTGGTATTTTGACCAACCATGGGATAGCCAGGAAAATGACGTCATTAAGGGATCTCCTTAATGTACACTATAATTGTATATACAAGCGGACAAGGGTTACCTGCGAAAGATTACAAATTATGCCATGTCACTCGTGGCTCACCCATATTGACATAAATAATTAAAACTCGGTAGTTGATCTAGTAACTGGAAAAATGGCTTCTTCTATACAGCAAAGGACTGTCATGCCTCAAAGGAATGCTGCAACGTTAGCGATGATGCAGTTTGTGGCAGGGGGATGTGCAGGTTCGTTTATTCAGCAATTTGTATCGAATCTCCATCTCTCTCTCTCACACACACACACATTTATATTGATACAATTTCGAATGAAATTTCCTTTTCTTTTTTCTTTTTTTTTTTTAAGTACCGGTAAGTACTATCCCCGGCACTGGTACGGACATGTAATAATAATAATAATAATAATAATAATAATAATAATAATATTTTGATTGGATTAGTAAATTACAAGTAGTAATAAATTCTTACATATAACAGTCAAATAACTCTGACATAGTACATTATACTAGCATAATAAACATTTGTAATACAACATACACTTACAGAATGATTCACCAATGGTGACCCATAACATTTTACAAGACTCATTGCAATGGGGGTCCTGAGTGATTTCAGAAATAAAATGTGTCACTAAAAGCAATACACTTTTTAACAATATCATTGAACTGATCCTTTGATTTGTTTTAAAGGTATGCCTTAACGGACAGTTTGAAATTATTTATATTTGAATTGTTTTCATACATTGTTTTCATACAATTGGTTAATAGGATGCAGTCATTTATGGCATTATAGACTTCGAAAAGTTGTTGAGGTTACGCTGCAGACACACATGGTGCAACATAATTAAATTTCCAGCTCCTAGTGGCAAAATGGTGATGATCACTAATTTTTATAAATCTTTGCCTCATATAAGATGGACTTTTCTCATAAAAATTGTATGAGCATGATTTAGTCTCAACTGTTTTAGCATTCCCACACTTTTCAGTTTTTCTATTAAACTCTTAACAAAATAGTTTTTGGGCAATGTGTATATATGTATACTGTTATACCACATTTATGAAACTTGTTGTGGGGGATGCATCTTGATGAGTACTACACACCCATCATGAAAGTAGGTCACTCTGATTCATATTTTATGCTTCATAAACTTTGGTTAAGTTGTACATGCTGGAATCATGAAATTAGATAATTGTATACATCTCTGTTAGAAATGGTCAGTGTTTCCTACATTTGTCATGGCTTAGATTCAGTTTTTGCATTTTGCACATGACCAAGTTGGTTTTAGCATGCAATGTATGTACTATCCTATCAAGAATTATGAAACTTGGTCACTGTGACCCATACTTTACACTTCATTGGCTTTGTTGTTAAATGTTATGCAATTGCTTTTCATGGTTGAATCATTAAGTTATATGATTGTATACATTTTTCTTGGTACCACACCCTATGCAAAAACAGGTCACTGTGTATTACATTTTACTTTTTACTGGCTTAGGTTAAGTGTTTGTATTTAACTCATTATATCATAGTTTTTCTGCATGTTTTATACATACTATGATATTTAGAATGTTGGAACTTTGTTAGAGGATGCATCTTGATGAGCACTACTCCTTCAGTTCAGTAGTAGGTCATTATGCTGCATATTTGACACTTTATTGACTTGAGTTAACTTGTACGTTTGATATTCATTTCTCAGTCACTGTTCAAGCTTGAATTGCAGATTGATGATGAAATGCATCCCTGTTACTACCACATCCTTACTTCATGGTAACCAATATTTCATCAGTTACTGACCTTGGTTAAGTCAGTGTGTTTACCTCATGACCTTATGAGATTTTGGTATGCATCCTGTCTACCTAAAATCACTTTGTGATAGGATGCAACTTGAGAAGTATATCATTATTGCATAAAGAAATCTCATTGAGCTTTATTTCATGCTTCAGAGATTTTGTTGAAATTTTGTTTTGAAAGTAATTTTATAGGGTGCTGTTTATTTTTCTGTAATGAAACTTGATAATTGGATAAGTATCTTTTAGTTCTTGACCCTTACAACCAGAAGTCACAGTGATGTACATTTGATGTTGGTTGTACAAACATTAAGTATTTGTTTTTATGATCACATAGATTCTTTCAGGATATATAATCCTAGCCTAATCAGAAGCTCTTTTCTGTCCATTGCAGTTGGAAGTAGGAATAAATATGTTTATTTATTGGTGAACTTTCAATATTAATGACTATACATTGTGTATTGTGATAAGTTACCATTAACTGTGTATTGTACATATGAACGAGTATAAGAGTTAGATGAATGGTCTGCATTGTGAGTGTAGTGGATAATCAAGGTTATTAGTGACATACAAACTCTGCATATACTACTAGCTGTATATCCAAGGTTAGCAAGTAATATATTTTATGGATGGACGATAAACATAGTTTCGTAAGCAGATTTTAAGAACGGTGATCTAGACAGAAGTAATGAAAAAAAACACATTCCTCTGGGTTTTATCAACTCCTTATAATACAGTACCTCTGCTTTGATAAGTTTTAAAAGCCAAATGCTGTAGCTAGCCACTTATTACAAATGGCAAAAGCACCCCTGGAGAAACAGCACCGACGTCAAGTACGAGATGAGTTGCAACAATACTGCTGTTGGAAGTCGGATGAACTAGATCAAAATACTCCAGAGGCATTTACAACAATAGAACTTGAAACGGTGCTATGCAGCATCAAATCAGGCAAAGCAGCAGGATATGACAACATCCTGCCTGAGTTCCTGAAGCATCTTGGCAGGAAGGCAAAAGAAGGGCTTGCTGCTTTTTACACCCGGGTTGTTAGGGAAAAATGCATGTTGACTTTGTGGCATCAGGCAAAGATTATTGCGATACCAAAACCTGGCAAAGATCCCAACAATGCGTCTAGTTATCGGCCGATCTCCTTGCTTTCAGTCTGTTTTTAGGTACTGGAGCGCCTGATTCTCCAAAGAATTGGTCCTGACTTGTAGAATATTATAACTGTTGAGCAGGCAGGCTTCAGGCATTGCCATAGCACTTGCGATCAAGTCTTTGCCCTGACTACATTTATTGAAAACGGGTTTCAGAGGAGCCTTAAAACTGGAGTTGTTTTTCTAGATCTAACAGCGGCATATGACATGGTCTGGCATGCAGGGCTGCTGTTGAAAATTTCCAGAGTATTGCCACCCTGGATAGTTGAAACTGTTGAACTGTTCCTTCGCAACAGGTGCTTCAGAGTGCACATCAGAAAGAACTGCAGCTTGTGGAAGCATCAGACTAATGGACTCCCACAAGGGTCTGTTCTTTCGCCAAGTTTGTTCAATGTCTACATCAATGACTGACCTGTAACACAGTTGCGTAAATTCATGTATGCAGATGACATTGCTCTTGGGACCCAAAGTCGCGCATTTGCTGAGCTTGAGGGGGTACTGAATAAGGACCTGGAGGATATAATGGACTTCTTCAAGAAATGGCGTCTACAGCCAAGTGCAACAAAGACGGTCTCCAGCGTCTTTCACCTTAACAATGCAAATGCAAACCGTGAGCTTTGCATCCTCCTCAGTGGGCAGCAAATAAAACATGACCCGACACCAACATACCTTGGTGTGACTCTGGACAGATCACTTATATTCTACAACCACCTAAAGAAAACTGTAGCAAAACTTAGCATTCGAAACAACCTACTCCGCAAACTGGCTGGCTCAACCTGGGGTGCCAGTGCTCAGACACTCAAGACATCAGCACTTTCCCTCTGTTATTCAACAGCCAAGTATTGCGCTGTGCTCCTGTCTGGGCTCAATCATCCCATACTAAGTTAATTGATGTCCAGCTCAACACAACAATGTGTATAATCTCTGGAACACTACGTCCTACTCCTTTACCATGGCTGTCAGTACTCAGCAGTATTCGTCCTCCACATCTGCATTGCCAGGAAGCAACCACAAAGGTGTTGGCTAGGGTCTATGCCAGTGAGAAACTTCAACTGTATATGGACATCACCTCACATCCAGCAGTCCGCTTGACTTCGAGATGCCCAATCTGGTTAGGTCCGTTGCTGGAGGATATGACAGCTATTTCAGCATGGAGCATTGAGTGGTCTTCAACAGATGTTGTAAACCACTCCCTTGTAGCTGAGCCATCTGTCTGCCCTCCTGGCTTCAACCTTCCACGTCATCTGTGGACCACACTGAACCACTTTCGGACAGGACTGGATCATTGTGCAGTCAACCTTGTCCGATGGGGCCAGGCCACTAACTCTTCCTGTTGCTGTGGAGCTCTTCAAACCATGTTGCACATTGTGAACAACTGTCCACTGACAAAGTTCCCCGGTGGACTGCAGGCTCTGCATGTTGCTGATGATGACGCTGTTAAATGGCTGAGCATGCACTGCACATGATAATAATAATAATTAAGGTTTCAAAGTTGAAAACGTAAAGAGAAAAAATTGCAGAAAACTTCAGTTAGAAAAAGGAGTCAGCATTATGTTGTGAAGATCACTTTGGTCAGAACTTCTTGTTGGCATGATAAATAATCTTTACAGCAACCAATGGAGACTACTAAAAGTAGAAGTAAACTATGTCATCACTGTTTACACTCTGGTTTAATATATGGTTAATATTATTCCCCCTGAAAGAATAGTATTAACCTTTAACCGTACATGAAAAGAAACCTTGGAGTCAAGACTAACAATCAATTGACAGCTGTATAACACAGCACACTCTGTAGAATTATGTGCAGTTGTGTCTGTACTTATTAGCAAGAGAGATTTATGTGCAGTTATGTCTGTACTTATTAGTAAGACAGGATTATGTGCAGTTGTGTCTGTACTTATTAGTAAGACAGGATTATGTGCAGTTATTTTTTTGCTTATTAGCAAGCAAAGGTTATGTTCAGTTGTGTCAGTGCTTATTTGCATTGTCTGTGCTTATTAGCAAGACAGGATTATGTGCAGTTGTGTCTGTCCTTATTAGCAAGACAGAATTATGCGCAGTTGTGTCTGCTTATTTGCAAGAGAGGACTATATTCAGTTGTGTCTGTGTTTATTAGCAAGAGAAGGTTATGTGCAGTAGCATGTCTGTACATATTAGTACTCAAGGATTATGTGCAGTTGTGTTTTAAAGATTAGATGCAGTTGTGTTTTAAAGATTAGGTGCAGTTGTGTGTTAAGGATTAGGAGCAGTTGTGTGTTAAGGATTAGGAGCAGTTGTATCTAAAGGATTATGTCTGTACATAGTGTTCAAAATGTATATATGCATGAATTAAGATCCATCTCAAACATCAAGTTATATTTACCTAAACCAGATTCAGAGTTTATAAAAAGAGTTTTGCTTTTTCGAGAGTCAAACTTTGGAATTCCATACAACTTATATAAAGTCAGCTGACACATACCAAGCTTTTCAAAAGTTTCTTAGTCACTATCTGCAGAAGCAATCATTTGTATGATTTTGTTTAATTTAGTACTTTTGACCTTTAAAACAATGTTATCATGTACCCACCTGTAATGTTTTACATACGTTTGCTAATACTATTTGTATGAATCCTGTATGTACTCATCCTTGAAGCCTTGTGTATATTTTATTGTAGCGAATTGTCTAGTTTTTAACAGTATTTGTTGTCCAAAGATGCCTCATCTTGTAAAATTGTACATTATATATATATATATATATATATATATATATATATATATATATATATATATATATTTGTACAAATTTCATTGTAGAAGGCCTCATGGAAGAACAGTCAGTTGACCAAATTAGCTTCATTAAATAAAGCCATTATTATTATTATTATTAGCTAAAATATAGTTGCATGTCTCTGCATATTAGCTAAAATATAGTTGTATTTCTGTGCACATGAACTAATTGATAGTTGGGTGTCTGTACACATTAGTAATTGCATGTCTGTGCTTATTAGCTAAAGGATAGTTGCATGTCTGTGCTTATTAGCTAAAGGATAGTTGCATGTCTGTGCTTATTGGCTAAAATATAGTTGCATATCTGTACATATTAGCTAATGGATAGTTGCATGTCTGTGCATATTAGCTAAAGGATAGTTGCATGTCTGTGCTTATTGGCTAAAATATAGTTGCATATCTGTACATATTAGCTAATGGATAGTTGCATGTCTGTGCATATTAGCTAAAGGATAGTTGCATGTCTGTGTTTATTGGCTAAAATATAGTTGCATATCTGTGCATATTAGCTAATGGATAGTTGCATGTCTGCATATTAGCTAAAGGATAGTTGCATGTCTGTGCATATTAGCTAAAATATAGTTGCATGTCAGCTAAAGGATAGTTGCATGTCTGTACATATTAGCTAAAGGATAGTTGCATGTCTGTGCATATTAGCTAAAGGATAGTTGCATGTCTGTGCATATTAGCTAATGGATAGTTGCATGTGTGTACATATTAGCTAAAGGATAGTTGCATGTCTATGCATATTAGCTAAAGGATAGTTGCATGTCTGTGCATATTAGCTAAAGAATAGTTGCATGTCTGTACATATTAGCTAAAGGATAGTTGCATGTCTGTGCATATTAGCTAAAGGATAGTTGCATGTCTGTGCATATTAGCTAAAGGATAGTTGCATGTCTGTACATATTAGCTAAAGGATAGTTGCATGTTTGTGCATATTAGCTAAAGGATAGTTGCATGTCTATGCATATTAGCTAAAGGATAGTTGCATGTCTGTGCATATTAGCTAAAGGATAGTTGCATGTCTGTACATATTAGCTAAAGGATAGTTGCATGTCTGTGCATATTAGCTAAAGGATAGTTGCATGTCTGTACATATTAGCTAAAGGATAGTTGCATATCTGTACATATTAGCTAAAGGATAGTTGCATGTCTATGCATATTAGCTAAAGGATAGTTGCATGTCTATGCATATTAGCTAAAGGATAGTTGCATGTCTGTGCATATTAGCTAAAGGATAGTTGCATGTCTGTACATATTAGCTAAAGGATAGTTGCATATCTGTACATATTAGCTAAAGGATAGTTGCATGTCTATGCATATTAGCTAAAGGATAGTTGCATGTCTGTGCATATTAGCTAAAGGATAGTTGCATGTCTGTACATATTAGCTAAAGGATAGTTGCATGTCTGTGCATATTAGCTAAAGGATAGTTGCATGTAAGTGCATGTTAGCTAATGGATAGTTGCATGTCACTGCATATTAGCTAAAGAATAAATAATAATAATAAAAGTAAACGTATGGTTGTGTTAAATTTTAAAATCAGTGAAGAAATAAGTAACTAATGTAAAGCAATGGATTTTAGGCTGTAATTGACTGACTGCATTACTGGGTAAAGCAATGGCTTTTAGGCTGTAACTGACAGACTGCATTACTGGGTAAAGCAATGGCTTATAGGCTATAACTGACACTGCATTACTGGGTAAAGCAATGACTTTTAGGCTGTAACTGACAGACTGCATTGCTGGGTAAAGCAATGGCTTTTAGGCTGTAACTGACAGACTGCATTGCTGGGTAAAGCAATGGCTTTTAGGCTGTAACTGACAGACTGCATTGCTGGGTAAAGCAATGACTTTTAGGCTGTAACTGACAGACTGCATTGCTGGGTAAAGCAATGACTTTTAGGCTGTAACTGACAGACTGCATTGCTGGGTAAAGCAATGGCTTATAGGCTGTAATTGACAGACTGCATTGCTGGGTAAAGCAATAGCTTATAGGCTGTAACTGACACTGGATTACTGGGTAAAGCAATGACTTTTAGGCTGTAACTGACAGACTGCATTACTGGGTAAAGCAATGGCTTTTAGGCTGTAACTGACAGACTGCATTACTGGGTAAAGCAATGGCTTTTAGGCTATAACTGACAGACTGCATTGCTGGCTAAAGCAATGGCTTTTAGGCTGTAACTGACAGACTGCATTACTGGGTAAAACAATGGCTTTTAGGCTATAACTGACACTTGATTACTGGGTAAAGCAATGGCTTTTAGGCTGTAACTGACAGACTGCATTACTGTTGATTTGAATGAGTTCAGACAAGTCTGTGATATTTTGTGGTGTATAGTTCTTCCTCTCTAAAGTGGCTTGAGGAAAAAGGAATATCTATGATAACTGTCACTTGCCTGATTCTAGATGAATGAAAGAGGGTGCATGTGTTGGGTCATTCTGATTGGTTGCCTTATATATGATGGTATGGTAATATCCACAAGTTTGGGTACAATTTTGTTGGATGTGATAAGCATCTGAAATTCCAAGCTGTTATTTTTATCAAAAATGCTGAAAATGTATGTAATTGCACCTAAAAATGCATGAAATACCCTGTGAGAACTGTATGAAACTCATTGGAGTGGATATTGACTCTTGGTTAAATTTTAGCAAACCATATATCTAAGATCTGTCAAAAAAAAGCAAAGCAATAAACATTTTGCCTTGTATCAACCACTGTTTGTTCATTTATGGGTACTTTATTGGGTCAAACTTAATTATTGCCTCATTATTTGGCATGATACTAAGTAGCTACCTCCACCTCGAAGATCATCTCCAGATCTGTCCTGAAGAAACAAAGTAAAGGGCTCAAAAAGAAAGGGAGACTGCTGATTTAATTTAATTTCATAATTTTGTTTTATGAAGGTAACTGGTAATTCTTGAATAGTGATAGAAATGTTGATATGCCAGTAGCATATTTTTTTTAGAGTCCTGCATTACTATAAATATTGCTTGAGTGACAGAAATAATGACCTCTACCCAGGAGCTTAAGATTTAATATGAGTCAAAAACTCTTATTTTGAACATTGCCAGGTTAAGTGAGTTCTGCCCTCAATTTTATCCAGTTACTTGTACCATGTACATGTATTTGGGAGATATTTTACAGACATACTCAGGGTGTATTCTTTGATGTCCATTTGTGGGATTAATGCTCTAGTCTAACAATTCTTACCAAAGAATCAATTTAATGTGCAATAAACAATGTATTTGTAATCACAAGCTTTATTTTTTCCCAAAATTTATTCTGTATTTAGAAATTGGTTGCTTTTTTCTTGGGACATAGGATTTATGAGCAAGTTTCACAATATTTAATCCTAGAATAGATGCAGCACAATGGTTTAATTACCAGCCAGTGGAAAGATGTGACACTCTTTAGTATGTTCCAGTGTCAGTTTTCAAAATGGTAATAACAATGTGCCTTTTACTCAAAGACATATTCATTAAATATCTTGATTTTAGCAGCAGGAAGGGTGAACAGACAAAATTTCAGACCGAAATAAAGCTTCCTACGGAGGATGAATAAATACAAGCATCAATAACGCTAAAGCAGGGAGGGTAAATAGACCAAGTTTATTTGTGCGATAAAGCCTTCCCACGATGGGTAAAAAAATACAAGTGTCACCGAGACCTGTAATTGGGTTATTTTGTGTGTGTGTGTGTGTCAACTGTCAAATATATTTACCGGGGTCGTTCCCCCCACCCCCGTGACTTGACAGAGTCGAGGGTGTAAAAAAAAGTAACGGTTAGATGGCGTAATTAAATCATTATTATATCAATAATAACGCTAAACATGGAATCTCGTACAGCTAAACTAACTTGACAGCGACTAGAGGCAATTAAAAAATATCTTCCAGTCCATGATTCTGTCAAACAAAACTTACAAGAGCGTCAGGAGTCTAAGGTGGAATTTACAGAAGGTGCAGAACAGTTATTCAAACCAATAACAAAGTCTACCAAAAAGATTACAAAGGCTACCATGGGTCTTCTTCCCACGTTGGAGCAAACCGCTAAAGCAACTGAGCAAACCGCTAAATCAACTGGAAAAATAAAAAAAAAAAAAAAAAAATTCTAAGAGAACTTCTAGGTGAAGTAGCTGGTGCTACTTATCAACCACAAATACAATAAATGCTTGATAATATCACATGAGTCTGATGTTTTATCAATAAAGTACAATGACGACGCGAAATCACCTTATCAGAAATATAAATTAACACAAGGAGTGCAAGCATGACCCCAACCTCCGCTCAATTCGACTTTCGTCACGCGTCTTTCAACGCTTCAGAATCGCCAAAAGATTGAAAAGCTACACATATCCATTCAAAATACAGTAATGTACCAACGCATAACTCTCAGTCTTTTGGCGATTCTGAAGCTATAAAAGACGCGTGACAAAAGTCGAATCGAGCGGAGGCTCGGGTCACGCTTGCACTCCTTGTGTTAGTTTATAGTACCGATAAGGTGATTTCGTGTTGTCTGAGATTTCATTATACTTTTTTGATAAAGCGTCAGACTCTGGTGATAATATTGACCAGCTTCGTTATGAAGTGGCCGATATAAAGGATCTTATACCAGAATCAGAACCAGAATCAGAACAAACAAGAGTCAAAACTGAAGTGAATGATAAATTTACCGAAGAAAATATTGCCTTCATTAAAAAAAATGGCAGCTTGGAAGAATTATCTGCGTTTGACGTGCACAGTTGTGATCAAAGAAAAAAGTTTTAAAACCTGAGTATGCTGATGATGCTGTAGGTCGTGAAGTCTGGTACAAACGGATATTTCACATACACTGCAGAGTTGATCAGGCCCAAAGTAATGATACAAGATTTATTGCATTTGAATAAATAAATATCTTGCACGGTTACAACAACCACAGGTAGTACAACAACCACAGCCAGTATTACAAGAACCAGGCAAAAATTCCAGAGAAGGTCTTGCCATTGGCAGTGTAAAAACCCTTCCGTTGCCCGATAAACTTTGTCCCAATAATGTTCTCTCCAATGTTGAACGACTAGAAATTCTGATTGGTGGAAGACGAGCCAGTAATAATTCCCCAGAAATCATTAATGAAGCAGCTGCTATTTGTCAGAGATTATTTACGGGAGGTATCATGGACATTAATGTTTATCGGTCCCTCATCGATGAAATCGTTGATGATTATTACCGCAGTGATTGAGGGTATGCAATTAGATCAGTGAAAAGAAAATAAGATGATCATACATAATGCTCAACGTGGACCTGTAATGGTCAGGGTAATAAATTCGCAATTACTTACGTATAAAGCCATCTACGAAGATGGACTCAGTGATGTTGTTCAGGGTCTGTTTAGAAGGATAGCCCCAAAAGCAATACTGATTGCAAAACAATTATCAGTGAAAGCTATTCATGGTGTTCATGATAAAGGTATTGGTGCTGTTGCTAGTAAAGCATTTTCAACAATCAAGGATAGACTAGCACGATTAATACGCAGACCACCATCAGTAAAACTGCAACCAGTAAAATTGCCCAGAACTGAAGTTATGCCTGCAAATGTCAGTAAAATAATAAATCAAGCTGCAAATCAAAACTAGCAGAGCTGGCTGGTGTACCCATGTCAGAAAAAGAAAAAAATATAACTGCTAGTCTGATAGCAGGAACTGGTCTTCGTGTTAGACAATAATGAATATAAAAAATGTTCAAACGTGTATCTGATCCCGCATTTGACATGGATGCGCCTCCTCAAAGATGAATCTGTAAGTGATTATCAATATTATTCTTATGACATCATGGCGTTGTTCGACAGCGACACGTATATCATCGACGGAAGAAAATATTGAATCAATTCAGAAAGATGTCGATGTTGCCACAACGATACTTGGCCTTGCTCGATACAGTGATGATTATTCAAGATTGGCAATTATGTTTGTCAAGGATGCTACAGACTACCCTGACAACAGACAGTAGAATATAAGATGACCAAGAAACAATGCCAACAACGCTGATGTGTGGCCAGTGGTTCATGGTGTTAATCCAGATTTCAGCTTAGGATTCACCACAACGTCGATCAATGCTAAAGAGTGGAAGAAGAAGATTTTCATGTGCAATTCCATTGTCACATATGTTTGGATTTTGCAAAAATGTCAGAAAGGTCATTTTCGGAGCCAAGCATACATTAAGAAAGGCTACTGACGATGATGCAATCAGGTGCCCTCTCGGTGATGCAGGTAAAGTAATACTAACAAAACTTTCATTGTGGATGCCAACAATGATACCATCACTCGCTGAAGAACAACGGTTGCTTTTATCGATCAAGGTGGTAAATCAACATTGTCATGGCTGACGATGACCACAGATAGTGTTTAAAGTAATGTTAATGGTTTATTTACATGGCAGATAGCATCACAGCAAGGTGTTTCTTCACCACGACATTTATTCATTGCTTTCCAAGATGCTGCATGAGTAAACTCACAAACATGATGTACAATGATATTTGACAAACTTGGTATTACTGATGTTTCGCTGAGAATAAATGGACATCAAGAAGCATCCGAAGATATATTTTTGAATTTTGAGGATAATCATGTTGCACATGCATATCATCGTTTGATGACATTCATGGGATGTGATCAAATATTGATTCTGGTCTACAAATATCACAACTAGAGTTTACAACGCTGTGTCCGATTTATTAATTTTCTCTAGAACATTTGGATTTGTTCAGACAATCTATCGTTGATATACACACTTTCGATATCGTGTGGCAAGAGGAGCTATTGCTAATTATCAAGCAATCGCTGTTATACTCTCAGACAAAACAATGTTGCTTGAAGGTGTTGGTGGACGTATGAGAGTTATTGATGCCCCAGTGGAAAATATGTAATCGATCCCAAGTGCACGATTAGTAATTAAATCACGCATGATATTATAATGTCATATCATCATGTTAGTGTTACTCTGACTCCAGGTCAGATTAAAAAGCTACATTAAGCATCAATAAAGAATTTTGGAATAAAAATATCACTGAAGTCGGCACAGATCGCAGGTGGTCCAATAAACTATCATTGACAGAATGTCAACTCAGACATTTCAGTAACACCAAAAAATCAGCAACTGGTGTTAGACTTAATCTCTCTGCAGGTGCCATTAAAGACATTGCCAAGATGGGTGGTATATTTCCACTTCTTGCATCTATACCAGCGTTGATAGCTGCTGCAGCCCCAGCAAAAGCAGCTGCACTTGGTGCTGTTGGAAATGCCGCTGGGATGGCATTAAAAGAAAGCAACAGGCCACAGACTAAAGACTTCCATAAGAAAGGGCGTGGTCTAAGACTGCCAGGAACCCCCCATTCGTGGTACAGTCAAGACGTGAGTGGCTCAGGTCTGAGACTGCCCGGGACACTTTGCTGATGCTTCCCATGTCCAATTTTGATTTACTTGATGCTGCTAAAAAATTAAACATAAAAAAAAACTTCAGAGGTGTTTTTATGCATGATCAATTACCAAAACAACCAAACCGTGTTGACACTGGTATCATTGATCTCGATGGAAGTTCTGGTCCAGGTACTCACAGGGTTGCATACGTGGTTGACCCATGTGGAGTTGTTTATTTTGATTTGTATGGACTGGTGCCACCAAAAGAATTTTTAAAATATGTCGGTGGACTTCAGAGCACTCCTGTCTGGTATTCAACATTACCAACACAGACAATAACTGATCTGCTAATATGTGGATGTGAAGTACTTACTGTGCTTGACGCTGTGTCAAGGTCCCTAACGCCGCCCCATAAAGCCGTGCACGATTATACAAGTAGACGACACAGTCGTCCACGTGTTAAACAGGTCTTAGTGTAATATACAATGGTAGATATTTATGGAAGATCTGCACGAGGCAAACCCCCAGGTGAGTTATCCAAAACATGCAACTCTTGACAAGGTCAAGAATGAGTTCTCTAATCTTTTGAGTCTCGCATATGTGGACCAAAATGAAGTTGTTGTTTTTTCAAGATAAACAAGGACGGTTAAAGACGAGCAATATCCTGTTGATAGATATTATTCTGCGAGTTCCAGATGTGACCGAAGATAACTTAGTGGTGTTTGATAAAAATGGTAAAATTGAAAACTCAGAGCAATCAATTCTAACACTCATGGGAGAGATTACTGGACGCATCAGAAGAATTGGAGATATTATGTATGGTGATCTCAGCATGAGTAAAAATACAATTATCAATGTGAGAGAACCAAAATCAGATGATGATGTGGCAACAATAAAAAATGTAGACAACAATGACACCATGATCAGAACTGAGATCAATGATCGTTTACTGTCCACCGGTGATACAGTGACTGGTTCTCTCAATATGGCTAATAATAAAATTACTGGTCTTAGAGAACCAAAATCAAATGATGACGCTGCAATGAAGAAATACGTCGACAATAGCAATATTCGACAATGACATCGCTGATGACAATCAATGATGCATATTGACCACATTTAGATCTGATTATACTACTCACTAAACTGCGTTTACAAATTTTATTAGAAACACAAATAGAATCAATAATGAATTTTTTTGGAGTTCAGCATTCATTGACATTAAGCTCTCCGAAATCAAAAAGATTACCGATGACATCAAAGAGATTACCGATCGTACAACCCCTATACATATAGTAGCATCTGCATTGGCATTATGGACACCAAGCAATAAATCCATTAAACATCGTGCTAAGGTTACCTGAATGTACAGGTTATAAGTAATCGGTGCTGCAACATTTACGATATCTACCACAATTTCATGGTGTTATCCAGTTAACGCATCTTCTGGATCCATGTTAGTGATATTGGAGCAAAACGACGAGGAAACATTCGCGGTGGAACCCGAAGAAAAAACCATTGACGCGTTGTTGCACTATTGGTGCCTTGAATTTGTTCCCAGCATACCACCTACTTAAAATTTGGCATTTTATATAATGAACCAATCGATTGACTTTCAACGCGATGTTGCAGTGCAACATTTCAGATACGAGCAGGTGTGTTCGTGGCATACCCAACTGAAAAATATCATTGATAAGTATACAGTAAAACAAAAAAAAAAAAAAGAAAATACTGCAGATGTGTCGTTGTTACTGATATAATTGTATTCTCTGCATCTGTGGTCATCGCTGGAACAGTAACGGTCATCTGCGCATTATCAGCTACATACATGATAGTACTAGTGATAGGAATTGGTGTTTCAGTTACAACAGGAATTGCTGGTATTCTTAATATCATCGCAAAAAAATATCCACGTGCGCGGTTGATAAATTATACGAATATACAAATAAATTATCAGCGGTGACCCGAGCACATGCCAAATTATCTTTGTTGATATCATTAGGTCTCAACGATGAAATAATATCAGATCAGGAATTAACAGAGATGATTAAGATTTACCATGAGGCCCTGACTGTGTAAGGAGACAATGTAGAATCTATTTCAATGACTACGTCATCGCCTACGAAAAACGATATTAGACCTCCAGTTTAAAAAATAATAATGTCGCAAGAATTACTACAACAGATCGTCGCTAATACAACTCCTCCAAACACCACGGTTATATCAGCAAGCTCAACCAATCCTGAGTTCAACGTTAGCTTTCCAACTGCGATTCAAGTTAAGGAAATAGCACTAGCACAATTACTAGTGTATCACAGCTGGCCAAATATTAGATTAAATTCATTCAGTTGGTTGCAAGCAAATAATTCACTAGTATTTGCGTATGAAAATAAACCCGATGGAATCCCCGATTGGCAAGTTGTGAGTATACCTATGGGCAGTTATCAAATCAAACAGATCAATGATGAGTTCCAGTGCAGAATCAAATCTATCACAGGAAAAGAATCCAAGATCGCTATCATGGTTCACAAACCAGCGTTATCAGCCGCGATAGAAATATCAATGCCTGACTACAGCGTCGATATATATCAGTCGTCGATCCGAACTGTGTTAGGATGGCCAGAAGTACAACCACTAGCACCTGCAGCACCACCGCAGCCACAACGATTTGATTATGTTTCAGATAAATGAATATTTTTAAGCCTTCCAGATTATCAAAGAAAATATCCATGGACGGGTAAATAATGAAACGCTTTATTTTGTTACGTCTGATGGTACAAGGCTTCCTAAAATAAAAGGAAACCCTATATGATATTGACAAGGATTCAAAGCCGTTCATCGAAAAAAAATGTATTAAATTATTTTCCGACGCCATTAAATCTGAACATCAGTGATGACGTAGTGATCTGCGAAGTTTATTTTTCAGTATATCACAATACTACAACGATGATACAAAACAACAGATCATTGAAATAATACATCTACACCATGCTGCATCAGATCTCAGGTATGTAAATTGGATTATCACTGAAACAATAATTGTCCACAGTGATGAAGATGTTGATGTTAGATCCAACCCCCACACGATAACACTTAGGCAATTATTTCTCAAACATTATTTGACTGAAACAGATCCGTTGACAGAGGCAGAGTTGTCCGTATTCATAATACCAGGTTTTAACGACAATGAATTGACAAAAGCCGTCGATGAATATTTCCAGCGATACTAGAATCATGCAGAAAAATATTACCGTCGGCAAATATTCTAACTCATAATAATGATCCATACGGTGGAGGTTGTCATATTTCACCAGGTGTTGTCAATATTACATCAACAATCACAGTCAGTTTTGTATGTGATGCAATTGATGGCAGCTATCAAGTAGATCTTGAAAAATCCAGTCAGGCCTAGCAGGGATACATTTTATACGCATTCACCCCTCAAGCCCCACCTGGATTTTTGATTGTGTTAGAACCTGTTAATCCGATTTATCTACGATGTCATAATCCGCTGTTGTCACGGATGCATTACAAACTGACAGACCAGTGAGGATACCTTCTTGATTTAAGAGGAGAATCTTTGAATATAAATTTGTATGTGAGATCGTAGATCGTCATCCTAACAGAGTCAAGGAAAGTAAAAAACAATTTTTCTGTTTCTGAGTTTGTTGGTGGTTATGTCAAACAATTATTTATGTGGTATTATATAACGTACCAACACACGAGAGTTTTTATATACAACAAAGAAGTACTCGAAAGTGCCGTCAGAACAATCTTGACACTTCCCCACACAGAAAAATTTATTGTTAATATACTTATTGATGAATACGGTGATGAAGAATTTTTGTTAACGCAGGAACAGTTAAATGAGCTGCAGCGAGAACATATTATTACAGTTGTATGTAATAGAGATCAAATCCTGAATTATGCACATTCTTGCCTTAAACCGTCCAAGTTACATGTGTTGTAACTTATAAAAAAAATCATTAATATTCAGTGTCACAACTTTGACTTTGTTTACAAACACTTTCACTTTCACAATCACTTTGTTTACAATCACTTTCACAATCCCCAATGACTTCGTCAAGGGGTTTACAATCGGACATAATCTTTTTCAACTGTCTTACACGTGCATTCACGATCTTTTTTGTTTCGTATTCACGAGACAACTCTGATCTAATTTTCTCAATCGCATGTGCGAGTGAAACAAATTGTTCAACTTGTGTGTCTTCGACACAAGCTAGTGATTGTGTCATTGCTTGTTGAAGTAATTAGATAAACCTGTATTTGGCTGTTAATGTATATCTACCTTCAGATTTTCGTTCTTGCAACGTTTCAAAATCACAAGTGATTTTTTCAGGATCAAATTGATCAGAAAGTTGCATACCATCGTCATGTAATTTTTCAATTGCAGAAACAATCGCATTAATATTTTCGAAATTCATTATATAATAAATATATATTTAAATTTAAAAACATATTTGCATCCAATATGAGGAATGCAGGACGGCACAATAAATATTATTTTGTAGTATTATTATTTACAATATTTACAGCATATACAGTCTTAACTATAGTATTTACAGCATATACAGTCTTAACTATAGTATTTACAGCATATAAGTCTTAACTATAGTATTTACAGCATATACAGTCTTAACTATAGTATTTACAGCATATACAGTCTTAACTATAGTATTTACAGCATATACAGTCTTAACTATAGTATTTACAGCATATACAGTCTTAACTATAGTATTTACAGTATATGCAATCTTAACTATGGTATATACAATCTTAATCCTAAGGACGGCACATACATGTAAATACATCCACCTTGACACTCACTCACAGTGCTAAAGCTCTCATTGGCCAATCATTGTCAGAACAGTGCCGCTGCTTCATGAGATTTATTCAGAGACTCTTACAGTGCTGAAGTTATCTCTGTATTTACAATATTTACATATTTACAGTATTTACATATTTACAGTATTTACAGTATTTACCTATATACATTCACCACCACCAGGGGCCTTCTCTACGTTCAGCAGATTTTTGCACACACACACATACACACCCCATAATGAACCCCGGGGAGTGCAAAATAGCACCCACTACGTGGTGACATGGTGGGAAGGTGTACATTTATCTGTTGAATTTCGAGCATTGGGGCAGATCCCAATAGTAATATGTTTCAGAAATTATATCAGGTGCTTGATACTTGGAAATCCAGAAATAGCTTACACAGGGGTGTGGCTATTTTTTTGTCTGTTTTTCTCTTTTTCTTAACTATTATCCCTGACAAAGTCGTGGGAAGGCAAGAAACCTGACAAAGTCAGAAAAATAAGTGTAATGTTTTTTTAAAAAGTACAAAAAACCAACCAAAACAAAATAATTATTTATAAGAGAAGGTTGTTTATAAAATACAAGTGAGGTTCAAAAGTATTTTTTCTGTCTTCAAAAAACTCGTGGGCAAAATACCTAATGCAAACAGAATAATATTTTCTTGTTCAGTATTTTTTTGTTCTACTTCATTGTGACATTGAAAAGTATTTTTCTGTTTTACTTTATCATGAAATTTAAAAGTATTTTTTTTTTGTTCTATTTCAGGAGTGACAGCATACTTAAATATTATGCTTTGTTTGTATTTCTTTGAAAATGCTGATCTGGTTATTTTGTCTGTGACATGTTGTACCGAAGATGGGAAAGTATTAAAATATTTGGAAACTGCATATATTGATTGAAACTGTATTTCTTCCCATGTCTCTTTATTTACAGATATAACTGGTCTTGCATTTTTTTACATTTGCCAGTACCTCCAAATTTACAATTCTGACTCTGTGTAATGGCCTGCAAATTACTCAAAGAATTATTCTTTGGGTCTGAATCAATATGATCAATCACGAGACCTTTTTCGATCATTCCGTGAAAACACTCGTACACAAATCTGTGACAGAGATATATATTTTTCCCCCAACACAGAATATGAGATAACTAGCATTATTGACAAAACCGACTGGGTTTTTTAGTTGACAGTTCCTAATACACCATCATGAGATGCCTCATAATTTTTCATGATAGAATGTGTTACAAATTTCTCCTTCCTCCATTTATATAGTAAATATTATTTGTCTAAAATATTATCTTATTACTAGAAAAAGATCTGTGGGATGCTAGTGTGAAAATCTAGCGAGATAATCCTCAGCATTTTTTATAGGAGATTCTCACCAGCAATGCTGTTGCCGCATTTTTTTTTTTTTTTACTATAATACAATTTCAAAGCTCTGTATTTTCTGCCTCCACAGTCTATACACAACTGCAATTTTCCCTGGACCCCTTTGTTACATTTTAAACATGGTTTCAGTCCTTGACTTCCTCGTCGCACACTTTGTAAATGATATCCACAGAAATCTGTTACACTGGCCTTATTACAAGGAGTTGTAGATCCAATCATCAACCACTTACAGTTATTATTTTGCTTGAATCATTGTATATTATATGTAGAAGTCTAATTTAAATATATATTTGCCTTCATTATAACATGGAAGAATTTACAAGATTATCTGCGATCAAGCCTTCTCAAGCTAGATTCGATCTTGATAGAATACCCCCTGGCTTTGCTGAGACATGCTCTGGTTGATTTGATGAATAAGACTCTAATCAATCATATCTGTGAAGCCAAGAAGGAATTTCGCAACGTTGGTGCGGCTTATGTGTAGTCAACATTCAGAATCATGCGCAACATTGATGCAACAATGAATGACGAACAAGCAAGAACAATCATTGATTATCTTGATGTTCTACGAACTCATGAACAAAGATATATTTTTAGAATAAAGTTTATTGCACAAGTAGACGATACTTGGATTATCCATGAAAAACTTGCTGGAGATGTTGTCACATTAACTGGAAATTCCACACCGAGATTGTTGACTGGAATTGATAGACCTTCTTATGAGCGAGCATACCCTGTGACTGCAGTTGTTTATGTGACTTATCCGCTGAATGATCAACCAAACATTAATGATCTCCGCCCGATGAGGATTTCGACCTTGAATTGTGTTGCCAAAAGAGTAATAGAACATTTTACAAACGTGATACATGGAAATGGTTTAACGGATTTATGATGTAAATAAATAAATGAGTGGGCTGAGCATGTCAAGGAACATGGTGCTGTGATCAACGATGTTGCATTGCTGGAAAGAAATTAAAATTTCCGATAAGGGTGAAGACAATAACCAGTGAGATTTTGCACGAATCAAAATATAAATCAAAGGGGGCTTTGATAGAAATTGTTGATCATAACGCGCACGTGTGGACAATGGATGTAACAATATTTCCACAAGATAGAACTGTTAAATTTTATGACTGTGATATATTTGATTTTATAATTAAAATTAGTAAAAGTGATCCTGTATCTGTGTGGTTGTTTCAAAGTTCCGAATGTGAAAATTATGATCAGTTTGTACATCCTGATGGAGATATTTATCGATTTGAGTCCCTCCACTTGGAAATGAAAAATCTTGCGTCAAAATGTACCAATGATGTTGAACATTTACTCAGTAACTTGCGTCAAAATATACTGATGATGTTGTACATTTACTCAGTAATTGCATTACCGTTCCGTCAGTTGCTGCTGACTTTGCTCAGGAGAAAAATTCATGGAAACTGACAAGATCAGAATTTCTTGTCGATGTGCAGCTAAGCTGCATCGAATAAGGACATAGAGGATTGTGGAATGCCAAATACGATTGTGGAGATGTTATCTCAGTTGATATGGTTGCATGTTATCCTGGAAGTTTTCTTGGAATGGGAGAGTGTTCTGAGTATTTTAAGAGATTTGGACATTCAGCACACGAAATGACCAGAGTTGCGATAAATGGACATTTACCAGATTTTGATTTAACTGGATTTGCACATATTGAATCATTTGAGTTTATGGAAAATCTCCATCCAATTGTTTATGTTTGGTTTGGTCATCATTTTTCAGAAAAATGTTGGAGCCCAACAGTGCTATTGCGATATATGCTTGATGCAGGAATTTTAAAATTGTTAACCATAAGTGAAGCAATTATATCGTATCGTCAACAGAAACAATTCTGGTTACCAAAACCACCTCCTGATGATAGATCTGTTCTTGATGAAATCTTTGAGCATAATCCCAATGAAATTGAATGCAAAAATAAACTTGCAAAAGATCTCGGCAGAAAAATAATTGGTAAATTTATTCAGGGTGGTTCATGTGATCACAAACGACATTGTTGTCGACTAATCATCAACGATGCCGAACTTGATTTTATAATTACTGATACAACAGAGAAAGGCACATTTATAAGCCGGAATAATGCTTACTTGTCGGACAGAACTAAATTAGGTACAATTGTGAGCTATATTGATGGTGACTCACCACAGTTTACTCATTTAAGATCTTTGATGCTCGCGTATGTTTCAATAAATTTATTATTGATGATAAATAATACTAATAATAATAATAATAATAAAGACTTTATTTAAAGAGTGTAACTCAATTAGCTAAGAGCTAATCTACCTTGAGGCCCTCATACAACGGAATTTATTTATTTTAGCTGCATCTCTGAAGCCACTGGATATACTGGGTTTGGAAGAAGGAAATAGAGTGGGCATATCTAATCTCAACTGGAATACTATTCCAGAGCAAAGTTCCAGAGTATTGGAAACTTTTTAAAAATAATTCCTTATTTGGTTTGGGAATTTTGTACTGTTTGGTAGACATGGATCGCAGGTGGGGAGTATTACCAGGTAGCCTATACTGGAACAATGATTGTAAATATTCAGGAGCACTATTATTGGATATCCTGTACATTAATTTGGCTTTTCTCAAATGGATTCGGTCTTTAATAGGTAATATTTTTAACTTACCAGCTAAATTTTCCTTCCTTTCTCTCTGTATTGATATTAGCCCAAATGCTCCTTTTTGAAGATGCGCCAGCTTTGCAAAGTTTTTATCATTTGTATTACCCCATACTGTATTACAGTAGTCTAAATAGGGTTGTATGTAACTGTCATAAAATAGTTTTCAGTGCCTTTCAGGGAGAAAGTGTCTTATCCTACTGAGAAGCCACAAACTTGAATTGACTTTTTTACTGATATGTTTGATATGTTCAGTCCATGATAGGGTATTGTCTACCAAAACACCAAGTAGTCTATCATGACAGACCATTTGCAAATTTCTATCCTTCCATGTCAGACATAGTTCATCACTTTCAAGTTTTGTCCTTTTTTGCCATGTTGAGATAAGTAATATTTTAGTTTCACCAGTATTTACCACCATGCCATTGCATGTGCACCAGTTGTCCAGCTTGTTTAGGGCATTCTGTAAAGAAATTTCGAGTTCATGCTTTGTGTTTTGGATGTCTGAGAGTGTTGTGTCATCTGCATAGAGATCTGTAGATGATATTGAGTCCCTTAGTACAAGTGGTAGGTCATTAATAAATAAAACAGTAATTGTGGTACTCCACATCTAATTGTTCCAGGTTCAGACAGAACATTATTTATATAAACAGACCGCTCCGGTGGCCTAGTGGTTAGAGCATCCGCCTCGGATGCGGGAGGTCGTGGGTTCGATCCCCGGTCGAGTCATACCAAAGACTTACAAAAATGGTACTAACAGCTGCAGATTCTTTACAGACCTGATGATAATATTCTTCAGTCCTCCCTGGTGTCCCACGAACTTTCATCAGATCACCTCTGCATTATATGCCATCTTGACGTATCAGTCCCTAACCCTCCACCTTTATTCGCTACTAAGAGAAACCTCCGTATGATAAACAGAACCAAACTAATGCATGACATCCAAGCAAACCTAACAACTAGCTTACCCACTACAGCAGAACAACTTGATAACTGCCTGCGTTCATTGCTCGACAAACATGCCCCAGCAACCAAGTGCAGAGTAGCAATTCAGAAGTGTTCTCCGTGGTATAGCAGTGTTAGGGACCAGCTTCGCACTGCTAAAAGAGACCGCCGTAAAGCTGAGAGGCTTTGGCTTTCCACCAGACTCACTATTCATAAGCAGATCTATGATGCCGCTAAGAAGAATGTCACAAACATAGTCCATGCAGCTAAATCAGCCCACTACAGTACTAAAATCATGGAAAGTTCCAGCTGCAAAGAGCTATTTGAGATTACTAACAAGCTGATGTCAAGGAACAAATGTACACCACTTCCAGCTACCTTCTCTCTAGTCGACCTTCCGGACCTGTTTGCAAATTTCTTCCGTGACAAAGTACAAACCATCAGAGATAAACTTGACAACACAATTTCAGTTGACTCGTCGTCACCATACAGTTGCGATACAGAATTTCAGCGGCAACCGTTAGCAGCATTTGAACCTGTCTCTATGGATTTAGTACGTACAATCGTGATGAAGAGTGCACCAAAGTCATGTGAACTGGATCCGATTCCGACGTCACTGCTGCTAGAGTGCTTGGATCCAATACTGCCTTCACTCACTGATGTTATTAATACCTCTCTCTCAACTGGGGAATTCCATCATTTTACAAAACTGCCATTGTAAAGCCTCTGCTGAAGAAACCAACACTTGACCATAATGATTTAAAGAACTACCGCCCAGTTTCTAATCTGCCATTCATGTCAAAAATCTTAGAAAAAGTTGTTCTATCCCAACTTGTATCTCATCTGAATTCAAACAGTCTTTTTTTCAATGTACAGTCTGCATATCGCCCTTACCACAGCACTAAAACTACTCTTCTGAAAGTAGTTAATGACCTTCTCTCTGCTTTGGATAGCGGAAAGATTACAGTCCTCACTCTCCTTGACTTGTCTGCAGCATTTGACACTATAGACCATGATATATTACTTCACCGTCTCCAGCATGTATTTGGCATTCATGATACGGCCTTACTATAGTTCAAGTCCTACTTGGTCAACAGGACACAAATTGTGTCCACAAATGGAAAACATACCGGCCCGGTTGATCTATCCTGTGGTGTTCCACAGGGGTCTGTTCTTGGACCTGTTCTCTTCATTCTATACACTCAGCCACTCTCAAGTGTCATAGATCATCATCCAGTGTCTCACCAATTGTATGCTGATGACACCCAAATATACAAATCTAGCCATCCAGCTGAAGTTGAAGCTACCATCCAAGGCGTTGAGAGGTGCATTTCCGATGTGAAATCATGGATGACATGTAACAAACTGCAGATGAATGATGATAAAACTGAAGCCATCCTGATTACAACACAAAGACTTTCTCATTCACATCCTTTACCTCAGACAATAAATATCAGCAACACCAACATTAAATTCACACAGTCAGTACGAAACCTCGGTGTCACTCTCGACAGTACTCTCTCATTGCACCAACATGTCATGAACATATGCAAGGCTGCATATCTTGAGCTGAGACGAATCAGCTCCATTCGCAAGTATCTTTCAGTTGATGCCACTAAAACACTTGTGTGTTCCTTAGTACTTTCAAGACTGGACTATTGTAACTCAATTCTGTCTGGTTCGTCTCAATATCTACTTCAGAAACTTCAAAAAGTTCAAAATGCAGCTGCTCGAATCATCCTTAGAGTACCACGATCAGAGCACGCCTCTCCCCTGCTCTCTACCCTTCACTGGCTATCCATACGATCCAGAATTAAACACAAAATTTGTTCTCTGTGCTACGTTTCACTGACGGGCTCCAGTCCAACATACCTATCTGACCTCACCCATGTGTACACACCTGCAAGATGCTTACGCTCCTCTTCTGACACTCGTATTCTCATCATTCCCACTATGAAGATGAAATCATATGGACAACGCTCTTTTGCATACCAGGGCCCAGCAACGTGGAACGAATTGCCCACTGCACTTAGACACAAAGACACAGTGATCTCATTCAAGAGCGCTCTTAAAACTCACCTATTTCAACTGCAAGAACAGACTTAAAGACCTAATAATGTATCCTTGCCTTAAATATTTACAGCATATTTTCTGTTTCTACTTTCGTGGTGTTTGTTTTTAATTTTGTAATCATATCATTATATATGTTTTTTAAGTTTTGTCAAATGTTGTAAAGCGCTTAGAGCTTCTAAAGATTAGGCGCTATACAAAGTCCTCATTATTATTATTATTATAATGTGACTGGGTGGGACATCATGCTACATGTCTGCAGCATGATGCCCCAGTGCTAGACATCACTATAAACTGCCACACTGCAGGCATCGTAGCGATATGACTGAAAAATTGTTAAAGCTACGTTAAAAATCATAATCACATCACATCACATTTATATAAACATGTTGTGTTCTCTCACTTAAGTATGAAGTAAACCATCTAACTGTGCTTTCATCACATTGGTAGATTTTCAGTTTCTTCAAAAGGATTTCATGATTCACCATGTCAAAAGCTTTCCTGAAATCTACAAATATAGATCCTATTATTCTACCTTGGTCAAGTGCTTGAAGCCATTTATCAGTTAGGGAGATCAAGGCAGTCTGACATGAATATTTCTGTCTAAAGCCTGATTGATTAGGGTGTAACAGCAAGTGTTTGGTTAAATATGACATGAATGAGTCATGGACATGTTTTTCAATCAATTTTGACAAGTTTGGTAGTATTGAGATTGGCCGGTAGTTATCAGCATCATCCTTACAACCAGATTTGTGAATAGGAGTTACTTTTGCAGTTTTCCATATTTTGGGGACAGATGAGGTTGCAATACTTAAATTGATTATGAATGTTATGCTATCTACAATAGCAGAGGCAGAAGATTTAATGAGTTGTGGACCAATCTAATCAAGTTCTGTAGCTTTCTTGGTATCAAGTTCACTGAGACATTTTTTGCTGCTGCAGAACTTTTTCAGTTCATTAAAGTTGTTTTGAATCACTGGTTCTTTTAACTTTGTGGTAATGTTGGTGAAAAAATCATTGAAAACATTTGCAATGTCATTGTCATCAGTGACTATGGTGTCATTCACCAGAAGCGAGTGAATTTTATTTATCTGATCTTTGTGTGTTAGTGAGTTCATTGAAGACTTTCCAAATGGAGTTTTTTGTTGCTCTTTATAAACAAATTTCCTGATACTGTGGTTAGAGTTGCCACAGATTCATTTTATGTGAATAAATATATGCAGATTTGTTAAAGATTGGTACCAATGCATCATGGGGTGAATGGAGAATAAAGTGAGAAAAGATACTTAGTTATTCTGAATCAGCCGACGTTGAATCTAAGGATATATACCACAAGAATAATCAAATGTCATTATTATCATTAGCACCATCGGTATATGATCCCGTAGCTAGACATCAAACTGTTTATCTTAACAGGTGTGGTGGTTCTGGTAGAACGTGTATGAATGAATTATTTCGGAATTTTGATATAGTTGAAATGAGCAAATGTGTTGTGAAATCTTACTTATCACAGCTTCTTTTGATGGAAAGGATATGCATGGACTCCTGAACGAATGGGCGAAAAATACATTCCTAAGATCATTATTTGGGATGAAATATGCACGGTGTCTTTAGATGTGTTAAAAATATTTCTTGACTGGTTATTAACTCAGAATACAATACTGTGTGGTGATCATGGTCAGCCACCACCTTTTGTTGGATCATCTCCTCATGAATGGCTAAAAACGTTTGTAGATTATTATGAGGAAATAACTAATGACTACCAAGTGCTTGATCCAGAATTAAGGGAGTTAAAAAAATTAATCAGATTGCAGCCAGATAAAATTCAATGTGAAATAATGCATGAAATAATTCCAGAAACTCCTATGAATGATTTTTGGAATATGTGGAGACCAAATGATTTGATAGTTGCAAGTAGAAAGATAGTTTGTGATACACTTTAACAACAATTATTTCTGTTACATAAAGAAAAATTTTCAGGTCTACATGTGCCATTGTGTTATCGCCCAGCAGATACATGACAGCAAAATATCGATGTTGAAATTCCAGGTTGCGGTGATAAACAGAATCTTGTGTTAAATGATATTGTTTTGGTTCCTGTTGATGTTGTTGAGAGTGCATTAACGATAGATAAATCTCCATCGATGCTAGCATATGCTATAATGATTGATTTGTTGCAAGGATTAGCTATCTCAGATACTAATATTTGGATTGTCGATGATCATATTGAATGGTCAAATTTAGTTTATCTGGCAGTGTCTTGAGTCAGAAGAATATCTCAGCTGTGGAGGGTTATCATAGACTTCACAGTAAATAATAATCAAACTACTGGCAATAGCGATGATGTAGTAAGAAAAAAATTACCTAGTTATCAGCAATGTGACAAAAAAATAAGTGCGACTTTGATCTTGATGCTGAATTTATCATGACACTGAAAGTGACAGAATAATCACTGTGCAAGCTGTAACACAGTAATGTTATGGCAGTATTCGAATAATAATGCAAAACAATTCACCATGGATAAAATTAATAGCAGTCTCGGCCACACATGCAAAAATGTGATGCTGACCTGTCTTGAGTATAATCGACATTGGGGTGCTGGCACCCTAGAGCCAGTTCACAAAAGTGATGGCGGTGGTAATTGTGTATCTTCAGGAATTACTTGTAATTGTTCACATACAAATCCACATTGAGGAGAAGTTGAATCTAGTTTGTAGATTGCAGGTCTACCCGTGGATCTTACCACACTGGAAACTTTATGTGTGGTTACACTCCAGACTGGGTCGGTCACTCTTTTTTTACTGCCTTCAGGTTCACAAGGTTCATATAAATATCTGACAGTCACATTACCTAGTACTGGCTGTTTTGAGAAAGAGTTATGTCAGTGTATTGGTATATGTTTTTTTGTGATTCATTGGTAGGTTTCATAGAAAATCCACAAGTAATTTCATTATTTAACACAGCCATCACACTTGGTAGTCTTGCAACCCATTCACGAGATCTCTTATCTGCCTGAACTTTGTTCAGAGATATTTCCTGCACATACTGATATCCATATAACCACTCAGCAAGTGTTCGATTAAATTGTTCAGTGATTGCCTGATCGTGATGAATTGCAGTGTGCCCTCATCTGATTTTGATGTGCCCTCATCTGAGATGTTACTGCACCAAGAAATTCTTTGCCAGGAACAACCTGTAGCAACTGTGGCCATCACAAGGGTCCTTATTGATAAATTTGTTCAAACGCAGTTGCAGCTTCAGTTGCTGTTTTTGTTGATAGTGGTTCTGCTTCTTTATATCTATTTGCAATGTCAACAAGAGTCAACACATATTTGTATGTGCATGATTGACATCTACCAGTTTTAATAGTATCATGTGGTAAAACAAAATGTCTGCCTGATGAACCTCAATGGGAGTGCTGACATCAAAATGTGCATACTGAATTATTTTAGGTGGCAGTAGATAAATTTGCCATATTGCCTGTCGTGCTAACCAATCTGCAGCAACATAACGTGCAACACCTGCTGCATCAGCAAGTTTACTAATCGCTGCTCTACCCCTCCAATATCCTCTTGGGCTATAATAAATCGATTCCATTATTATAATAATAATTGGCCAACTAATTACCAGCCCCTAGTACTAGTTTACCTGTCATTGCAGATTTTATTAGGAAGCTAGCAAGTTTTTCTCTGAGAGATTTATTTTTTTTGGAATTTAATGCATGAATCAACTTCACGTCTGCAATATGTCATTGTTGTAAATCTTTATTTTTATACACAACATCATGAACGTGGCACGCTTGATCAATCACATATATTGGATACTCTCCTGGTCTTGGTTGATCTATCTAATCAAGTCGAATATCAAGTTGGGTTCCAGGACCACAATAATTATATCCACGAAGATGCTTCTCACCAGGATACTTAGCCCATGGAATTGCTGGTAATTTTCCCAGTGAAGAAGCGACATCACTGCTGCCGATATTCATTGATTGGGAAATAAATTTTTTTTTTCTTTACACCACATTTCACATTTGAAATCTAAAATTTTGGTCTGTTCACCCTTCCTGCTGCTATTTATGTTTTATTTTGGCAAACGTTATGCAATGCATGTGAGAATGATTTCTTGTCTGACACATTATTTATGCCTGAGCTTTGAATATGTCCACATCACCACCTGTCTAATCAAGAGTACCTTACATATGAATCTGTCAGATCACCACTTGTTTCATCAAGAGTACTTTATATTTGATCCACCTCACCACTTGTGTGGTCAAGAGTGCTTTACAAAATGTATTGTGTTAGAATTATTATGAAAGCAGTGTAATATAAACTTTAGTTTTTTTTCTCCATGTTCCAGGTTTTGTGGAGGTATCTATCATGCATCCATTAGATCTAATCAAGACACGGTTTCAGATACAGCGTGGCCCAGATGACCCCAACAGATATACCTCATTAGTTGACTGTTTCAGAAAGATGTACAGACAAGAGGGGTAAGATTGCCTGTACCATCAGTGATACAGACAAGAGGGGTAAATTCTCCTGTACCATATTGGCATACTGCAAACTGTTTCATAATTGCTGTAATGGCATACTACAATCTGTTCATAAATACTGTACTGACATACTACAAACTGTTCCATAAATACTGTACTACAAACTGTTTCATAAACTCTGTACTGATGTACTACAAACTATTCCGTAAACACTGTACTGACGTACTACAAACTGTTCCGTAAACACTGTACTGACGTACTGCAAACTGTTCCGTAAACACTGTACTGACGTACTGCAAACTGTTCCATAAACACTGTACTGATGTACTACAAACTGTTCCGTAAACACTGTACTGATGTACTGCAAACTGTTCTGTAAACACTGTACTGACGTACTGCAAACTGTTCCGTAAACACTGTACTGATGTACTACAAACTGTTCCGTAAACACTGTACTGATGTACTACAAACTGTTCCGTAAACACTGTACTGATGACTACTACAAACTGTTCCGTAAACACTGTACTGATGTACTACAAGCTGTTCTTTAAATACTGTACTGGCATACTGCATAGTCCATTAAAACTCTTATAGCATGTTGCAAACTGTTCCATAAATACTATACTGGCTTACTGCAAACTGCCCTTTCATTTCATTTCCACTCAGTAATGTTTGAAGGACTTCATGGATTAAATACCAGATTTTGTATGAGGCTTTACATCCAGAAGAGCTAGGTCAGGTTCAGGTTCAATATTGACTGTTTTCTGGCAGATATTGATAGAGTTATGGCCCCTGTTTGATTTAGCACTTTGCTCTTCCATTTTTCTTCTGCTCATTAACATTTAAAGGAATTCATGAATTGAAATCAAATTTTGTTTTGGGCTTTTCTTTAAAATGAACTAGTTCAAATTTTTATTTTTTATTTTTACTGTTTCCTGGCATAACTTGATGACTTTTTAGCCCATTTGAACCACAACTTTACCCCTTTACCCGTCTATTTCATTTCCAGTTAGTAACTTCAGAAATTGGTCAGGACATTGGACCTTAATAACCAAGATGTGTAGCCTAGTCCTAAATTTAAAAACAAATACAAACCTCAACTTACTTTTATCATTCACAAAGACTTGTTTGGTGACATGATCAAATAAAACTTCAGCACTTTACCAGAAATGTCTGTCAGTTAGGTGTTACATATTTTGTTTATAAAACTTGACAACTTGACCAGAAATGTACAGTATGTCAGTTTGGTGTTACATATTTTGTTTATAAAACTTGACCACTTGACCAGAAATGTCTGTCAGTTAGGTGTTATATATTTTGTTTATAATACTTGACCACTTGACCAGAAATGTCTGTCAGTTAGGTGTTACATATTTTGTTTATAAAACTTTACCACTTGACCAGAAATGTACATGATGTCAGTTAGGCATTACATATTTTGTTTATAATACTTGACCGCTTGACCAGAAATGTATGTCAGTTAGGTGTTACTTATTTTTAAGATAGTAAGTACTCTGCTTGTTGTCAATATCATTAAAAAAAATTTTTTTCAAAGCAGCTCGGAATAAAATTCTGTAATGTTGTTAGTTGAAATTACGTAATATAGATTTTTTTATGAATAATTAGTTTGATTGAAAACCAGTCAATCATGGAAGGATGATACTAAAACTAAATCAGTAGCAAATCTAAAAATGACAATGTCTGTTATGTTTAACAAATCAATGTTTTCTTTTTTGTCACAACTTGTTATAATGCTTTTGAATGTTCTTATGTTAAATTTCACAAATATGTGGTCACCATGTTAAATTTGGGGGAAAAATGTCTGGCAAGAACCATTTAAATTTCAGGATCCATGGTATAAACATCTATGCAATGAATACACTAAAATGCAGACAGCATGTACCCAGGTCTTCTGTCATATAAATATACATTCATGTAACGCATACACTCAAATGCAGACAGCATGTACCCAGGCCTTCTGTCATTTAAATATACATCCATGTAATGCATACACTCAAATGCAGACAGCATGTACCAGGCCTTCTGTTTTATAGATATACATCCATGTAATGCATACACTCAAATGCAGGCAGCATGTACCCAGGTCTTCTGTCATATAAATATACATCCATGTAATGCATACACTCAAATGCAGGCAGCATGTACCAAGGCCTTCTGTCATATAAATATACAACCATGTAATGCATACACTCAAATGCATATAGCATGTACCCAGGCCTTCTGTCATATAAATATACATCCATGTAATGCATACACTCAAATGCATGCAGCATGTACCCAGGCCTTCTGTTTTATAGATATACATCCATGTAATGCATACACTCAGATGCAGGCAGGTTGTACCCAGGCCTTCTGTTTTATAGATATACATCCATATAATGCATACACTCAAATGCAGGCAGCATGTACCCAGGCCTTCTGTTTTATAGATATACATCCATGTAATGCATACATTCAAATGCTGGCAGCATGTACCCAGGCCTTCTGTCATATAAATATACATCCATGTAATGTATGCACTCAAATGCAGACAGCATATACCCAGGCCTTCTGTTTTATAGATATACATCCATGTAATGCATACACTCAAATGCAGACAGCATGTACCCTAAATTTCTGTCATATAAATATACATCCATGTAATGCATACACTCAAATGCAGACAGCATGTACCCAAAATTTATGTCATATAAATATACATCCATGTAATCTATACACTCAGATGCAGATAGCATGTACCCGGTACTCTGTCATATAAATATACATCTGTGTAATGTATACACTCAAATGCAGACAGCATATACCCAGGACTCTGTCATATAAATATACATCTATGTAATATATACACTCAAATGCAGACAGCATGTACCCAGGACTCTGTCATATAAATATACATCCATGTAATGTATACACTCAAATGCAGACAGCATGTACCCAGGACTCTGTCATATAAATATACATTCATGTAATATATACACTCAAATGCAGACAGCATGTACCCTAAATTTCTGTCATATAAATATACATCCATGTAATGCATACACACAAATGCAGACAGAATGTACTCAAAATTTCTGTCATATAAATATACATCCATGTAATGCATACACTCAAATGCAGACAGCATGTACCCAAAATTTATGTCATATAAATATACATCCATGTAATCTATACACTCAGATGCAGATAGCATGTACCCGGTACTCTGTCATATAAATATACATCTATGTAATATATACACTCAAATGCAGACAGCATGTACCCAGGACTCTGTCATATAAATATACATCCATGTAATATATACACTCAAATGCAGACAGCATGTACCCAGGACTCTGTCATATAAATATACATTCATGTAATATATACACTCAAATGCAGACAGCATGTAGCCAGGACTCTGTCATATAAATGCACTGTTAGATCTGGATCTATGCTGTTCACATGAAATAATGAGCACAACAGATAATGTAGACCTGTGTATATATTAAACAAGTTTAGATACTTTGTGAATACATAACTTTTTTACAAAGGCATATTTCCTGAGAAGTTTATATACTTTGTGAGTATATAACTTTTTATTCTTTGCAGTGCTTTATCATTTTACAAAGGTATATTACCTCCCATACTGGCAGACACCCCAAAGAGAGCAGTGAAGTTTTTCTCATTTGAACGCTACAAGTCTTTATTTTCCTATGACTCCTACATATCTCCAGGATTGGTAAGATTTTTACTCCTGCATGTCTACAGGAAGGGTAAGACTAATACTCATGCATCTCTATAGGATGGGTAAAATTTATACTCCTGCATGTCTACAGGATGGGTAAGGTTTATACTACCGCATCTCTGTAGGATGGGTAAAATTTATATAATTCTGCATCTCTATAGGATGGGTAAGATTTATACTCCTGCATCTCTATAGGATGGGTAAGATTTATGCTCCTGCATGTCTACAGGATGGGTAAGATTTATACTCCTGCATCTCTATAGGAAGGGTAAAATTTATACTCATGCATCTCTATAGGATGGGTAAGATTTATGTTCATGCATCTCTATAGGAAGGGTAAGATTTATACTCATGCATCTCTATAGGATGGGTAAGATTTATACTCCTGCATGTCTATAGGATGGGTAAGATTTATACTCCTGCATGTCTATAGGATGGGTAAGATTTATACTCCTGCATGTCTATAGGATGGGTAAGATTTATACTCCTGCCTGTCTATAGGATGTGTAAGATTAATACTCCTGCCTGTCTACAGCATGGGTAAGATTAATACTCATGCATCTCTATAGAAAGGGTAAGATTTATACTCCTGCATGTCTATAGGATGGGTAAGATTTATACTCCTGCCTGTCTATAGGATGGGTAAGATTAATACTCCTGCCTGTCTATAGGAAGGGTAAGATTAATACTCCTGCATGTCTACAGCATGGGTAAGATTTATACTCCTGCATCTCTATAGGATGGGTAAGATTTATACTCCTGCATCTCAATAGGATGGGTAAGATTTATACTCCTGCATCTCAATAGGATGGGTAAGATTTATACTCCTGCATCTCTATAGGATGGGTAAGATTTATACTCTTACATCTCTATAGGATGGGTAAGATTTATACTCCTGCATCTCTATAGGATGGGTAAGATTTATACTCTTACATCTCTATAGGATGGGTAAGATTTATACTCCTGCATCTCAATAGGATGGGTAAGATATATACTCCTGCTTCTCTATAGGATGGGTAAGATTTATACTCTTGCATCTCTATAGGATGCGTAAGAATAATACTCCTATATCTCTGTAGGAAGGGTAAGATTAATACTCCTGCAGGTCTACAGGATGCGTAAGACTAATACTCATGCATCTCTATAGGAAGGGTAAGATTAATACTCCTGCATGTCTACAGGATGGGTAAGACTAATACTCATGCATCTTTATAGGAAGAGTAAGATTAATACTCCTGCATGTCTATAGGATGGGTAAGATTTATACTCCTGCATGTCTACAGGATGGATAATATTTATACTCCTGCATGTCTACAGGAAGGGTAAGATTTATACTCCTGCATGTCTACAGGATGGGTAAGATTAATAATCCTACATTTCTTCTTTAAATCTGTTACCCAGTCATAATACCTTAGGAGAACTACTACCTCGCAAATCTAGCCCTCCCAAATAAAACTTTTAGCTAAAAGAAACTAAAAGTTACCTGTCATCTAGGTGGCGGTCGTGCTGAGTGATCTCCCCTTGATACAGCAATTGGCACTAACTCCCATGAATGTCACAGTTACTACTTCCACTCATGTAACCTCTTCGGTGGCTTAAGTGGTTAGAGCATCTGCCTCAAATGCGGGAGGTCACTTAGTCATACTAAAGACTTATAGAAATAGTACTAGTAGCTGCCTCACTTTGCGGTCAGCATTAAGAAGTTAGTGTTAGAACTGGTCGGCCTGGTGTCAGGATTATGTGAGACATGGTGCTGCATGTCTACAGCATGATGCCCCAGTGCTAGACATCACTATAAACTGCCACATTGAAGACATCTTAGAAGTATGACTGAAAAATTATTAAAACTACATTAAAAGCTAAATCACATACACAGAGCTCTGCTCATGCTTAGAAGCACTCTCTTACCACAAGAGACAATGTAAAAACCAGAATCAACTTTTGGAAGAAATACCATTACCAACTGGAGGAGTCTTTTCACTTCTAAGAAAGTATACTCCAAATATATATCCAACATTTCTCTCGTCATATGCAGACAATATTCTGCATTTACAAATTTCTAACACTTTGTCATCTTCTCACATTTAAAAGCACTTGCACAGGTAGCCTATGTGACTTCTCCATAAGTTAAAGTTATAATTTTTTTTCCTATGCATGAAAGTCTCGGTCCCTATAGAAAACTCTTTATATATGTAGAATTCTATTATGACTGGTTACATACAGGTGAGTTTTCTCTACCAAGGCATTCTTAGCCTCTGGATGCCAGGCTTCAATGTTTTTACCTGTGCAGGCCATTCCTGAGCCTTCCTACAGGTAGTATTGTAAATTATTGTACCTGGACACTTCATTCCTTTAAAAGATTATCTGCTATCCCTAATTTCCAGGTAAAACATCATATGGTGTAGCTCTGCACCCACCCTGTGTTCAAACAGACAGACGAATTCACAGTACAGGCCATCATTGCACCTTCCCACAGGTAGTATTGTGAATTGATATGATATATGGATGCTTCATTGCCCTCATTAGGTCATCTGCAAGCACTAATCTATAGTTGTATATGTGACACTTTATTGATTTTACCTGTATTGAATGTCATTGGGTCTTTTCCTACAGATAAAATTGTCTCATAATGGATATTGTCACACTTACTTATAAGTATCTAAATAACATGCTTCAGTTCCCTTTGTATGTGCAGGTTTTTGTGTGTAATAGAGAAACTTGAGTGATATTTGTCTGTACAGACAATCCATTGGCCTTCCTACAGGTAAGCTGTGATTAGAATTGATTTTTCCTACTTCCTATTGACACATGTAAGTATATGCAATGCTCTAGTGATTCTTCCTGTATAGGCAGTCAAATTCATACACCTATGGGTCATTATGGCTAGAATTGATTATTGAGCATCCACTTTCTAAATATTCATAGCTATGCTCTAACCTGCCTGTACAGGTCACATGTGCCCCTTTACAGGTAATTATCTTCTTGGGTAACTGCACGGATACTCACTTGCTCATAAAACAGGATGCTTACTACACTACATGTATAAAGGGTCATCTCTATTTTGTCTTGCAGATTTAGACCATGGGCAAGACCTGTTGGACAACCCCTCAACATGCATAGTTCCTCTGGTTGTCACCCCTTGAAGACATGTTGGACTTGCATGTTTTTTAGTCAGTCATAACTTTGGGGATGAAAACATCTGATTGTATGCAATTGCAGTGAAATGGAGAGCAGCAACTAGTGTCAGTTACAGGGTGTCTTTGCAGAATTATGGACTGGATACATGAATATCCCATAGCCCATACCAACCTCACAAACTGGGCACTGTCATGCCAGCTAGGTTGGCCATGTCCCTCCATGACCAGACCTGGCCATATAACTCTGATCATAATGGGCCACGACCACAATACGATCTTAGAGCATCAGCTAAATCAAACTTGTCCAGTTCCACAAATTACATAGTGCTGCCAAGCTCTTCATAACTAGACACATTCTGCAGATGATGCCCAGTCTATCCAGCCACTTTGTTAGATCAATCTAATGCACAGTGCTGCCAGGCACTTTCTGTGGAAGACATAAAGTTTAAATGGATACTCTCATGGATCTATTTTACTGCATGGTACCTCAACACTTCTGGTGGACAATGTCCATGTTGTGGCCTCAAGTTTCAAGAGATGTCTCTTCACTCACCTTCAAGCCTCTGCCATCCATGAGACTCTACTTAGAGACATGTTAGCAGTAATGGGATCTGACTCATAAGTGCTGCAAGTGTGGTGGACCACCATCTTCTCAAACTACTTTGAAGGTAGTGCAGGAGACATCAACTTCACTACCTTAATCTATAAACAATGATACTGGCATTTAAGTTCCCTTGTCATTATTAGATCTTACTTGGATAAGTGAAACTCTGCTTTGCAGGATTGAACCAAAGTATCCCACCCTATCCCATCGGACTTCTGTCATCATTTCTCTACATTACCTACGGCTCTCAGGTGAAAGTTATCTATGGAAGATTCTACTGTCAATTGCTTCCACAATAGGAATCTTTGTATGTCATCACCACAGGACTCATCATTGTTAGCAATTCTTATAGACCCTGCTGCCTCAGGGTTTCTATTGCTGTACAGTGAGGGAAAGAGCTAAGCAAAAGAGCCAAGCATCCTCTCGCACAGCAGATGCAAGGACCAGTGATGTGGATCAAAAATCCCATAACCTGTCCCAAGATAATGAATCAGATGACTTTCTCCCGACACAGATGACCTACTTCCATTTCGACTGGACTAGGCCATATACAAGGGGTCATTGGGTCAATGACCACAACATATACATGATAAGTCACAGCCTGAATTCAAGACGTCCCATGAGTTTAGTCAATGGAATAGGCAGTGGCATATTCTCAGGATGGTCCACTTCATAACAGAGACACAACATCCTGTAACTGTTATAGCAGGTGTAAGCCTACAACAGGTGGGAAAAGATGCAATGCTCTCTACCTCCACCTTACTGGCCAATCATACCCGCAGATACACTCACAACCATCACCATCTATTCTCCTCTTTAATGAGCAGGTTGATGGAATTTGCAACTTACCACCATCCCCCTCAGTCTCAATGACAGTGGAGTGATTTGCAAGGTAATCAGCAAGGTTGCAAGAATGTCCATAGAGTGCATGCCACTCCCACCCTTATCACGGATCCCAGCACAGTGAGGGCTCTCATCTTTTGTGGCTGAATGGGGAAAATTTCCCATGACTACATGGGGATCCTGCCAGTTCCTGGGGACTCAGTATTATATTCAGCACCCCAACTAAGCCTGTGGCAAGAGTTCTGTCAGCTCCAACACAGCACTTATCAGTTGGTCCTCAACCTAAGTACATCCAGTCAGCTCTTTTATGCTCTTGGGTTTATGCTCTTGGGTTTGAGATGGAATGTAACAATGGGTCCTAATGCTGTCAATTGTGAAGACTGTGCAGTCTGTGGTGACTTGCAAGAGATTTAATTTCACACCCCACTCAAACAGCTTCCACAAGTTCTGTGTTTCACCTACAACAGGCTCCGAACAACAGCCTAGTTATATTTTGGAGCAAGTCATGATTTTATGTGATACTCTTCTTTCATTTTCAGTCGCTTGTCAACAAGAACATCTTATATCTTGTACCCTATACAGAGTTGACTAGGTCTGGACTCTTAGAATGTGTTCCCCAGGAACGAGATTTGAATTCATGCAATGGTAAGTTCGATGCCTTTGTTTTAGCAATCCACCTGCTAGAGTATTCATTTGCTGGCCGAGTTTGCTAATTATGGCAGTGGACATCTTAGTACTTGGTCACTTTATTGGGCTTTTGTAACAATGACTACATGGTCCAAGTGGAGACCGAACCTTGACAATCGGACCATCTCTCACAGTCAGCAACCATTCAAGGTTGCATTATGAAGGCACTTTGGACTCGCATCATGCCTCTGCAAACACATCCTCTGGCAATTGCAATCCCTATGGAATCACACACAGAGTGCTGGTGGGGAGCAAGTCTCCTACCTTTTTGGACTGACATAAGAACGTGGCTCTCTCAGGATCATTTTTATTTGTCCACATCATTGAAATGGACACAGTTTTAGAAAGCCTTGCATTGGTAGCTGGTGAACCTACATGGAAATAAAGTTCTCATTCTCCTCAATACTTTACTGTGGTGACTGATCTCAAACAGCAAAGTGGAACAAATATTTAGACATTTGCATTCTTGTTTGGGATTTTGAAACATGGTGTCCTCAATGACAATCCAGGTTTAAGTTTGACCTATCCTAGGCTGGTTAATGTATTGGCAGACTCATTTTTCTGCAAGCAGGATTTTCATACAAATGGAATGGTCTTTTCATCCCTCAGTTTTATACGATACATGCTTGATTGGATTGACTTATGATAGACCCCAGTGATAAGGAAGAATGCCAACAGTCCCAGTCTTTGTCACACCAACCCAATCCTGAGCCCAATGGCCTGGCTAACTGCTGCTTCCTATACATTGGAATGGCTGAATGTATACACATCTTAACACCTTGGATTCTGAACATGATACAGGAACCAAAAGTATCAGAGTGTCTCTTCATCCTGATTGCTAAAATAGGGAATACAGGACCAACTGGGTCAATATAGGAAGACAATGGAATATAATTTCAGTTGTTCACACCAGAGCACTTTATTCCAATGGAGACATCCATTCCATGATAGCTAACTTCTAGGCTCTTTGATGAGAAACAGTTAGCACCTATCACAGTTAAACTTCCTGTTCCACGATTTCTAGTACACTGTGCTATCATAGATGAGAGGATATTGCACTAATCAATGACCTGTCTGTTCTTCTACTAATTTGGATTAAACCTTGCCCATGACACTGGACCTTGCCCAAGTGCACTTTTCATAGGGGTTTAACCTGGCTGAATAAGACACCAATTGAACTGCCCTCAAGAGCTTAATTAATTCAACTATTATACAAGTCCTGCCTGCTCACTATTTTGGCAGTCTGCAGGAAAAATCAGCTACACATTTCATGGTGGACCCATCTACTTACAGTTCCAACATGATGGATCAATATTGCTCATGCCCCCCCCCCTTACAAGGGCATCATTGTCTCACCTTCCTTACAAGATCTGCTTCCTTAATTTAATTAGCTACAGCAGGCAGAATCAGCAAAATAAAAGCACCTGAAATACATGCAGTTCCTACAAGATGGGTCAGTTTCATTCATGACGGTACCCTCTTTCATTGCCAAGTGTTATTTTGGGAGAGCTGGATTTGCAAGGTAGTGGTAGTAGTACTCCTAAGGTATTATGCCTGGGTAAGTATTCTTGAAGAAATATATTTTACTAAAAGAAATTGGTATCTACAGGATGGTAAAATTAATACATATAATGTCTACAGAATGGGTAAAATTAATACTCCTTCATCTTTTTAGGATGGGTAAAATTAATTCTCCTGCAAGTCTATGGGATGGGTGAAATTAATACTCCTACATGTCTACACAGTGAGTAATATTAATGCTCCTACATGTCTACACAGTGGGTAAGATTAATGTTCCTACAGGTCTACACAGTGGGTAAGATTAATGCTCCTACATGTCTACACAGTGGGTAAGATTAATGCTCCTGCATGTCTACACAGTGGGTAAAACTAATGCTCCTACAGGTCTTCACAGTTGGTAAGATTAATGCTCCTACAGGTCTACACAGTGGGTAAGATTAATGCTCCTACATGTCTACACAGTGGGTAAGATTAATGCTCCTGCATGTCTACACAGTGGGTAAGATTAATGCTCCTACAGGTCTACACAGTGGGTAAGATTAATGCTCCTACAGGTCTACACAGTGGGTAAGATTAATGCTCCTGCATGTCTACACAGTGGGTAAGATTAATGCTCCTGCAGGTCTACACAGTGGGTAAGATTAATGCTCCTGCAGGTCTACACAGTGGGTAAAATTAATGCTCCTACAGGTCTAAACAGTGGGTAAGATTAATGCTCCTACATGTCTACACAGTAGGTAAGATTAATGCTCCTGCAGGTCTACACAGTGGGTAAAATTAATGCTCCTACAGGTCTACACAGTGGGTAAAATTAATGCTCCTACATGTCTACACTTACTTTAATCCTCTTCGTGCCTAGTTGGCACATAGGGCGTCCACCGCAGCCCTCCATCGGTCCCTGTCCTGTGCCACTTTCTTTGCTTATCCCCACGATAGTTTCACGGTAAAATTAATTCTCCTGCAAGTCTACGGGATGGGTGAAATTAATACTCCTACATGTCTACACAGTGGGTAATATTAATGCTCCTACATGTCTACACAGTGGGTAAGATTAATGTTCCTACAGGTCTACACAGTGGGTAAGATTAATGCTCCTGCAGGTCTATACAGTGGGTAAAATTAATGCTCCTACAGGTCTACACAGTGGGTAAGATTAATGCTCCTACATGTCTACACAGTAGGTAAGATTAATGCTCCTACATGTCTACACAGTGGGTAAGATTAATGCTCCTGCATGTCTACACAGTGGGTAAAATTAATGCTCCTACAGGTCTTCATAGTGGGTAAGATTAATGCTCCTACAGGTCTACACAGTGGGTAAGATTAATGCTCCTGCATGTCTACACAGTGGGTAAGATTAATGCTCCTGCAGGTCTACACAGTGGGTAAGATTAATGCTCCTGCAGGTCTACACAGTGGGTAAGATTAATGCTCCTACAGGTCTGCACAGTGGGTAAGATTAATGCTCCTACATGTCTACACTTTAATCCTCTTCGTGCCTAGTTGGCACATAGGGCGTCCACCGCAGCCCTCCATCGGTCCCTGTCCTGTGCCACTTTCTTTGCTTATCCCCACGATAGTTTCACGGTTTTTTTATCTCAGCATCGAGTGTTCTTCTCCATGTGTTGGCAGGGCGTCCTCTATTTCTCTTCCCTTGGGGATTCCACTCTAGGGCGTGCTTCGTGATGCTACTGCTGCCTTTTCTCCAAGTGTGGCCCACCCATCGCCATTTCCTTCAAGAGATGGTTACAGTGATTGGGTCTTGCTTTGTCCTTTTCCAGAGTTCTTCATTGGACACTTTCTCAGGCCATCAGATGCGAAGGATCTGTCTCAAGCATTTGTTGATGAAGACTTGGAGCTTCTGGTCCAGCGCCTTTGTTCGTTTCCATGACTCAGAGCCATAGAGCAACACTGTCTTCACATTGGTGTTGAATACGCGTATCTTTGTGTTGAGGCTGAGTTTCCTGCTGGTCCAGATTGGCTTGAGCATAGCAAAGGAGTGGCGTGCTTTGCAGATTCTGGCTCTGATGTCCTTGTCTGTTCCTCCTTTGTTGCTCACCTCACTTCCAAGATAGGTGAATACTTCAACATCATCCAGTGCTTGTCCTTTCAGAGTGATGGGGTCTGTTTGCTGAGTATTCATGTGCATAGACTTGATCTTCTTGCCATTGATGGATAAGCCTACTTTGCTAGCAGTTTCTTGTAGATTAATGCTCCTACATGTCTACACAGTGGGTAAGATTAATGCTCCTGCATGTCTACACAGTGGGTAAAATTAATGCTCCTACAGGTCTACATAGTGGGTAAGATTAATGCTCCTACAAGTCTACACAGTGGGTAAGATTAATGCTCCTGCATGTCTACACAGTTGGTAAGATTAATGCTCCTACAAGTCTACACAGTGGGTAATATTAATGCTCCTGCATGTCCATACAGTGGGTAAGATTAATGCTCCTACAGGTCTACACAGTGGGTAATATTAATGCTCCTGCATGTCCATACAGTGGGTAAGATTAATGCTCCTACAGGTCTACACAGTGGGTAATATTAATGCTCCTGCATGTCTATACAGTGGGTAAGATTAATGCTCCTACAGGTCTACACAGTGGGTAATATTAATACTCTTACATTGTCTACAGGATGGGTAAAATTAATGCTCCTGCATGTCTACAGGATGGGTAAAATTAACACTCCTACATGTCTACAGTATGGGTAAGATTGATACTGCTACATGTCTACACAGTGGGCAAGATCAATAGTGTACTTATTAAAAATGTACAGCTAAAGCTATGACTCAGATATACTCTTCTGCTTGGTCTGTATCAGCTGTCTGAATTTGGATGCACAACAGCCTTCCAAAATAGCCCTATTCACTGGACATGTCTAATAGAGAAGCTGAAATGACTGCATGCAAACTCAGCATATGACATCAGGTGTCAACAACTATCCTATGCAATTGTCAAGTCATTATGTTTACCTTATTATTCAGTAATTATTCAAACAAAAAAAACCCATAGACATTGATGCAGTGAAAGCCCATGTCTAATGTCCAGAAGGAGTCATGGTGGCTTAGTGTTATTGGGCTTGATAAGCAACCACTTTTTGGATGACGATCACAACTAATCCTGCCCAGTCCATGCTGGGTTTACTGTTGTATGTGTATCTAGGCAAGACACTTTACTCCCAACACCAACCAGACAGCCTAGTCTATTGATGCCAAACACAACCAGTCAGCCTAGTCTATAGACTCCAAACACAACCAGTCAGCCTAGTCTATAGACTTCCAACACCAGCCAGTCAGCCTAGTCTATAGACTCCAAACACAACCAGTCAGCCTAGTCTATAGACTTCCAACACCAGCCAGTCTGCCTAGTCTATAGACTCCAACACAACCAGTCAGCCTAGTCTATAGACTTCCAACACCAACCAGTCAGCATAGTCTATAGACTCCAAACACAACCAGTCAGCCTAGTCTATAGACTTCCAACACCATCCAGTCAGCCTAGTCTATAGACTCCAAACACAACCAGTCAACCTAGTCTATAGACTTCCAACACCAACCAGCCAGCCTAGTCTATTGACACCAAACACAACCAGCCAGCCTAGTCTACAGACTGATCAGAAATTTCTCATTGAGTTATTTTCTCAAGCTAAAATAATCAGTGACTCCATACATCCATCTGTTTATCCATTGTTTGTTGACACTGTAACTCTTTCTTCACTACATCAAGTCGGATTCATCATGCATTTAGGTGCATTTTGGTATGTACGTTTAGCACATTAACCGGGGGATATGACCTTATCTCATGGCATTGTTTAACATTGCTTTAAAAATGTGTCTGAGCTCCCATCTCATTGTAATACCTTTCCAAATAAGTTGCAGTGTCACTATGGGATGAATACATATTCTACACTAAAATTCTGTCACTCTGACCTACTTTCTGTAGTTGTTTATCGTTTGAATAAAATGATACATAAGCTGTGAGACTTTTAAGTTCTTGTGCACTAACAAGTCTTGTCCAAGGAACATGAATATCTCTGTTAAACCTTTTTATTTGTAATGATCACATCTTCTACCTCTAATCAACTTTAAATTGCTGTTATTTCAGACAAGTGTTCTGTTTATTACTCTGGTTTGTTATTTCAGACAAGTGTTCTGTTTATTACTCTGGTTTGTTATTTTACTCTGGTTTGTTATTTCAGACAAGTGTTCTGTTTATTACTCTGGTTTGTTATTTCAGACAAGTGTTCTGTTTATTACTCTGGTTTTTTATTTCAGACAAGTGTTCTGTTTATTACTCTGGTTTGTTTTCAGGTTTTCACAGCATCTGGATTGTGTGCAGGGTTGACTGAGGCTGTTGTGATTAATCCATTTGAGGTTGTAAAGGTCAAACTACAGGCTGATAGAAACAGGTTTTCTGAGGTAAGTGAGTTTCATTCTATGAATGATATCTTTATTACAGTTAAAAGAAATATGCAATAAATCAACCATATTTTGATTGGATTTAGTTTTTGTGTAAATTGGCAAGACTATCAAAATCAAATCAGTATCATCTTTTTTTAGGCAGGAGAAATCTCTTTAAACCCTCATGATCCTGAGCTTCACATGTGTAATTAGATCTAATTTGAAAAGTGAAATTCAACCTCATATCTCCCCTTTTTATTTCTTTGTAGTATATATATGTACTTTGAAATATATATTTCAATAATTTTCACCTTTTATGAATCTTTTTTGGCATGTTTTTTTTAGTTTTCATTTTAAGTTATACTTTTTATACTAACATATGTGGAAACCTGCAATACCTGGCATGTTTGGGCCCAAATTTACAACCACTTCACTGATTTCTGCTAACTCATTTTAGAATTACTACAAAGATTTATTGTAACTGAGAGTTTGATTTTAAATCTTCAAAAATAGAACTAATAATTCTTCTTTGTGTACCTCTCTAATCCATTGTGTACAATTGTTGTTCAGGCCAGTAACAAATAACATGAGATCAACAATGCTTACTCAACCAAGCAGCATACATACATGTGCATCAGTCAGTTTTGTTGTTTAAATAAGTTTATCAATAAAATGCATAAATCAATTAATTTACCTACCAAATTAAGTATTTGAAAACATCAAAGTTAATTCCACAGCAAAAAGTTGTTGCAACTATTAAGAAGAAATCCACAAAAAGCCACCTTAATGTGCATGTAGCTAGGTCATATTGTCAGCCAATCATCACATGGTCATTTGGGGCTAGATGGTCATGTTGTCAGCCAATCATCACATGGTCAATCAGGACTAGATGTTCATATTGTCAGCCAGTCATCACATGGTCAGTCAGGACTAAATGGTCATGTTGTCAGCCAATCATCACATGATCAGTCAGGACTAGATGGTCATATCAGCCAATCATCACATGGTCAATCAGGGCTAGATGTTCATTTTGTCACACAATCATCACATGGTCAGTCATTGCTAGATGGTGATATTGTCAGCCAATCATCATATGGTCAGTTAGTGCTAGATGGTCATATTGTCAGCCAATCATCAGAGCTAGATGTTCATGTTGTCAGCCAATCATCACATGGTCAATCAGGGCTACATGATCATGTTATCAGCCAATCATCATATGGTCAATCAGAGCTAGATGGTGATATTGTCAGCCAATCATCACATGGTCAGTCAGGACTAGATGGTGATATTGTCAGCCAATCATCACATGGTCAGTCAGGACTAGATGGTGATATTGTCAGCCAATCATCACATGGTCAATCAGGACTAGATGGTGATATTGTCAGCCAATCGTCACATGGTCAATCAGAGCTAGAGGGTAATGTTGTCAGCCAGTCATCACAGGGTTAATCAGGACTAGATGGTGATACAGTAGTCCCCCTCTTATACGGCCACCCCTTCTGCACTGGGAAAGTGGCCTTATAAGATGGGTGGCCTTTCCAGAGGGGGGATAAATTTTTTGTGAGAAGTATATGTAATGTACGCAGTAAGAAAGCTACATTCTTCATAGCAATTAATATCTTCGTTTAAAAGGAACATTAATTTTTAAAGGGTTCTTCTTGTTATAATAATAGACTTATTTCAACTGAATATGCATTAATAGTTCTTATTCTTGGCGTAAGCGTGATATGCGAGCGGGTGTTGTTGTCATGCATATTGCAAAACCATTCAAAAATGTCATTTAAATCTTGGTACATACATAATTCTCTTTCCATTTGCTCCATTTTCCCACTGCTGCTGAATAACCTCCATATCGGTTATGATGTTGTTTATTTGAGTCTTTTCAACATAAAATTGTTTTATTCGAGTCTTTTCTACCTAAAATCGTTCGGCAAGTTCCCTCTCCCCACTTCACCCGATGTTGTCGAGTAGAATAACAGACTTTTTTTCTAAAATTGTCCCCATTTACGTGATGACATGTTAATGTTTTGTAATGATTTATTTGGATGTTGCTAACTGTATGCGGTTAATTATGCAGACAAAACTTTTGCAGAGCGGATGAAATGCCTTCTTTGTAAAGGAATGTGTTGTCACATGATTTTTCAGTCTTTGTCTGGTACCCTGTTTTGTTCAAGGCTAATTTCTCTGTGTGTGTGTCTGCAAAAATTTATTTTTAGACTAAGCCGACCCTGTTATGATCTTGACAATTACATCCGGTTGTAATCATCAGTGGTGCCAACCACAAGACTGATAAAACAACTTTTCTGCATTTAAACAAAATGCCATGTGTTTTTTAAAGGCAGCGATCGTGTCACATGATTCATTAGTCACAGTCTGGTACCCTATTTGTGTTTACATTTATTTACACTAAGGGAGAGAAGCCAAAACGTCTTCGATATGTATGCAGATTTGATCTGAACAATAGCACCTTGCCGTCGTTACGATTTGTAATCTTGACAATTATTGTCAGTAGTAATAACCACTAATTATGAAAATGAACAAGCTCAACATCTTACTAAGGGAAGCCATAAAGACTATCAAACCATTTTCCCGCTGACTTGTGTATTGTACATCAATGCCGCCACTTCTCAGCTGTTACTATTGTTCAGTAATTGTAATCTTAACAATTATCAGAGTGACTAAACTGGACATCTCATGATAACACAGCAGTAAGGCTAATCGGATTACGTGTACTTACCTTTTTGTATGGATTAAAATTTGAGTCTTTCTCGGCTTTATGGAATAAATGTGGCTTCTCGTGAAGCGCAAATGATATAATATTAACCTTAGTGGTACATGTACTTTAGTCAACACTTCTTTCAGGAACGAAAACCTGACATTGGGAAACAGAAATCGGATTAGTTAACACATGTTATGAATAAAATTGGTTCTGGATACATATTACAAAATAAAATGTGGCCGCTTGTGAGGGGTAAATTTTATATTTTTGCACTAATATGCTGGCTGCTGGTTGCGTTAGCTGGGTGGCCTTTCGTGAGGGGTACTTTTGAACACAAATTTGTCAGTGCCGTCGGATTCTGGCCGTAAGGAGCGGGTGGCTGCTGGTCAGGGGGGCCGTTCAAGAGGGGGACTACTGTATTGTCAGCCAATCATCACATGGCCAATCAGGACTAGATGGTCATATTGTCAGCCAATCATCACATGGCCAATCAGGACTAGATGGTCATTTTGTCAGCCAATCATCACATGGCCAATCAGGACTAGATGGTCGTATTGTCAGCCAATCATCACATGGCCAATCAGGACTAGATGGTTGTATTGTCAGCCAATCATCACATGTTCAGTCAGGACTAGACGGTCATGTTGTCAGCCAGTCATTACATGGTCAATCAGGGCTAGGTGTCTGTTAACTATTTTTAAAACTTTTTTATTTTACCTATAGCATAATAATTATATTTGCCATAATCTATACATTTTAGATTAAAACTTTTCACACTGACTTGTCATGTTTTTATTAACAAGACACTCCTTATGCACCTGCAATTGTTTTCCTTGTGTATGACTGATGTCTGACTACACATCTCCAAAAATTTTATTTTTGACCTTGAAAGGTTGTGGGAAATAACATAATAATAAAGCATTTCACTGACTGTTGTCAGTGTTTGTATTAGGAACAATTATTTTGTTTTAGGGGTGGTCAGCATATGTATCACAGATAATTAAGATTGGGAACAACTGTTTTGTTTAAAGAGGTGGTCAGTATATGTAACACAGATACTAAAGATTGGGACCAACTATTTTGTTTTAGGGGTGGTCAGCATATGTAACACAGATAATTAAGATAGGTCATTCTGCAAAATATACAAGCATTGCAAGTTATAGTAAAAATTTTTTACTAAAATCAGATCACATAATAGAAATATTTCCATATTTGGTTTATATAATGTTTTGTTGTGCTAAATGATAATGCTGCAGCTCAAAATTTAAAGGTTGTATCTGGTCCACTTTACCGTATCAATAGGTAATGGTCACTGTAAAGGGCTATACAGATGACCTCACAGAAAAGAAATGTTAAGACAAGTTTAATTTTACATTTCAGAGATTCTGCTTGTTTCTGCTCACATACAAAGAGAGAGTTTTACTGATGATTTACATCATTGCAAAATGTGGGTCTTGTAAAAAACGGAAGATGTGGATCTTGTAAAAAACGGAAGATGTGGGTCTTTTAAAAAACGGAAGATGTGGGTCTTGTAAAAAACAGAAGATGTGGGTCTTGTAAAAAACAGAAGATGTGGGTCTTGTAAAAAACAGAAGATGTGGGTCTTGTAAAAAATGGAAGATGTGGGTCTTGTAAAAGATGGAAAATGTAGATCTTGTAAAAGATGGAAAATGTGGGACCTATTAAAGATGGAAAATGTAGGTCTTGTAAAAGATGGAAGATGTAGGTTTCGTAAAAGAAGCAAGAGCTTAAAATTTCAGTTTCCATGATCAACAATTAACGTATATTCTATGAGTATGCATGTGTTAAATTAAAGACTTGTAATTCAACTAGAAGCTGAAAATCACTCCTTTCTTTGGAAGCAATAAAATGTATCCTCAATATTCATGGTTCTCTGCAGAAAATTAAAATTGAAGTTTGTAAGTTTCATGTAAATATGCATCAAGTTAAGATTGTAGCTGTAAATCATGTGACAGACCTACCGTCAGACAGTTGTATTTTAAATCATATGACAGACCTACCTTCAGACACTTGTATTTTAAATCATGTGACAGACCACAAATAGACAGTTGTATTTTATGTCATGTGACAGACGTACATGTAGACAGTTGTATTTTAATCATGTGAAAGACCTACCTTCAGACAGTTGTATTTTGACAGAAGTTAGTAAATAGCTGATAGAATAAGAAACTTGTACTATGGTTAACTCAAATGTCAGTCACTCAAATATGTAGCATCACTTGAATAGTTAGCATAATTTGAATACTTAGCATTACTTGAATACTTTGCATCAAACATTTAGCATCACTTGATTCCTTAGGATTACTTGAATACTTAGCATCACTTCAGTCCTTAGCATCACTTGAATCCTTAGCATCACTGGAATCCTTAGCATCACTTGAATCCTTAGCATCACTTCAGTCCTTAGCATTACTTGAATCCTTAGCATTACTTGAATAATTAGCATTATTTGAATACTTAGCATCACTGGAATCCTTAGCCTTACTTGAATCCTTAGCAACACTTGAATCCTTAGCATTACTTGAATAATTAGCATCACTGGAATCCTTAGCATCACTGGAATCCTTAGCCTTACTTGAATCCTTAGCATTACTTGAATCCTTAGCATCACTTGAATCCTTAGCATTACTTGAATACTTAGCATCACTGGAATCCTTAGCATCACTGGAATCCTTAACCTCACTGGAATCCGTAGCATCACTTGAATACTTAGCATTACTTGAATTCTTAGCATTACTTGAATACTTAGCATCACTGGAATCCTTAGCATCACTTGAATACTTAGCATCACTGGAATCCTTAGCATCACTGGAATCATTTGCATCACTGGAATCTATAGCATCACTTGCACACTTAGCATCACTGGAATCCTTAGCATCACTTGAATCCTTAGCATTCCTTGAATACATGTACTTGGCATCACTTGAATACTTGGCATAATTGGAATCTTTAGTATTACTGGAATCCTTAGCATCACTTGAATACTTAGCATTACTTGAATCCTTAACATCACTGGAATCCTTAGCATCACTGGAATCCATAGAATCACTTGAATACTTAGCATTACTGGAATCCTTAACATCACTGGAATCCTTAGCATCACTGGAATCCATAGAATCACTTGAATACTTAGCATCACTGGAATCCTTAGCATCAGTTGAATACTTAGCTTAGCATTACTTGAATCCTTAGCATCACTTGGATCCTTAGCATCAATTGAATTCTTAGCCTCACTTGAATCCTTAGCCTCACTTGAATACTTAGCATCACTTGAATATTTGGCATTGCTTGAATACTTGGCATAATTGGAATACTTAGCATTGTTGAAATATTCAGCATCACTCAAATACTATAACATTGCTCCAATAACTAGCATCACTCAAGTACTCAACATAACCCAAATACCTAGCATGACTTGAATAAGTAGCTGCATCACTCAGATACTTGGCAATACTGAAATACTTAGAATCACTCAAACACATAGCATCACTTGGATACTTAGAATCACTCAAATACATAGCATCACTTGAATTCTTAGCATCACTTGAATACTTAGAATCACTCAAATACATAGCATCACTTGAATACTTAGCATCACTTGAATACTTAGAATCACTTGAATACTTAGCATCACTTGAATACTTAGAATCACTCAAATACATAGCATCACTTGAATACTTAGAATCACTCAAATACATAGCATTACTTGAATTCTTAGCATCACTTGAATACTTAGAATCACTCAAATACATAGCATCACTTGAATACTTAGCATCATAGCATCACTTGAATACTTAGCATCACTTGAATACTTAGAATCACTCAAATACATAGCATCACTTGAATACTTAGAATCACTCAAATACATAGCATTACTTGAATACTTAGCATCACTTGAATACTTAGAATCACTCAAATACATAGCATTACTTGAATCAATAACATCACCAAAATACTTAGAATCACTCAAATACATAGCATCACTTGAATACTTAGCATCACTTGAATATTTGACATCACTTCTTAGCATCACTTAAATTCCTACCATCAATTGAATATCTGACATTTCTTGAATACTTGGCATCAGTCATATACTCAGCATCACTGAAATACCTAGCATCACTTGAATCAATAACATCACCAAAATACTTAGCATCACTCAAATACCTAGCATTACTTGAATCAATAACATCACCAAAATACTTAGCACTTGAATCCTTAACATCACTGAAATACTTAGCAGTTGAATCCTTAACATCACCAAAATACTTAGCACTTGGACCCTTAACATCACCGAAATACTTAGCACTTGAATCCTTAACATCACCGAAATACTTAGCACTTGAATCCTTAACATCACTGAAATACTTAGCACTTGAATCCTTAACATCACCGAAATACTTAGCACTTGAATCCTTAACATCACCGAAATACTTAGCACTTGAATCCTTAACATCACTGAAATACTTAGCACTTGAATCCTTAACATCACCGAAATACTTAGCACTTGAATCCTTAACATCACCGAAATACTTAGCACTTGAATCCTTAACATCACCGAAATACTTAGCACTTGAATCCTTAACATCACCGAAATACTTAGCACTTGAATCCTTAACATCACTGAAATACTTAGCACTTGAATCCTTAACATCACCGAAATACTTAGCACTTGAATCCTTAACATCACCGAAATACTTAGCACTTGGACCCTTAACATCACCGAAATACTTAGCACTTGAATCCTTAACATCACCGAAATACTTAGCACTTGAATCCTTAACATCACTGAAATACTTAGCACTTGGATCCTTAACAACACAGAAATACTTAGCACTTGGATCCTTAACATCACTGAAATACTTAGCACTTGGATCCTTAACAACACAGAAATACTTAGCACTTGGATCCTTAACATCACTGAAATACTTAGCACTTGGATCCTTAACATCACTGAAATACTTAGCACTTGGATCCTTAACAACACAGAAATACTTAGCACTTGAATCCTTAACATCACCGAAATACTTAGCACTTGAATCCTTAACATCACTGAAATACTTAGCACTTGGATCCTTAGCATCACTGAAATACTTAGCACTTGGATCCTTAACATCACTGAAATACTTAGCACTTGAATCCTTAACATCACCGAAATACTTAGCACTTGAATCCTTAACATCACTGAAATACTTAGCACTTGAATCCTTAGCAGCATTGAAATACTTAGCACTTGAATCCTTAGCAGCATTGAAATACTTAGCACTTGAATCCTTAACATCACCAAAATACTTAGCACTTGAATCCTTAACATCACAGAAATACTTAGCACTTGGATCCTTAACAACACAGAAATACTTAGCACTTGGATCCTTAACATCACTGAAATACTTAGCACTTGAATCCTTAGCAGCATTGAAATACTTAGCACTTGAATCCTTAACATCACCAAAATACTTAGCACTTGAATCCTTAACATCACCAAAATACTTAGCACTTGGATCCTTAACAACACAGAAATACTTAGCACTTGGATCCTTAACATCACTGAAATACTTAGCACTTGGATCCTTAACAACACAGAAATACTTAGCACTTGGATCCTTAACATCACTGAAATACTTAGCACTTGGATCCTTAACAACACAGAAATACTTAGCAGTTGAATCCTTAACATCACTGAAATACTTAGCACTTGAATCCTTAACATCACCGAAATACTTAGCACTTGAATCCTTAGCATCATTGAAATACTTAGCACTTGGAATCCTTAACATCACCGAAATACTTAGCACTTGAATCCTTAACATCACCGAAATACTTAGCACTTGGATCCTTAACATCACCGAAATACTTAGCACTTGGATCCTTAACATCACTGAAATACTTAGCACTTGGATCCTTAACAACACAGAAATACTTAGCAGTTGAATCCTTAACATCACCAAAATACTTAGCACTTGAATCCTTAGCAGCATTGAAATACTTAGCACTTGAATCCTTAACATCACTGAAATACTTAGCACTTGGATCCTTAACATCACTGAAATACTTAGCACTTGAATCCTTAACATCACCTTAGCACTTGGATCCTTAACATCACTGAAATACTTAGCACTTGAATCCTTAACATCACCAAAATACTTAGCACTTGGATCCTTAACATCACTGAAATACTTAGCACTTGAATCCTTAACATCACTGAAATACTTAGCAGTTGAATCCTTAGCATCACCAAAATACTTAGCACTTGAATCCTTAACATCACTGAAATACTTAGCACTTGGATCCTTAACATCACTGAAATACTTAGCACTTGGATCCTTAACATCACTGAAATACTTAGCACTTGAATCCTTAGCATCACTGAAATACTTAGCACTTGAATCCTTAACATCACTGAAATACTTAGCACTTGAATCCTTAACATCACTGAAATACTTAGCAGTTGAATCCTTAGCATCACCAAAATACTTAGCACTTGAATCCTTAACATCACTGAAATACTTAGCACTTGAATCCTTAACATCACCAAAATACTTAGCACTTGGATCCTTAACATCACTGAAATACTTAGCACTTGGATCCTTAACATCACTGAAATACTTAGCAGTTGAATCCTTAACATCACCAAAATACTTAGCACTTGGATCCTTAACATCACTGAAATACTTAGCACTTGGATCCTTAACATCACTGAAATACTTAGCAGTTGAATCCTTAACATCACCAAAATACTTAGCACTTGGATCCTTAACATCACTGAAATACTTAGCACTTGGATCCTTAACATCACTGAAATACTTAGCACTTGGATCCTTAACAACACAGAAATACTTAGCACTTGGATCCTTAACATCACTGAAATACTTAGCACTTGGATCCTTAACAACACAGAAATACTTAGCAGTTGAATCCTTAACATCACCGAAATACTTAGCACTTGAATCCATAACATCACAGAAATATTTAGCATCACTCAAATACCTAACATCACTTGAATACCTAGCATCACTCAAACTGATTGTTTAGTTCTGATTTGGTGTCTTCATATGTCTATGAACTTGAAAACTTAAACTACAGAATTTGGCTCAGAGTACTTCAAGTTACTAGCATTCTACTTTATTTAATTTTATTTCATGGAGGATAAAGCTCTTGAACTCCTGACATTGATCACCCTGTATTTTACAAAATTTTTCTCAGGAAATGATCACCAAGTTCTAATCATGCTTAAGGAACCATATCAACTCATATTCATGTAAGTGGTTACAGCGTATTTAATTACAACTGTCATTCACAAACTAAGGTACCACCAGTGTCTGTTTCTTTCAGCAAAAAAGTACTTATGCCACGGCAAGAGAAATTGTAGCCAAAGATGGATTTGGCTTCCATGGTCTGAACAAGGGTTTAACAGCTACACTAGGAAGGCATGGTGTTTTCAATATGGTCTACTTTGGATTTTACCATAATATCAAAGGAATTGTACCAGAGTATTCGGTAAGGATGTCACATTGTTTCAGTAATTTTTGTATTTCTAGCAAGAGTATTCGGTAATGATGTCACATTGTATCAGTAATTTTCATATGTCTAGCAAGAATATTCGGTAATGATGTCACATTGTGTCAATAATTTTCATGTCTAGCAAGAGTATTAGGTAATGATGTCATATTGTATCAGTAATTTTCGTATAGTAGTATAAATTTTTTGGGCTATGAGCAGATTTTGATGTGTCCATATTTTGTGCTTAATTTGAGCCTTCTATCAGAGAACAATAAAATTATTGCAATTACTTTTAGAAATAATCACACTTTCCAGAAAATAACACTGAGCTAACCCCAAAAATTTATGCTACTGATTTAACAATCATTGATATATATTTGTGTTAATATAAAATTTATTCAATTATTTTTTATTATTAATTTAACAAAGTCGTTGACACAGTGACCTATATAATTTTATATAAAATTTATTTAATTAATTATTTATAAATTTTTCTAAATTATATACCATGGGTTTTGGGTTTGACAGAGATTTATATGTTGAATTGTGTTGAGAGTTTTGCAAAGTCTACTATACAATTTAACATTGCACCAAGCGCATCATTGACAAAAGCTTCTCACAACAATAATATAAAAATAGTTGCTTTTAATTTAAGTAAAAAAGAAATAAAAAAATTTAAGTCAGTAAAAACTGCAGCCGAATTATTTAAAACTCGTGCAGACAAAATCAGTCAAGATAATTATTTTCAAACTTCTGATGGCTGATATTGGATTTGCTTTAGAGTAAAGTATAAATCTGATGAAGAAAAGATTGATGACTTAATGTCAGATCCATTTACAGACATTTACACATACTTGATACATAATCTTCCTGAACAACAGCAACAACAATTACTTTCTGGTCTTATAATGACCTAATGCAAGCGTGTTTAAACCATCCGTGCAGTAACGCTTATCATCAAAATTAGTTAAACCTTGTTTGATAACTCTATCAGTTTTTATCTGATGTTTATATGATCTTATCGTGGTCATTTCAGCGAGATGCTTCTCAATGTTAAATAGCACCGAAAAATAAACATCATGTGTGACATTATTTTTTACAACTGATTTTTTCACACATTTTAGTTTTTTTGTTTCTTTTCCAGCAGCTGTTTTTATTCTCTGACAATGAGAATAATCACGCTTGTCAAGTTTAGAGTAAATTCAGTTGTAAAACCCTCGGCAATTATTTAGACTTGTATTTGATTCAAGACACGCTGTTGCTCGATGATATATTTCAAAGTTTTTGCAGAACGAGTATTAACAAATATAAATTAGATCCCTGTTGGTATTTCTCATCACCAGGTTTGTCATGGGATGCGTTGTGATAATCCTTTTCACAATCCTACTAATAAAAAAGGTAATGGGGTTGATGAAAGATGAATTTGGTTTTGGTATTGTTCGGGAATTTGTCGGATTACGTAGCAAGATGTATTCAATAAAAATAGCTGCTGGAAAAGAAAAAAAAAATTAAAAGGTGTGAAAAAATCAGTTGTAAAATATAACGTCACGTGTGATGATTATCTTTCGGTGTTATTTAACATTGAGAATCATCTCGCTGAAATGACCACGATAAGATCATATAAACATCAGATAAAAACTGATACAGTTATCAAACAAGGTTTAACTAATTTTGATGATAAGCGTTATTGCGCTGACGGTGTAAACATGCTTGCGTTAGGTCATTATAAGACCAGAAAGTAATTGTTGTTGCCCTTGTTCAGGAAGATTATGTATCAAGTATGTGTAAATGTCTGTAAATGGATCTGACATTAAGTCATCAATCTTTTCTTCATCAGATTTATACTTTACTCTAAAGCAAATCCAATATCAGCCATCAGAAGTTTGAAAATAATTATCTTGACTGATTTTGTCTTATACTTATATTAAAAGCAACTATTTTTATATTATTGTTGTGAGAAGCTTTTGTCAATGATGCGCTTGGTGCAATGTTAAATTGTATAGTAGACTTTGCAAAACTCTCAACACAATTCAACATATAATCTCTGTCAAATCCAAAACCCGTGGTATATAATTTAGAAAAATTTATAAATAATTAATTAAATAAATTTTATATAAAATTATATAGGTCATTGTGTCAACGACTTTGTTAAATTAATAATAAAAAATAATTAAATAAATTGTATATTAACACAAATATATATCAATGATTGTTAAATCAATAGTATAAATTTTTGGGGCTAGCTCAGTGTTATTTTCTGGAAAGTGCAATTATTTGTAAAAATAATTGCTATAATTTTATTGTTCTCTGATAGAAGGCTCAAAATAAGCGAAAAATATGGAAATGTGCTCATAGCCCCAAAAATTTATATTACTCATATGTCCAGCAAGATTATTTGGTAATGATGTCACATTGTATCAGTAATTTTCATATGTCTCGCAAGAGTATTAGATAATGATGTCACATTGTATCAATAATTTTCATATGTCTCCCAAACAGTATCATGTATTTCAGTAGAAATATTGTCCATCCATATTTCCATGTAGATCCATCTGACATGGTTTGATCTACTGTATTTCCATGTAGATCCATCTGACATGGTTTGATCTACTGTATTTCCATGTAGAGTACTCACCTACACAAAACAAAAATTCAGATCTGCCATAGAGTGTGCCAGTAGAGCAGGGTCTACATGGTTAAAACTAACCATAATTTTAAGCAATCAGTATAGACCTTGATCTGTGGTGTGTTATGTGTTTGGGTCTACATTGATTGAAATGATATTAATATGTCATACATTGGTAAAAAATTTGTAATTCCTCAAGTTGAAAAAAAAATCACTAAACTTGAAAAAATAAATTTATGGCTAGCCTTATAAGTAGAACTTCTTTCTTATCAAAAGAAGAAGTGAAAGTTATCCTCTTTGTGACAAAGATTAAAAAGAATAGTTCTGTAATAGTGGAGTTGATTTTGGAGACATCTCAATTGAAAGGACACATTCTCATGAAGAACAGTTTGTATGACTCCATTTATTAGTTTTTTTAATCATAGTTACCTCTGTATTTGACATCTACCAATAAAGGACCAGTTTTTGTGGTCCATTGACTATCTGTTATTAGGGGTTAGTCAGGCAAATGCTAAATATTGTACCTTCCCAGAATATCTGTTATTAGGGGTTAATCAGGCAAATACTAAATATTGCACCTTCCCAGAATATCTGTTATTAGGGGTTAGTCAGGCAAATGCTCTACCTTCCCAGAATATCTGTTATTAGGGATTAGTCAGGCAAATGCTAAATATTGTACCTTCCCAGAATACACTGTTATTAGGGGTTAGTCAGGCAAATGCTGTACCTTCCCAGAATATACTGTTACCAAAGCAGCTTTTATAGAAATATTAAAGCTGACAATGTTATTGACCTAAATTCAGTTATGTGAAAGATTGTTTTCCAGAACTTATTTTGTGACCCTTCAAATACCATCTGTAAGCACAAATTTGAGACTAGTATGCTCTTCAGGTAAGCATTAGTACTGAAGATTGAAAGCTAAGCTTTTTTTATCAGATTGTTTATAACAAATGGAAAGCAAACTTCATGTATCCTTGCTATAAAAGTGTGGGATAAAGTGGTCTTTTGTAATGGATTGGACACAGTGACAGAGATGACTGTTAATTGTGAGATAAAGTGGTGTTTTGTCATGGATTGAACACAGTGACAAAGATGTACCATTAAGTGTGAGATAAAGTGGTGTTTTGTCATGGGTTGAACATAGTGACAAAGATGTACCATTAAGTGTGAGATAAAGTGGTCTCTTGTCATGGATTTAACACAGTGACAAAGATGTATTATTGAGTGTGAGATAAAGTGTTGTTTTGTCATGTATTGGACACAGTGACAATAAAAACTATATAAGTGTGAGATAAAGTGGTTGCTTATGGATTGAACACAGTGACAGACATTCTATTTAAGTGTTGGATAAAGTAGTTTTTTTGTCATGGAATTGACACAATGACAAAGATGGCTATTTAAGTGTGAGATAAAGTTGTCTCTTGTCATGGATTGGACTATCTTGAAACAACGTCTGTCATAAGAAAAAGACCTTTTTACTACCGTTCATAATATCCACAATACCGTTCAGATAGTGCCTTTTAAAAAACAAATGTCTTTGTTATTACCACCTGTACTTGTTACAAGTAGTAACAGTTTCTCTCTATTCATTCTTTGTCAACTTTTTGATTAATATTGGAAAAGACTCTATAACCTCTCTTACAAAAGGCGCTATATAAAATCAGGCAAATGAATTCATTTGGTAGCTTCAATGATGGTGATGGATGAACCAAAAGATGAAAGGTTAAGGTAATATATTTCATCATTAGCAGGTCATTTAATACAGATGCAAAACTATATACATGTGACAGAAGAAAGAGGTCAGCTTAGGACAAATCAGGGGATGTGTGTGTGTGTGTCTCTGTGTGTGTGCTTAAATATGAATGAAATCAAAAGTTAATTAACTCATCCAGAAACAGAATAAATTTATTTAAAGAAAGCAGGCAAATGCTTCATGGATTGACAACCTAACTGGATTAATTCCATAAACAAAGGGTGTAACTGATTACACTAAAGTGTAACTGACTACACTAAGGTGTAACTGATTACACTAAAGTGTAACTGACTACACTAAGGTGTAACTGATTACACTAAAGTGTAACTGACTACACTAAGGTGTAACTGACTACACTAAAGTGTAACTGACTACACTAAGGTGTAACTGATTACACTAAAGTTTAACTGACTACACTAAGGTGTAACTGATTACACTAAAGTGTAACTGACTACACTAAGGTGAACAGATGAAGGCTCAACATGCAGATTGTAATTACTGTAACATCAATAGAAAAACCAACAAACAACACAACCCTTTAACAGTGGCAGTCAAAATCCAGAAAATGATTATGGCATATTAGTATTAAGGAAAAAGACAAAGACCTCATTCATGGCAGGCAACACAGATAAATGATTATCACTTACTAGTATTAAAGAAAAGACAAGGACCTCATTCATTACATGCAGTATGGATAAATGATTATCACTTACAAGTATTAAAGAAAAGACAAGGACCTCATTCATTACATGCAGTATGGATAAATGATTATCACTTACTAGTATTAAAGAAAAGACAAGGACCTCATTCATTACATGCAGTATGGATAAATGATTATCACTTACAAGTATTAAAGACAAGGGCCTCATTCATTACACTGTCAGGCAGTACGGATAAACTCCAAAGGCAAGCAGTGTATTCAACCTGTACATTGAAGCCCTTTCTCATTGTGATATTACTGTCATTATGCTAGTTTTCACAAAAGAAAAATAAACCATACATTTTTGAGTTGACTGTTCCCTTTCAAGAAAGACTGGTCAATTTCACTTTGTAGTCACATGACTTCAGCATCACAATGGCAGTTATTGACGTGTATTTTAGTCTGTTTTAATGTCAATAAAAAATGACACAACTGGCATGACCTGTATTAATTAAGAAACCAGTCTAGTTTTTTCTTTTTGTTTAGAACAGTCTTTACGTTTTAAGTGGTTGTGGTTACAAAGGATTAGAAAAAGGTCAGTGGTGTTTGTTTTTGCAATATGGTCATTCAGAGCAATGCTGTTTAGAACAATCTGCACTTTGCCTGCGAAGTCTCCTAAATAGTCCTGTTTACAAAGGATTAAGTCAAGATCAGTGGTATATGTATATAACAGTAGTATACATCTTGGACAGCTTCAAACAATGTGTGACCTGCAGACAGAATCAAAGAGATGTTAAACTGTTTTATGCTGCATACCAGTTTTGTAGTCACATGACCACGGGCATTCTTTCTGTAAATATATTACACTGGAAGTAATATGTAAAAATAAATGAAAAAATAATTAATTTTCATTAATAATTTTGCATACAAGAGAGATTACAGTGAGTGACAGGAGGGGCAGGAGACATCCCTCATCATGACAAGAAAACCCTACCAGCCAGGAGGTTCACATGTATGTGTTTTGTTCTTGGTCAGTAGAAAGAACAACTTTAGTATGGCCTTGGGATACATTGTGACCATGAGGCAAAGACATTCGTAAGTCATATCAGCTGAGGTCTTTCCATCAACTCAGACCAAAGCATGAGTGCAATTTCATGTTCATTACATACTCTCTATTTTGCACTTTTGAAATATTTTATCTTTAAAGCCTGAATGAAATTCCAAGCAAATTGCGATTTATAAAAGTTTTGATTCACTTCATCAGAAAATAGTGCAGATGTTCCAATCTGGGTGTGTGATACCAAAATATAGGTTGTACATCAAACACTATTTGAATCATGTAAAATGAAATGGGTGGAAACAGTATTTTAATTTACAGTGTTTACAAGCTAATTATTGCTAGGAGTTTGGCATTTAAAGCCTATAATTGTATTTAGTTACTGCTGGCAATGATTACTTTATAATAACTGTACAAAATGTTTCATTAATATACAGGCTGAAACTTAAGAATCACCAAATTAAGCCTTCATCCGTTTTTTCTGTAATCATGTGTCTGTTGTCCACAGGATCCACTGATGGAGTTTGGAAGAAAGTTCTTGATTGGATTGTGTAGTGGAGTGTTAGGTTCCTTTATCAACATTCCATTTGATGTGGCTAAGAGTCGAATTCAAGGACCACAGCCAGTCCCAGGTCAAATCAAGTATAGAACCTGCTTTGCTACAATCATGACTGTTTACAGAGAGGAAGGGTTAGTTCATCTTACTGTGATTTGTAGTGGTTATAAAGTTTATATCATTAATTAAAACAAAATCCTTTCCTTCTAAGCAATTAACATGTCAGTATTCAGGGCACATATAGGGGTACATATTTCTTACACCCTATACAGTCAGAAATCAAGCTGAACAATTACATTGACCAATACTATGTACACACACAATAAACAATTTAATGAAACATAATGAAGATTTATTACATTTGTAAAACCTACAGAGGTGTTTGATTTAAGCTACTGCCAATATCCGCTACCCAGGTATATTGCTATTACATAAGTACTCACAAAATGTCCCCAACAGAATGTCACACACAAAATATTTTTGACAGTATTCATCCACATGTAGTTTTAATTCAGAACAGATAATATGGAACTGTTGTTTATTTGTACCCATTAATCTTGGTTCACTGTCAAGCCATAAAATCATTTGTGTTATTATCCAAATATTTCAAATATTTGTTCATAAGAATCAACTGAAAATTGTGATAAATCTTTTTTTAGCTGTGATTATTTGTACAGCTACAAAAATATGAAAATAATTGTTACAGTGCATTCAGTTTCAGTTGGTCAGTTTCAAATTGTATGGTGCATGCAAAACACAAAGGTTTGTAAAACTCCTGTGTAAATGTTAGTTCAAATCCACTAAAGTTGGCCTGAATTATTCATTCCCTTCACAACTTACATGGATTTTTCTACAAAGGATCCTGACCTTGTTCCTGATTGGCTAGAACTGAACCAGCTGTTGTTGACTGCAAATGAGTATTGCTGAATACTAATTGTTTTTTGAAAAACCTGGTATTGAATTGTTTAGTTATTGCATTGTTAGCTTGATATATTAAAGGATTAGAACATGGAATCATTCATTCTTAAAGTTATTACTTGAAAGCGTATTGAGAGGTTTGATTCATTTATTTAATTTAATATCATTTGTTGGAATTGCAGTGCTATAGCATTTATTTTAAAGACTATTTGGATTAATAGTTGTATGAAATATCAGTGAAACATTCAAGTACATTTTGGATATATAATTCTATTGGATTTATCATATTTACCATATGTTTTGGAACACAATAAAATAAAAAAAAATTGGCATGTTCCAGAACTTACGGGAAAATTGCACACTGCAGTAAAATAAATAAACAAAACGCTTATTTGATAATAAAATAAAAGAAACCAACCTCATCACGAGCATTTTAAAAAATAAAATATATCCACGAACTCCGTATATGGAGCATAGGCATCCATACTGTAACATGTATCGCTTATGTCTGATAACACATGGCCCATTGTTCACTGACATGAACATTGAAAAATAAATCATGTTTGGTTGTACTTAAAGGTTTGAATATTTTATCCAACTAAAAACTGGATCAAACAAAATTGCAAACAAGAGAGAAATAGTTGACAGATTGCTTGAAGACATCTGCCATTTACACATGACACTGTGTTAGGTGCAAAATGACAATTTTGAATTATATCCAGGTCAACTATATGATAGTATCTCACAAAATAAAAGTCATTATTTGAAAATGCATTCACTTGAGTGCAAGTGACAATCTTTTTGCTAGCCTGGGTCACAAAAAGTATTATTAAAGCAAGTTATTGCTGTGTATACTATTTACCCACAGACATCAATGCCTGTTTGTATTAATTATTACTGCAGATGCCAAGCAAATAGAAGCCCATGAGGTGAAGAAACACAACTGGCAGTGAGCAATAAACTCATTGTTTGAACTTAATGACATGACATCAAAGACAAAGGTTATTTTTACTACAGAGCAAGCTGACCTCAGAAACTGACTTTGGATACTTTTAAGCAGATTTTGTTTTAGGGTATCAATACAAAGGTTATTTTATAACAAAGAAAGCCCACCTCAAAAGCCAACTTTGGATTCCTTTAAGTGTGCCCATTTTTTATTTTTGTATTATTATTTTTTTTAATTTACAAAGTCAGCCAAGATACGGAGGTTAACTTTGGTTCCTTTTCACTGGTATTCACAGGAATTTTGAAAATAAATTGAAGCAATGGAACATGCATGGACATTGATGACCCAGCATCACCCAGAAGATTTGGAGAAAATAAAATCATTTGATGGGAATTCTATTGTACTTTGATCTCACTGCTGGGTGGACTGATGATAAGATAAAAATCTGACATTAGTCACTGCAGTTTCCGCTCAGGAGATGTGTTGCCTCCAATAATAATTTTTCACAGCATGAACAAAATATTCATGCACAAAAAGAATGGATCATACATGTGCACAGGAAGGGATGTGTTGAGATGATGCTGCAGTGGATTAAAGAGTTTTATCTCGAGCACAGTTTTATAATTTTTAAAATAAAATTTCAGTTGGAGTACATTTTCCAACATGTAATTTTCGAATGATTTGTAAGGTGTCCCACAACTTACAACTTAAAAAAAACCCGATGTGTCCCAGAACATACAGTGTACAAAAATATTACTTTAAAAATTATTTTATGGTGCCCCAACAAATACCATGTACCAACATATACAGTAAATACGGTACCATGAATTCATTTAACAGACATTTGGATTTAAAACATAGTGATACTTATGTAGTGTTGGTACATCAGTACAATACAGTTATCATTCAGAATATCTTTGGAGCACAGAATTAAGATGTTAATGTTAGGACTGGTTGGCCTGGTGTCAGGATAATTTTTCTGGGTGGGACATCATGCTACATGTCTGTGGCATGATGCCCCAGTGCTAGACATCACTATAAACTGCCACATTCCAGACAGCGTAGCGATATGACTGAAAAATTGTTAAAGCTACGTTAAATATCCAAATCACACACACACCTTTGGAACATATTCAGATTAATTGGAACTATAGGAATTTATAGAACATTCAGGATATTTGGAATTCTCACTGTCTGATGTAAGTTATTTTCAATTCTTTCACTTTGCCTTTTAGGAAAATAAATTTATATTTTAAATTATAAAAAATGTGTTGGTTATCACACTTTTTTGTTATGCAGTCTAAGCCCCTAGAGATCATAACAATGCACCAAACTGCATCAGACAATGTAGACACCAAACTGCATCAGACAATGTAGACACCAAACTGAATCACACAATGTAGACACCAAACAGCATCACACAATGTAGACAACTGCATCACACAATGTGGACACCAAACTGCATCAGACAATGCAGACACCAAACTGAATCACGCATTGTAGACACCAAACTGCAGCAGAATGTGTTGAATAGTACTTAAGCAATGCCAGTTACATAACATATGAAGCTGGTAAGTTCGCAAGGGCCATAAGTCTATTCAGAATGGAGTTGATAAGATAAAGAAAAAGGTACATCTAGATCTGTGAGACAATGTACATACCAAATTGTATCAGAATAGAATAGATGGTTCCTGAGTTACACTGGTTACAAAACTTTGGCATAGTGGACATTTAAACTTGATTGAAAAGGGCAATAACTCCTTCAGTATTCAAATTGAAAAGGTGAAATCTTAAATGGTACAGCTACATATAATAGATTATTCACATTCCAAATGGTGTTAAATTATGTTTAAAGGTTGTAGAGTTTTGGTGATTACAAGAAGTGGGAACAATGGACAGATAGAAAAAATGTTTACTATATGGCTTTTGTATCTAAATACAGGGCCTCAACTAATTTATGTTGTAATGAGAGAGACTTCTTTCTATTTTCCAAGTCATATTTTATGAAGGTGTGAATAGATATTAATATCTTTATTCAAGAATTTATGAAGAACTAAGATCTCAATATCTCTTAACAAGACATCATTAAATTGTTTCTTTCATTCTTTATATTTTGCAGATTTTCAATATCTGTTAACAAGACATCATATTTAAAGTTGTTTCCTTCATTCTGTACATCTGGGTTTTTTGCAGATTTTTGGCATTGTACAAAGGATTGCTGCCAAAGATTTTAAGACTGGGGCCTGGTAAGATCATTTATCTGATTATATCCCAAGTTTGCACTAACTCACATTCAGAGTTTCATCACTGTCTTCCTTTTTCATTTTGAAAGTTCCTTTTGCTGGAATTGAAACCTGCCATTTTATCAAATTGTACTTCATTAAAAATATTGCCAAAAATAGTTACTTCTGCCATTGTATCTAATTGTTTAGTTCCTGCAATTGTATCATATTGTGTAGCTGGTTAAAAATATTGCAGATAGATAGTTCTGATATCATCAAACACATCTGTATATAAACATTACAGTGACACATTTTACATCTCAATAAAGGACAAGGTTCAGTAAGGGCTGATTTTGGCCTCCAATCAGATTCCTATGAAACTTATAAATAAAGGAGGTCCCACTCTCTTAGGTATTTAATTCTTATCCACGATCGCTTTATATAAATACTGTTAAAAACCTAATGGTTTTCTCTTCTGTTGTGGAACCAATTTTCTTGGATTATAAACAGTAACCCTAACACACCCTTATAAAGCTGACTGCTGAAAGAGATACATAAAAATTCTGTATTTTCACACACTGTTACTCAATGATAGAAATGTGTATTTTTTCAATATTGTCTGAATGATGTACATATTTATATTACATATGGTTGATTACCTGTGACACCTGTTTTTGTTTTCATTACAAAGTTATGCTTATGTTTATGTTTAACTGAGTGTATGACATTCTTGACTTGATTGCCACAGAATAACAATTTCTTTACCATAAATAAACACACAAAAAGCCACAGATCTTTTGTGCAGTAGCAATAGTCATATGCTGCTACAGTGTACAGTTAAGAATCAAAACCAAACAAGAGCATCAGTGATCACAGCAGTATTGTGTTTCTACCAGCAAGGGAAAGCTTTTAATTTATTTTATTACCAAGTCCATAAAATTATTCCTCATACTGATCAATGATCACACAATTTAGAAATGATTTTTATGAGAGAGTAAGTAAATTAGCTGTAAGATGTATGGCATATGGCACATAACACACGTTTCGTCTTTAAATACATTTCCCAGTCATAATACCTGAGGAGAACTATTATGTCCTCACAAATTCAGCCCTCCCAGATAACACTTTTAGCTACAAGAAGCTAAAGGCTATCTGTCAACCTAGATGGTAGTTGGGCAGAGTGATCTCCTCTTAGTATAGGGATTGGAGCCAAATCCCATGAATATCTCAGTTACTACTTCCGCTTCTGCCAAGCAGCATGATTTCATCATTAGGGACCTCACAAAATCCTCTACCAACTTTCTGGAAAATCTACACTTTCAAGTTGGAGAAGTCTTCACTTCAAAAGGGAAGTATATTCCTTCTTTGTTTCCAACTTTTCTTTCTTCCTATGCCTTTACAATTATCACTTTGCCATCACTTAATAGTATTTACGTACTTGCACAGGTAGCCTATGTGACTTCTCAGTAATTCTGGCTATAGTCTTGATTTGTATGTGCGTGCAAGTCTGGAGTGGGCTATAGAAAGCTATAACATATGTATATTTCTGCTACAAGAAGATACATGTGGGTAAGTTTTCTATACCAATGCAGTCTTAGCATCTGGGGGCTAACTTCACTGAATTTACCTGTACAGGCCATCATTGAGCCTTCCTACAAATAGTATTGTGAATTGATATTATATTTGTTCTTCATTGCCCACATTAAACAATCTGCTAGCAAGAATTCATAATTGTATATTTGACACTTTATTGATTTTACCTGTATAAAATGTCTTTAGGCCTTTTCCCACTGATAAAATTGGCTCATAATGAATATTGTAGCACTTACATTGTGAGTATCTATAATGGTAATTAAGCTCCTTTTTTGTGTATAACATAGAGTTTTGTTTATATTACTATGTAGCTTCCACTCTGGTTGGATAAATACAGGTAAGGTTTCTATATATGGTTTACTCGGTAGCATCCAGCTCATGCATGTTTCTGTATGCGATGTTTTAGTGATTTTATGTGTATAACAATGAACACTTGGCCTTCTTAAAGATAAGGAGTTATTAGAATTGATTATTTGCCTTCCAGTTAGTACATGTAAGTCCTATAAGCAACGCTTCAGTGATTCTACCTGGACAGGCAGTCACAATTCACATACCTACATGTTTATTGTGACAAGAATTGATTATTTTGTGTCCACTTTCTAGATATTAATACTGATCCTATCATTCTCTACCTGTACAGGTCAAGTGCACCCTTCTACAGTATTTACCATAGTGGGTAACCCTGTATGGATTCTTACATGTTAAAAAAGCAGAACACTCACTACACTAAATGTCTGCTCTGTTTTGCCTTGCAGATCTAGACCATGGATGAAACCAGTCTGACAACCATGCAGCATGTGTAGTTTTCTGGTTGTCATCCCTTGACTTGCATGGTATGGACAGAAGCCAATCATAGCCTTGGCGGATGAAAACATCTGCCTGCATGCAAGGGTTTGAACCATATCTTTTCTGGACAGCAAGATGGAGAGCACCAACAAACATCAATTACATTTTTGCATATCAGAATCATGGACCAAATACATGGATCAATATCCCATATCCTGTTCCAACCTCAAGAACTGGACAACATTATGGCTGCCAAGAGGGCCATGTTCCATCATGACCGGACTTCGCCATATAACTGTGATTGCAATGGGCCATGACCACAATTTGATCATACAGTATCAGCCACCAGAAAACAAACTTGCCTAGTTTCTTGACTCGCATTGAATTAGCATAATGGTGCTTGGCACATCCTGTGGAAGACATACAGTTTATATAGACATCCTCATGGATCAATCTTACCCACATAGTACACTCAGAATACTTCTGGTGTATGATCTTGGGGCCTCACTTTTCAAAAGATATCTCTTCACTAACCCTTAAACCTCTGCCATCCAAGGGTCTTTGCTTAGGAACGTGTTAGAAGTAACAGGATCTGACTCTTCAGTACTACAAGTGTAGTGGGCCACCATCATTGTCATTCTTCTCCAACTACCCTACAGGTAGTGCAGGAGACATCAACTTCACTGCCTGAATCTATAAACAATGATTTCAAACTGGCATTCAAGTTCCTCATTGTTATTAGATCCTACATGGTGAGTGAACTCCACTTTGGAGGTCTGAACTGAAGTTTCCCTCTCAATCCCATAGGACGTTTGTCTTCTTTTCACTACATCACTTGTGGGGTCTACAGTTCTGACATCAGGTGAAAATCATCTACGGAAGATTATACTTTCGGTTGCTTTCACAATCTGAATCTTTATAGGTCACCAGCACAGGACTCCTCATTATTGGTGATTCCTATAGACCTTGCCACCTCAGGGTTCAACTCTGTATCTGTTGCTGAACATTGAGGGAAAGTGCTAAGCAAACAGCCAACAGGAGATGCAGAGACTGGTTACCTGGATCAAACATTCTGTAGCCTCCCCAAACGTAATGAATTGGACAATGTTCTCCCCACACAGATGACCTACTTCCATTTCAACTGGACTACATTATATACAAGGGATCATTGGGTCCATGACCACAACAGATACATGATAACTCACAGTGTTAATTCAGGGCACTCCATGAGTTTAGTCCTTGGAAAAAGCATATTCACAGAATGGTCCATTTCATAACATAATAATAACAATGAACTTACAACAGGTGGAAACAAGAGACAATGCTCTCTACTTCCACCTTACAGACCAATCATGGCCCAAGATATGCCCTCAACCTTTATCTCTTTTCCTCTCTAATGATCAGGTTGACAGAATTTGCAACATCCCACCATCCCTCTCAGTCTCAGCTACAGATGAGCATTTCACAAGGCAACCTGCTAGGTCATGGGGATGCCCTTAGAGTGCATGCTGCTGGGAAACAATCCTATGACTAAGTAGAAGAGTCAGAGGGAATCGATCGTTTTCACCAGCGTTCCATGAGACAATCCCTTTCTTAATGACATGCATACAGGCCCCCTCTCCCACCCTTATCACAGATCCTGGTAAGGAGAGGGCTTCAGTCTTTCATAGCTAAATGGGGAAAATTTAACATGACATCATGGGGACCCAACAAGTTTCCTGGGGACTCAGTGTCATGTTCAATGCCCCTGCTAAGCCGGGGTTCTTCAGCTACAGTCCAACACTCCTCAGTTGGTCCTCAATCCAACACTCATCAGTTGGTCCTCAACCTAAGTGCATTCAGTCAACTCTGTTATGCTCTTGATTTGTGTTGGAATGCAACAACAGGCCCTAATGACATCGATTGTGTAGACTATGAAATCTGCTGATCAAGAAGAATATTCCAACCCTGTACCCTTTCAAGATTCGATCGACTAGGCCTGGAATCCGTGTTCAAGTAAGTGAATATGTCCCCCAGGAACAAGAATTGAATTCATGCAGTGGTAGGTTCCATGCCTATTTGAAGCAACCCATCTGCTAGAATTGCTTCACTGGTCGAGTTTTGCTCAGTGTGGTAGTGGAAGTCTTAGCCCTTGGTCGCTTTATTGGGCTCCCATAACAATGATCACATGGTCCAAGTGGAGACCTAATCTGTAACCATTGGGCCAACTCTCACAATCTGCAACAATACAAAGTTGCAGCTCAAAGTCAGGGAAACCACTTGGGACATGCGTCAGTGATACCTCTGCAAACACAACCTCCAACCATTCATGATCACTATGGATGCATATACAGAGTACCAGGGGAGCAAGTCTCCTACCATTTTGGACTACCGTAGGAGCATGGCCCCCTCATGATCATTATTTACATATCAACATCATCGAGATGGAAGTTTTTCTTCGGTGGCTGGGGAACCTATGCAGCAATGGAATTCTCTTTCTGATAACTTTACAATAGCGACTCATCTCAACAGCAAAGCAGAGCAAGTACTCAGACCTTTGTATTCTTGTTTGGAATTTTCTAAGTGGTATCCTGATTGACAATCCATGCTTAAGCATACATTTACTAAACTGGCTAATGTATTGGCAGACTCGTGGTTCAACAAGAAGAAAATAATACAAACAGAATGATCTCTTCATCTCTCAGTTTTCACTCAACAGATACTCATTGGGATGGACCTACTCCTGATTATTACATTTAAATGGGAAATATTGAAGCAACCTCATCAATCGCAACATAATCACCAGAACTGAGATATTCCCTGATCTGAATTAAGAAATCATGATGGCAGGTGTTTCACCCCAACCCAGAGTTACTGAACCTGCACATCAGAATCTTATGAAATAACGCCTTTAAGAACAAACAGTTCTCACTACAAGTGGTAGAGTATCCTCAAGTAAAATATCTATCCACTTGTGACTCTTTGATGAGAAACAGTTAGCACCAATCACAATTAAACCTGTTCTATAATCACTGACATACTGTGCTATCATGGAAAAGAGGATATCAGCAAACCAAAGACCTATCTGATTTTCTATTCATTTGGATTCCATGTGGCCATTGACATTGGACCATTGCCATAGTGGAAGTTATCATGGGTATTTACCTGGAACAAGACACCAATTGAACTGCTCTCAAGAGCTAACTTAGTTCACCTATCTTATAAGTCCTGCCTACTCATGACTTGGAAGTCGGAAGGGAAAATCAGCAATACATTTCTTATTGGTGGACCCATCTCTTTACAGTTCAGTCACAATGGATCAATAGCACTCATGAAGGCCCCCTGCTTTCATTACCAAGAACAGGCTTCCATTCATGGGTAATCAAATATTAATAATAATTCCTGTCTATTCTTTACACTTCATCTCACAGTCATCGACAGGACCCAGTGTGAGCTCAGAAATGGTATTTCAGGAATATTGAGACATTGTTATCAAGGGAGATCATGCCTCATTTTATCTTCAAAGAGGGATGGATGACATGTCAACATAGACATTTTCATCCTGAACAAAGTGGGCCATCTATCCTGCATATCAGACTAAACCCACACCAGTGAATTCACTCCATATAATGGCTCACAAAGTTAGGACAGTCAGCACAATCATTACATATGAGAGAAACTGTTCTCTATCTCTCATTACCCATTGTGTGGAGTGGAAATCTGAGTACACTTCTCCAGTTCTTATCAGAGATCTCTCACCCAAAAAGTCTCAAGTCAGTCTGTGGGAACCTTTATCCATGGCACAAAAGTTACCATTCCAAATCATTCGACAGCTTCATACAGACTTCCATTAGATTTTTCCATTTCAAAGCCACTTTCCCACAGATGAGTCTTTTCCATTCAGGTTATCCAGAAGCTGTCTCATTTACCTTAGGGGACCAAAGATGGCCTCTTCAGGGTAAGGGGATGTGTCTCCCCCCACCTCTTACCAGTTCTCCTAAGGTATCATGATTAGGTAACATATTTAAAGAAGAAACCAATATTTTCTAGAAAATATGTTTCTTTGAGAATACTTACCCAATCTTAACACACATATACCCTCCTAACCTTGCTGTGGTTACATCCAGATAGAGAGCATGCTTTATACTCCTGTAGTAACAGATATTCTTGTGATTTGTCACCAATCCCTATACTAAGGGGAGATCGGGGAGATCACTCTGCTGACCACCACCTAGGTGGACAGATAACTTTTAGCTTCTGTTAGCTAAAGTGTTATCTAGGAGGGCTGGATTTGTGAGGTAGTAGTAGTTCTCCTAAGGTATTATGATTGAGTAAGTATTCTCAAAGAAACATATTTTTCAAGAAAAAAATTGGTGTTTCTGATTTTGATATAGTCATTGTGAAGATGTTGAGTGGACAGGCATCAGTTTCTTATTGTATATGATATGGGCCTACAAAATGAAGGGAAGGAGAATAAAAATATAACTTTTGACAGATTATTACAAATGTTTGTTTTCCAATTTGTACACCGCCCACCCCAGATCCCACCATTATTTCATTAGTGTCATTATAATTATTGTCACTTAACCAATCAGAAGTCTCTGCAAGAAGTAAAAGAAACATATTATATCCATTGTATTAGTTGAAAAAAATTCTTATGGTTAAACAAAGGTAAAATCTACACGCTTGAAAGAAAATCCCCAATTTCCCCCCCCCCAAATTAAACATAAAACCAAGCCTTGAGTGCATGTAGAATGTAGACCAATTGTTGACTGTTCAATTTAATGATGAAATAAATGTTAAAAATGCACTGATTGGGAATCCTTTCTGAAGAATAATTTATAAACACACTGATTGGGAATTCTTTCAGAAGAATAAATTTATAAACACACACGCATGCATGGGCACAACCACTCTGACATGACATTGAGCTGTGGAGCATCTAGTTTTTATATAAAGGAGCAGCATACTCAAGGATTATTTATATCCAATTTTAGCAATCAGTATATCATTGTATTATTTAATATGAAATAATGCAGCATCTATGGTTTACAATGTTGCACAGTACTGACAAGATTTCAGTTTGCATGTACATATGCAACACTTATGTACAAATCAAGTTTAAAAAAAATATGTAAAAATCCAGCTTCTCTCTCTATCATCATGGATGCTCTTAAATATGGATGGAAATATATATGTGCATGATACCCCAATTCATGCTTAGCCGTAGCTCACCAAGGATGCTTAGAGAGGCATTCTACTGGTTAGTGATGAGTGCAAACTAGAACATGTATGAAATTGGGACATGTGTTATATGGTTACAAAAAGTATCTAGTTTTAAAAAATCAATCGTGTTCTCGTGTGCTTTTAGTTTTTGAGGACTTCAAAGAGACTGAAATCTGCCAAAAATTTGGAGTTTTTTTAAATTTAAAACAGGCCTAATTAGGAACAAAATTAACTGTTAATTTTACACAATTTCATTATATGATGTGTACTTATGTTGTTGATATATAGTGGAATTTATATTGATTTGTAGTTGTTGATATATAGTGGAATTTATATTGATTTGTTGTTGTTGATATATAGTGGAATTTATATTGATTTGTAGTTGTTGATATATAATGGAATTTATATTGATTTGTAGTTGTTGATATATGGTGGAATTTATATTGATTTGTAGTTGTTGATATATAGTGGAATTTATATTGATTTGTTGTTGTTGATATATAGTGGAATTTATATTGATTTGTAGTTGTTGATATATAGTGGAATTTATATTGATTTGTAGTTGTTGATATATGGTGGAATTTATATTGATTTGTAGTTGTTGATATATAGTGGAATTTATATTGATTTGTTGTTGTTGATATATAGTGGAATTTATATTTTTTTGTTGTTGTTGATATATAGTGGAATTTATATTGGTTTGTTAGTGTTGATATATTTGTGGAATTTATATTGGTTTATGAAAACAAAGATTGGTAAGAAAAATTTTGTGACTTCTTCAACCTCCTATTTTTTTGATGCCAACACATTACCATTTACATGTTTCTGAAATTTTGTTGAATTTGGTTTTAGTACATTGCTTTCCTGGTAAAATTGATACAAGTTTTATTCACATCTTAAAGTTAAAACATAAAAATTAGGCACTTTATTGCAGTGAATGGCAGATTATCTAAAAATTAGGCACTTTATTGCAGTGAATGGCAGATTATCTAAAAATTAGGCACTTTATTGCAATTAATGGCAGATTATCTAAAAATTAGGCACTTTATTGCAGTGAATGGCAGATTATATGTGCACATAATTTAGCTCTAAAATACAAGATCAGCATGAAAGCTCTTCCACTCCCCACCCCCTTCTGCTTTAAGCACATTAAAAATGTTTAAAATTGTATATGCCAAACTCAAATTGATATTGAATGTTTAGTAACATTCTTTGCCATACAGATGTTTGGGATGCTTTTCATTTCTTCCCATTGGTTTTGCAGGTGGTGCAATCATGATGTTAGTATATGAGGCAGCATTTCAGTGGATGAAGGATAACCTTTGACCTCTGCAGATATTAATGACTGCTTATCAGCTAGTGATGAAGAAAATGAGAAACAAGTTCTTCTCTTGGAAACAACTGTATTCTGTTTTCCACAAATGATTCTTTTGATAATCTTTTTCTTATACTACCCAAAAGTATGAACATCTGTTGCCATATGGATGGGATTCTGTGTGTATCTGTGTGTATCATGGTGTCCAGAAGAGTAGAGTCTAGTCCTGAGATATGAGAAACTCTACATGGTCTTACTTATTGTCAATTATATGAGATATGAGAAACTCTACATTGTCGTACTCATCGACAGCTGTATGAGATATGAGAAACTCTACATTATCTTACTCATTGTGAGCTATATGAGAAACTCTACATGATCTTACTTATCATCAGCTATATGAGATATGAGAAACATGAACACTAAACACATTTTTGCTTGTTCCATGATGAAATGAAGTGCAAAATATTTAATTTTGCTTTCATCTGAGATTAGTTTTCATTGTAAAGTATGTTTGTACTGCAAGGTTGACTGTAGAGTTTTCTTCAGCTGTCAAGTTTGAATTCAGATGAAATTTAAAAAAAAAAATATAATCCTGACTTTATCCTTTGTATGATATAAACTGTCTTTAAGGGTCACTCATGGAAGTTAAATAAAATCACTTAATGAAACAGTTGTTCAAATGTATTATTGTCTAAGATGAAAGCAGATTATGAAACAATAACATTATGGCAGATTTGGTTTAAAGGATGATAGAATCTTTAATCTCATAATTTTTATGACATTTTTTAAAATTTTATTTGGCAAATTTTCATGTAATGTTGTTGCTGTTGTTGTAGGGTTTAATGCCATTTTTCAGCACAAGATAGGTTATACTTGGCAGCCACTTTAAATGTTGGAGGAAGAACCCAGCAAAACTCCGGAAAGAAGCACCGACCCACAGTGCAAATGTTCAGGCATTGATTATGTAGGTCATTGTGATTACCAGACCATGGCACATTTTTTAAAAAATCATACAGTGCAAATTTTCATTTACTGATCATGCAAGTCATTGTGGTTACCAGACCATGGTACATTTTATTTTTGTTTTAATGACATAGTCTGCTTATCTTTACTTCTTAATTTCAATTTTTTCATCCTTGTTTATTCATTTTATCTGAACCCTTATATGGTGTGTGTGTGTTTTGGATTTTAACATAGCTTTAACAATTTTTCAGTCATATCACTACAAACTCTGCAGTGTGGCAATTTAAGGTGATGTCTAGCACTGGGGCATCATGCCACAGACATTTAGCATGATGTCCCACCCAGTCACATTATCCTGACACCAAGCCGACCAGTCCTAACACTAACCTCTTAATGCTGAGCGCCTAGCGAGGCAGCTGCTAGTACCATTTGTAAAAGTCTTTGGTATGACTCGGCCGGGGTTTGATTCTGCAACCTCCCCAATTTGAGTCGGATGTTCGAACCACTAGGCCACTGGAGCAGTTCAACCCTTATATGGATATATGGTTTTGTAGCATATGATCGCAGGGCAAAAGTGATTGATAAAAAAAATGAAAATTGCGTTCTACTTTTAAACTGTCTATATTTTAATTAGCCTCAGTATCCTGTTCTTTCTACGTTTAATTTGGAAATACTTCTGAAAGGGAGATTGACAAGTACTATTGGGTTTGATTCCTTAAATTCATATTTGAACTGCTTGACGTACTTGGGAAATAATGAGAAATAACGTGTTGGAAAACAATTTTAAATGTCACATTTAAATCACGGACGAAACTTAATAATAATTCACATAGGTCCCAATCAGCCCTGAATTTGGGCCGAATCAGTCAGTAACGTGGGCTGAATCGGGCTGGTCCGAACCAGCCTGTTACTGAGTTCACTGAGATGTTGATGGTATTTCTGCTGCTTGTCTACGTTGTATAACACGGACGCGAGCGCCCATATAAAACGTAGGTTGTCTTCATTTTTCACATTTATTACTGACCGCAACTGAACATACTTTGGTGTTGGTATGTAGCTTGATTCCTTGAATGGTATGTTTGAGGAAGTATGCTTGTCAACAGCCATAGATCTGTCAGGAGTCCATCCTGATTATGTGTTGATATATTTTTCCAATGTCTCGAGAATCTTTTCAGTGCCTTTTGTCGATTTCATCAATGATAGCCTTTGTATCTTTAGGGGTTAAGATCACATGGGCACCGCTCTGATTCCAAAGGGTTACAATTTTTAACCCATCCTTGTATGATTATTAAGCGGCATAGTCAGATGTGCACCTAAAACAATATTTGCTTTAACTCCAGAGACACCAGAGAGCAGCAGGCAGGGTGAACCCTACAACTTTTTGCCTGAACCGTAAGTAAAAATAAAATAACAAAAATAAGGTCAATAACGATAAACCGAGCCTTCTAACTATATTATTACCGTACGGTTTAAAAAACGAATAGTAAATCGTTTGGGTTAGCTCACCTTTGTTATTTTATTTTTGACTTTTGTTATAGTGCGTTTAGTTTACTTACCGGGTTACTAAATTTTTGTCATTCACCCTTCCTGCTGCTATGAATTTATCCAGATCAACTATTGCATGTATATACATGAAGTGAGTCATACATACATGTACTGAGATAGGTATGCGTACCGATTTTTCAAGGACATGTGTGGTAGTTCAAACAATAGCTGTGTTTATCGCCGCGGATATCTCCCGGAGATAGGTATTTGTGTGCAGTTTATTTCCGTGTTTTAATTTTAAATATAATACATTTTAATCGGTTCATATATATAATGGCAAAATATCTTAATAAAATTATAAATATTTATTTATTTGTAAAATCAGATATCAAATGCTATTGCACAATAATCACATATAATAATTTCTAAAATGTATATCCGTAGTCGAGTTCGTTAGCTCAATGTTAAAGTTGCTGGAAACTTTAATACTGATGTTTGCGGTTCGACCCCAGATCTCGCCGAGATGGGTTCGGGTCCCCGGGTCGCCCATATCTTTTAATAAGTAGGGGGGAGGCATCCCTGAGATTTCGATAAACCACCACGTATCTCGTGGTCGGATTCTATTTTGGAATTCTACCCGGGGGTTTCGTGGGGGTTTTATCGAAATCGCAATGCCTAGACAGCCTTCTGAATTGCTAATATTTCACTTTCGTCGATTAGAAATTCGCCGGGAGGTGTGTCTATGCAATACCCCCCCCTAAAATAATCAGTAGTATGCCTTGAGCTCTCTGCCCCATGGAAGAACCCCCAAATAAGCATCCAGAAAGGGTGTTAGCCAAAAGAAACAGAACATGGGTGTGCCGCATAATAGTCATAAGAGAGAGAATGACAATGTAAGGACCCCATGAAAGTCACACAGGCTATCGAGGGGTTCCATTGAAGGGTAATCGCTGGGATCTACTGATTATTTTTGATAAATTAAAATACAGACAAACATGCATACATACAGACATACATAGAAAGAGGAAATAATTCTCTAGCAGAGGAGGAGCAGAGTTATCGCGCTTTATTAAGTATTTTTGGTGATTTCAAATTCAATTAAATATCTATTATAAATATTATTTAATAATGAATATTGGAGAACCACACTCAGCTAGATTAGCACGAGAAAGACTAGAAGCAATTAGAAAATATTTACCTGTTCGTGATGCTGACAAGCAACAATTACAAGAACGACAGGAATCTCAAGTTGAGTTTGAGGAGGATACAAAACAATTATTTAAACCTATTACAGAGACAACTAAACCTCTTCTTCCTGCGTTAGAAAAAACCGCTGAAGCAACTGGAAAAATAGCAGAAAGAACAAAACAGACAAAAAGAATTTTATGTGGACTTCCAGCTGAAATAACTGCTGCGATGTCAGTCCCGGAAATACCTGAAGATGAAGATCAGCCTGGAGGTGCTGAAGCACCAGCCCCCAAACAAAAGAGTCATGTAATAAGTAATGCTGAACTGATAAATAAATTTAATGAAAAAATCATTAATTACATTATTGGCCTTCCCCATCTAGATCAACTAGTTAGTTTTGCTTTTGGTGGTTTTAGTCAAAGAGATAAATTAATGAAACCTGAATACGCTAAAGATATTAAAACCCGTGAACAGTGGCAAAAATATTTATATCGCATATTTATGGATGTTGAACGAATTAAAGAGAATGATCAAGTATATCAGGATTATGTTAGTAGAATTAATAAATTAATCAAATTAGAAAATGAGAAAAAAACAAAGTAAAAAACCTTCAAAACAAACAGCACCAAAATCACAAATACCAGTTCTATCTCCTACACCAAAGAAAACAACATCACCGAAACCAAGTGAAGAGGAAGAAGAAGAATTTCAAGACGCTCCCGGTGTAATTGGAAGTGGTTTAGGAAGTGGTCTTATTACTTGTCCTAATAATATCCTTGCTGATGTCGATCGATTAGAAATTCTCATCGGAGGAAAACGAGCTGGTAATAATTGCCCAGAAATTATTAATGAGGCGGCTGATATCTGTAGACGATTATTTACTGGCGGTATCATGGACGTTGATGTTTATCAGTCTCTTATTAATGAAATTGCCGATGACTACTACAGTGATTGAGTACGTAATTAAATACAATTACTATAATAAAATGATCGTACATAGTACTCAACGTGGACCAACTATGGTCAGGGTAATAAATTCACGATTACCAGTATACAAGACAACCTACGGAGATGGACTAGGTGATGTTGTTCAGGGTCTATTTAGAAGGATAGCCCCAAAAGCAATACCGATCGTAAAGCAACTGGGAATGAAAGCTATTGATGTTGTTCGTGAAAAAGGTATTGGTGCTATGGGTAATCTCGCTGGTAAAGCATTTTCGGCGATCAAAGATAGACTAGCACGATTAATACGACGAAAACCTCAACCACCAGTAAAATTACCTAGTACTGAAGTAATGCCTGCAAATGTCAGTAAAATAATAAATCAAGTTGCTAATCAAAAACTAGCAGAGTTGGCTGATGTGCCTTTATCAGAAAAAGAAAAAAATATAACTGCTAGTCTGATAGCAGGAAGTGGTCTCACTTCCCGAAGTGGTCTCACTTCCCGAAGTAATCTTCGTTTTAGACGATAATAAATATAATAAAGATGTTCAAACGTATATCTGATCCCGCATTTGACATGGACGCACTAGTACTTAAAGATGAGTCTGTGCGTGATTATCAGTATTATTCTTACGACGCACGAATTCCAGATCAACGTGGACGAATTGAACAACAGGTTCAGGATACAAGTAGATATTTCTTACCCGCTGAAGCATTTATTGAAGTCGAAGGTGAAATTTTAAATATTGCTAATCCTGCAGCACCAGTAGCATATGGAGACGATGTTAATGTCGGTTTTGTTAATAATGGTATTATGGCATTATTTGACAGTGCAACGTACATGATTGACGGAAAAAATATTGAATCTATTCAGAAGGATGTCGACGTTGCAACAACAATACTTGGTCTTGCAAGATATAGTGATGATTATTCAAGATCAGCTGGTCCATCAATGATGTTTGCAAAGGATACAACTGATTCTCCAGAGTATCGACAATATGAAATAGGACAACCAAGAAATTTTGCTAGAAACGCCAATGCGGATGTACAAAGTATGATTATTAATGTAGATCAGATTTCAACTTAGGATTTAGATCACGTCGAGCAATGTTGCGTGGTGAAAGAAGAGCATTTTCATGTGTGATTCCACTATCACATATATTTGGATTTTGTAGAAATGTCAGAAAAGCCATTTTCGGATCTAAGCATACAGTTGTACTTGTACGAAAAGCAACCGACAACGATGCATTATGGAGACTCGCTGGTGATCCTGGCAAAGTAATTCTTACAAAACTTTCATTGTGGATGCCGGTGATGACTCCATCAATAACTGAAGAAGATCGTCTACTCTCTTTTATGAATCAAGGTGGTAAATCAGCATTATCGTGGTTAACAATGACCACAGATGCTATCCAGAGTAATATTAATGGTTTATTTACGTGGCAAATAGCATCACAACAAGGTGTTTCTGCACCACGACATATATTTATTGCATTTCAAGATGCTGCACGGGTGGATGATCAAACACGTAGTATTATGATATTTGATAATCTTGGTGTTTCCGAAGTTTCCTTAAGAATAAATGGACATCAAGAACCATCCGAGGATATTTTACTGAATTTTGAACAAAATCATGTAGCACGTGTATATCACCGTCTAATGACGTTCATGGGACGTGATCAAAATGTTGATACTGGTTTACAAATATCACAATTGGATTTTACAACATTATACCCAATTTATTATTTTTCACTCGAACATTTAGATTTAACCAGACAATCTGTAGTCGATATACATTTTCGAGCTCATGTTAATAGAGATATTGGAGCTATTGCCAATTACAGAGCAATTGCTGTCATACTCAGCGATAAATCGATGTTACTTGAAGGTGCTGGTGGACGAATGAGAGTCGTTGATGCTCCAGTAGAAAACATGTAATTAGATTATTTATAAATATTATAATGTCGTATAATAATGTTAGTGTTAGTCTGACTCCTGGTCAGATTAAAAAGATACAATCAGCATCAAAAAATAATTGTGGATTAAAAATATTGCTAAAGAAAGATCAGATGAGCGGCTCAAATAAATTATCTCTTACAGAACGTCAGCTCGGGCATTTCAATGAAGCAAAAAAATCAAATAAAGGTATAAAACTTAATCTTTCTGCGGGTGCCATTAAAAATATCATTAAGACGGGTGGTATATTTCCACTTCTTGCTGCTATACCAGCATTAATAGCCGCTGCAGCCCCAGCTGTTACAAAAGCAGCTGCATTAGGTGCTGTTGGAACCGCTGCTGGAATGGCATTAAAGAAAGCAACAGGAAAGGGAATCAAAAAAAAGGGAAGGGGTCTAAGATTACCAGGGACTCCACATTCATGGTACGGAAAGGGCCTAAGATTACCAGGGACAATTTACTGATATCTCCTATGTCCAATTTTGATTTACTAGATGCTGCTAAAAAATTAAAAATAAAAAATTTTAGAGGAGTTTTTATGCGCGATCAATTACCGAAACAACCAAATAACATTGAAACAGGTATTATTAATCTCGATGAAAATTCTGGTCCAGGCACACATTGGGTTGCTTATGCAATTGATCCACGTGGAATTATTTATTTTGATTCATATGGACTAGCTCCACCAAAAGAATTCTTAAAGTATATTAGCGGTTATCAAAGTATTCCAATATGGCATTCAACGTTACCAACACAAACATTAACTGATCCACCAATATGTGGTCGAGAAGTACTTAACGTACTTGATGCTATATCAAAATCAACAAAACCACCCCACAAAGTTGTACATGAATATACTACGACGTCATATTTAAATAGACATTAGTAAATATAATGGTAGATATTTATGGAAGATCTTCTCGTGGTAAAGGTCATCAGCAGGCTGATTTATCTAAGTATGCAACTCTTGATCAACTCAGAAATGAAATTGATGATTTATTAAATCTCGCAAGTGTGGATCAAAATGAAGTAGTTGTTTTCCAGGATAATCAAGGACGATTAAAAACGAGTAATATACAACTATCAGATGTTCTTATAAGAATTCCAACTGCAGTCACTGATAATATAGTTATTTTTGCCGATCAAGGTAAAATACAAGATTCTGGTACATCACTCATTAATTATATTAAGAAATCCGGCGATGTATTTACAGGAGATATTAATATGAATCAGAATAAAATCACCGACATTGGAAATCCAACCGCAGATGCAGACGCCGCAGCAAAGAAATATGTCGACGATCAAGAATCTAAATATGTACTGACCAACCACGGTATAATGCGTGCATTTCTCGACATGAATAATAATGGCATTAATAATCTTAGAACACCGGAATATGATTTTGATGCTGCAACGAAAAAGTATGTTGATGATAAGGAAATTCCTATTTCAACTTCGTTAAAACAATCGGTGATGAAATGACTACACTTAGTGCTACTTTTTATAAAAATTTAGAAACGTTATTAAATTTTCGTAAAAACATAAACAAACTCATTAAAGATTTTTTTGGTGATTCACCAACCGTTGACATAAAACTAGCCGACATTAACACGAAACTCAATGATATTGCCAGTGGAATACCTAATATTGTTCAAAAAACTAATCTGATTAAAATTCCACACAGACAAATTAAAAATATCGTATATACAGTAGCATCAGGACAATCAACATGGACACTACAAAATAATACTATCAAATATACCGCAGAAGTTACTGGTATTTACAGGCTGTCCGTATTTAGTGATGAAAGATTTGCTATAATTAACAGATATATATTGCGTCATTCAACTGATTCTCTCTCTGGAGTTGTATCTATATTGTTAAGAAAAGATGTTGAAGAAACATTTATACTGAGAATATATGATCAAACAATAACCTTAGAGCCTTATTGGTGGCATATGGAATTTGTGGCTGAAACACTGCAATTAATCACTTAATATAATAATAATGGATCAACCTCAGTCTCGCATTGACGTTCAACGTTACAGATGCAATCAAGTATGTGAGCGTCTCACTAAATTAAATAATTTTATCGACTATTATAACAAGAAAATAAAAAAATACAAAAGACGTATAGTTGTTGTTGATGTAGTTGTTTGCTCGGTTTCTGCTGTTATTACTGGAACAGGATTATTATTATCAACATTGACGATGACAGCACCTACTATTATAACCATTATCGTTTCAGCATCAACGACTATTGCTGGAGTTCTCAGTATTATAACCAAAAAGATACATACTTGTACAAATGCTAAATTGCACGATTATATGATTAAATTACACACAGTGGCAGAGGCATGTTCTAAATTATCTTTATATATTTCTTCATGTGTTAGTGATGGTGAAATATCTGATACTGAATTCGCGATGATGATGAAAACTTATGATGATGCTTTTAAAGTGATCGCAAATGATTTTAATGAATTAAATAACAACAATAATAATAATGACAGACAGGGAGTTACTTCAGCAGATCGTCACTAATACAACTCCGTCAAAAACTACGATGATATCATTAAGTTCGACTAATCCTGAGTTTAGTGTCAATTTTCCAACCGCAATTCCTGCAAAAGAAATAGCATTAGCACAATTGCGAGTTTATTATAGCTGGCCAAATATTAGATCAAAATCATTTGGTGGACTACAGCCAAATAATTCATTAATATTCGCTAATAAGAATAAGCCTGACGGAACTCCTGATTGGCAAGTAGTTTCTATTCCAACGGGCAGTTATCAAATAGAACAGATTAATGATGAGTTTCAGCGCAGAATTAAATCTATTACAGGAAAAGAATCCAAAATAGCAATTACTGTCTACGAACCAACACTATCTGCGGTTATTGAAATAAATTCCCCTGATTACTCCGTAGATATTTATCAAAGTTCGATTAGATCAGTATTAGGTTGGCCTGAATATCCACCAGTTTATCAAACACCACCAGAACCACAGAGATCTGATTTTGTCGTAGATGTTAAAGAATTTATAAAACCTCTAGAATATCGAACAAAAAAAAATGCTTACCCATGGCGACGATATTTTGGTGATGGAGTTATACATTATATAGATAAAACAGAAACCCATTTTACAAAAATAGTTGATGGTAAAAAAGGTAAAATAATAGTACTTGATGTTGATGAAATAAATTCATATGCTAATACAGTTAAGTCTGAACACGGACGTGTACTTAATTATCTAAGAAATTTATTTTCCAGCATTAGCAATTCCTACAACGATGACTTAAAAAATCAAATAATTGAAGTAATACAACATTTGAATCAAGTTGCTTCAGACCTAGATTTCATGAATGATATTATTGTTAACAGAGAAAAAAAATTAATGAACATAGCAGCAGATAAACGATATAAAGAGTTATATATAGTTAATGAAGACGGTCCACCTCGAGCTGTTAAACTAAATCTTCTGTTCACAATAATATTTCTAAAACATTTCGGAATTACGCGAGAACATCTATCAACATTTATAATTCCTGGATTTAACTCTGAAGAGCTAAAGAAATCAGTTAATGATCTTATTGATGAACAATTTAAAAGAATATGTGATTCATGGAAAAAATTAATACCTACACCAACTATTCTTAAACACAATAATGATCCACACGGTGGAGGTCACCATATCTCACCTGGTATTGTTAATATAACAACAACAATTGCAGTCAATCTGGTATGTGACGTAATTGATGATAGTTATCAAGTAGATCTTTCAAAATCTAATCACCGCAGTGGCACTGCGGAACAGGGGTATATACTATATTCATTTAGCCCTAAAGACCCGCCAGGTTGGCTAATTGTGTCTGAACCAATTAACCCCGTGTACCTGCGAGTTCATAATCCATTTCTGACAAGAATACATTTCAAACTCACTGACCAGGCAGGAAATATTTTGGATCTAAGACAAGAATCTCTTAATATTAATTTATATATACGCTCGTAGAACATCTGATTAAATATTTCCTAATATAATAAGGGAAAAAATAATCTGATTCTGAAATAATATATTTTTTTTTAATCTGATGGGTAAATATATACTCTGTTTGATGTTTTTGGACAGATTTTCTGAAATTATTATTATTTTGTAGAAATCTGACAGAAAATTAAAATTTATTGGGTATAATTGTTGCAACTATGATACTGACGACCGTGGTTCGATTCCTATGGCTGCCGAGTGTTGACAGTATTCGGAACGATGCTATTTTATTTTAGAGAAATATTATTATATATATGAACCAAAAAATATAAATGATATTATTTCTGCTATTAAAAAATTAAAACATAACAGAATAAATCTATCTGATAATCCGATCCTGAAAAAATATTATGCGATTATGAAATATTAAAACAAAGAAAAACTGACAATAAATACACATTACCATCTAATTATAAATTTGTAAAATCAATTTATCAGTCTATGTTAGAATCATTGGCAATGGTAAATGAAAAACAGGTAAAACTATTTGCGCCTCTTGCACGTTCGATCGAAAATATTAGATCCGAACTATCTCGAAAAAAAAAAAAAAAGAAGATCGTGGATAATCGTATAATGCAATTAAGAAAAATTATGTTATTTGATTCTGTCAAAAGTGAAAGTGACACCGAGAGTAGCGACGGTGAAGGTAAAATATAGAGTCGAATTATATACAATTTATTTATTAGGAAAACAGAGTTAGATATATTCAAATACTATCCGCTGATCGTATTTGAATGAAAATGCTGATCTAATAATATTATCTGCAACACGTTTTACTGAAGCAGAATTGATGCCAAAATGTTTTGCAGCCGCATTAATTGATGGGAAAGTTATTTCCCGTCCTGTTTCTACATTTATGGATTTAATAGATCTTCTTGCAAACTTTTTACATTTTCCAGTATTTCCACGTGTATTATTCTGACTCTGTGTAATAGCCTGCAGGTTGGATAACCGATTATTTTTGGGATTTCCGTCAATATGATCAACTACAAATCCATCTTTGATGACCCCAAAATAGCATTCGTAGATGAATCTACTTGATAAATAATTTTTATTTCCAGCACGAAATCTAAAATAACCAGAATTATCAAGATTACCGACTGGTTTTTTCAATCTACAATGTCTGATCACACCATCTCGGGATGCTTCATAATTTTTTATTATAGGATGTTTCACAAATTCGTTTTGCTCCATTTATATATAATATTATTTGTCTAAATCATTGTTTTGAAATCTAACCAGATAATCTTCTACGGTTTGTATAGGAGATTTACCTGATGATGTATTATTTTTTTTGTCATAATATCGTTTTAATTCCCTGTATTTTTTCCCGCCACATTTTAGACACAATTGAGTTTTTCCTCTGACTCCAACACCACATTGAATACACGGTATTGGTCCTGTACTTCCATTTTTGATACTCTGTGCATGATATCCGCAGTATTTGTTCACGCACGGTTTATTACAAAGAGAAGTATATCCAATTCTGAGCCAAACACATTTGTTCTTTGTTTCAATCATTATAAATATACTAAAATTTTAATTTAAATACTTGTCTTAATTATATGGATGAATTATCGGCAATTGAACCTTCCCATGCTAGATTTGATCTTGACAGACTATCAGAATATAAATATAGTACTTTGATGCAAGATCTGGCATTAATGGATGAGGGTGTAACCGATCGTATTCGTGAAGCAAAAAATGAATTTCGTGACGATGGCGCAGTTCATGCATGGTCAACATTCAGAGTCGGAAATGTTACTAATATGATGAATGACAAACGAGGAAAAGTAATTATTAATCACCTTGATGATCAAAAATATTTTATTTTAATAAAATTTATTGTAAATACAGAAGAAGATATTTGGATTATTCGTGACAAGCGCGATCCAGTACACATACAATCAGGAAATAATATTGTTCTCTTAAATAATAAATCTAAGCCCGGAATACTGACTGGTATTGATAAGGTATATTATGAACGGAGCTACCCAGTTACTGCAGTCGTATATGGAATATATCCGCTGAATAATAAACCTGACGTCGGGGATCTAAAACCTATGAAATTGTCAGAATCAAGAATAAACTGTGTAGCTGAACGAGTTACAGAACATTTTACAAATGCGATACGTGGTAATGGTTTAACAGATTTACGACGTAAAAAATAAATACTTGGGCAGAATCAGTTAAAGATACCGGAGCGTCTATCAAAGATGTCGCTGAACTAGAAAAGAAATTAAGATTCCCAATAACGGTAAAAACGTTGACGGGAGAGATTTTATATAAACCAAAATACACAAAAAATGGAGCTCCAATAGATATTATTGACCATAATTCGCACGCATGGACCTCAGCAGTAACAGTATTTCCACGAGATAGAAAAGTTAAATTTTATGATGGTCATATATTTGATTTTATCAAAAATATCAGTAAAAGTGACCCTGTATCCGTTTGGTTATTTCAAAGTTCGGAATATGATCATTACGATCAGTTTGTACGGCCTAATGGTGACATTTACCGTATAGAATCTCTTAATGTAGAAATGGAAAATCTTGCGCTGAAATATACTTCAGACGATGTCAAAGTTAGACAATTATTAAATAATTGTTTTACAGTTCCATCCGTAGCGGCTCATTTCGCTCAGGAGAAAAATTTATGGAAACCAACACGATCGGAATTTCTTGAGGATATTCATAAAAGCTGCGTAGAATATGGACACGGAGGATTATGGAATGCTAAATACAACTATAGTGACATTATATCCGTCGATATGGTAGCATGTTATCCTGGAAGTTTTCTTGGATACGGAGAATGTTCTAAATACTTTAAGAGATTCGGACATCCATCACACGAGATGACCAGGGTTGCAATAAACGGACATTTACCAGATTTTGATTTAACCGGATTTGCTCATGTAGAATCATTCGAATTTGCAGAAAATCTCCATCCGATTACTTATATTTGGTTTGGAAGACATTTTTCAGAGCGATGTTGGGTTCCAATAGTACTATTGCGATATATGCTTGATGTTGGAATTTTAATATCTTTACAGGTGAGTGAGGCGATTATATCATATAGTCCACAGAAACAAATTTGGTTACCAGAACCAAATAGATTTAATATTGATGATGCCAGGAAAGAATTTCCTAATCTTAATGAAGATGACATTATTAAAATTACTAATAATATACGTAAATGCAGAGACGAGCATGATGAAAAATTTGCAAAAGATCTTGGTAGAAAGATAATTGGTAAATTTACTCAAGGAGGAGCCTATGATCATAAAAGACATTGTACAAGATTAATTATGGACGATGCTGAACTCGATTTTATAATTGCTGATACAACAGAAAAAAACATATTTATAAATCGGAGTAATGCTTATTTGTCAGACGGAACCAAACTAGGTACAATTGTGAGTTATCTTGATGGTGACTCACCACAATTTACTCATTTAAGATCTTCTATGTTGGCATATGTTTCTATAAATCTACTGTCTATGATAAATAAATTTTCTCGTGATGCTGTCAGAGTCGCAACGGATTCGTTTCATATAAATAAAAAATATACGGATTTATTAAAACCACTACTTGGTAATGGTGAATGGGGATCATGGAGAATAAAACAAGAAAATATATTTAGTTATTCTGAATCTGCCGACGTTGAAATTAAGGAAATATATCACAAAAATAATAATCAGGTATCAAATTCATCAGCACCATCTGTATATGATCCTATATCTAGACATAAAACTGTTTATCTTAATGGATGCGGTGGTTCAGGTAAAACAACTCGTGTGATTAAATTATTCATGAATAATAATTCGGATATAATTGTTTTGACACCGACACATAAATTAGCCAGAGAAATAAAAGAACGAGGAGTAAAATCGTGTACTTATCATAGTTTCTTTAGATGGTGTGGAGACACATGGACTCCCGAACGAATGGGTGAAAAATATATACCTAAATATATTATATGGGACGAGATATGCACGGTGCCGTTAGAAATATTAAAAACATTTCTTGAATGGTTATTGACGAAAAATACTGCTGTGATAATGTGCGGTGATCATGGTCAACCACCACCATTTATTGGACAATCTCCACATGAATGGTTGAAGAATAATGTAGATTATTATGAAGAAATAAATGATGATCATAGAGCTATTGATGAACCACTGAAGGAATTTAAAAGACTAATCAGACTACAACCAGACAGAGTACAATGTGAAATAATGCGCGGAGTAATTCCAGAGACTTCTATGAGTGATTTTCTAAATTTATGGAATCCCACTGATTTAATAGTTGCAAGTAGAAAGATAGTTCGTGATGAACTACAGAATAAATTATTTATGTTACATAAAGAAAAGTTTTCAGATCTACCTGTACCTTTGTGTTATCGCCCAGCAGATACTCGACGACAGAATATTGATGTTGAAATTCCTGGTGGAGACACTGAAAATGTCCGAGTACAAAATCTTGTCTTGAATGATATTGTTTTAGTCGATATTAATGTCGTTGAGAATGCGCTGAATATGAATAAATCACCGTGGACATTAGGATATGCTATAACTATTCACTCATCACAGGGGTTAACTATTTCTGATACAAATATTTGGATTATAGATGATCGGATCGAATGGTCGAATTTAGTCTATCTCGCAGTTTCTAGAGTCAGAAGAATATCTCAACTACATAGGGTTATTATGAATTTCATAGAAAATAATAATCAGACTGTTAGCAATGACGTAATAAGAAAAAAACTATCTGGTTATAAGCAGTGTGATAAAAAAAATAATCGTGATTTTGATATTAATGTTGAATTTATTATAAAACTAAAACAACTACAGAATAATAATTGTGCAAGTTGTAACTGTAATATGTTATGGCAATATTCGAATAATAATCCAAGACAATTTACCGTAGACAGAATTAATAGTAATCTTGGTCATACACGTGATAATGTGATGCTGACCTGTCTTGAATGTAATCGACGTCGGGGCGCTGCACGCCCTGGTTCTGGTTATGTAATTGTATGTGGTGGTAATTGTGTGTCTTCAGGGATTACCTGTAATTGTTCACGTACAAATCCACGTTGAGGTGCGGTAGAATCTAATCTGTAAATTGGAGGTCTACCAGTGGATCTAACCACACTAGAAATTGTATGTGTAGTCACGCTCCAGATAGGATCGGTTGTTCTTTTTTTACCACCTTCAAGTTCACCAGGTTCGTATAAATATCTTACAGTTGCATTACCTAATACTGGTTGAGATTGATGTCTGTCATTACTACGGGGTATATATTTTTTTGTGATCGCAATAGAAGGTTTCATGGAAGTTGAACGAGTAATTTCATTATTTAATGCAGATATCACACTTGGTAACCTCGTAACCCATTCACGAGATCTCTCACCGGATTTAAAGTTAGTAGATATTTCTTTTGCATATTGGTATCCAAATAACCGCTCGGCAAGTGTTCGATTAAATCGTTCAACAATTGCCTGATCACGATGAATTTCAGTATGTCCTCGTCTGATTTTAACGTTATATTTCTTCATCAACAATAATACTGTACCAAGAAAATCTTTGCCAGGATCAACCTGTAATAACTGTGGCCATCGCAAAGGTCCTCGCTGATAAATTCGTTCAAACGCAGATGAAACTTCGGATGCTGTCTTTGTTGATAATGGTTCAGCATCTTTATATTTACTTGCAACATCAACGACAGTTAATGCGTATTTGTATGTGCGTGACTGACGTTTACCAATTTTAATGGTATCGTGTGGTAAAAATAAAATATCTGCTTGATGAACCTCATTAGGGACGCTGACATCAAAATGTGCATATTGAATATTTTTAGGTGGTGGTAGATAAATTTGCCATATTGCCTGTCGTGCTAACCACGCTGCAGCAACAGAACGTGAAACTTTTGCTGCTTCAGATAATTTAGTAATAGCTGATTTACCTCTCCAATATCCTCTTGGGCTATAATAAATGGATTCCATTATAATATTTATATAATTAATTACCAGCCCCTAGCATTATTTTACCTTTCATGGCAGATTTTACTAGAAAAGTAGCTAATTTATCTCTGACAGATTTATTAGGTATAGAATTTAATGCATGAATCAATTTTACATCTGCGAGATGCCTTTGTTGTAAATCTTTACTTTTATACGCAACATCATGAACATGACACGCTTGATCAATCTTATTTACTGGATACTCTCCTGGTCTTGGTTGATCTTGATCATCAAGTCGGATGTCAAGTCGGGTTCCAGGACCACAATAATTATATCCTGGTAAGTGTTTTTCCCCCGGATATTTAGCCCACGGAGTTCCTGGTAATTTTCCTAATAAAGCGGCTATATCTCCACCTGACTTTGTCCCTGACTCTGTCAGGAAATCAGACATGGAAATAAATTTATATTGTTTCGTGCCGCATTTTACACATTTACCTTTTAATGCACGTCGTTTATTTTTTGTTATTATTGTTGTCAGTCCAGTAGTGGGTGTAGATAATCTACATCGAACACAATATAGACTCATATTATTAATAATATGGATATAATTGACTTTTCGGCGACACGAAAACAGGAGCCAGTGAAGCATCATCCAGCATTACCAAATTCGATAAGAATGATTATAATAGGTCCGTCTGGATCAGGTAAAACACAACTATTATTAAATTTAATAATGCGATGGTTAAAATGGAGTAAATTGTATTTAGTAGCACCATCCGTAGATGATCAACATTGTTACAAAGTACTTAAAGATTTTAATGAAAATGCAAAATTGCTGAATGAAGATGGTGATGATGTTGTTGACTTTATTACCGATATTGATGAGGCTCCATCTGTAGATGACCTAGATGGATTTATTAATAATTTAGTGGTGTACGATGACGTTATGTTGGACAGACAAACAAATCCAGCTAGAATATTTTCTCGAGGTCGTCACAAAAATACTGACGTGATTTATGTTACACAACGATATACACAGATACCTAAAGTGATCAGAGACAACTGCAATATTTTGGTTGTGTTTAATGGAGTAGATAATTATACTCTACAGAATATTTATTATACTTGGTGTTCAGGGGACATGGACATGATTAAGTTTAAAAGCTTCTTTTCAAAAGCACAATTTGCTCCGTTCGGATTTATAACAATAAATCTTCATGACCCAAGATCCAGATATCGTATAGGTCTGGATAAAATCTTTGGTTAATCTGTGATTAACTCTGCTCCTCCTCTGCTAGAGAATTATTTCCCCTTTCTATGTATGTCTGTATGTTTGTTTGTCTGTATTTTAATTTATCAAAAATAATCAGTAGATCCTAGCGGTTACCCTTCAATGGAGCCCCTCGATAGCCTGTGTGACTTTCATGGGGTCCTTACATTATCGTCTCTCTTATGACGTATTATGCGGCACGCCCATGTTCTGTTTCTTTTGGCTAACACCCTTTCTGGATGTTTATTTGGGGGTTCTTCCATGGGGCAGAGAGCTCAAGGCATGCTACTGATTATTTTAGGGGGGGTATTGCATAGACACACCTCCCGGCGAATTTCTAATCGACGAAAGCGAAATATTAGCAATTCAGAAGGCTGTCTAGGCATTGCGATTTCGATAAAACCCCCACGAAACCCCGGGGTAGAATTCCAAAATAGAATCCGACCACGAGATACGTGGTGGTTTATCGAAATCTCAGGGGATGCCTCCCCCCCCCCTACTTATTAAAAGATATGGGCGACCCGGGGACCCGAACCCATCTCGGCGAGATCTGGGGTCGAACCGCAAACATCAGTATTAAAGTTTCCAGCAACTTTAACATTGAGCTAACGAACTCGACTACGGATATACGTTTTAGAAATTATTATATGTGATTATTGTGCAATAGCATTTGATATCTGATTTTACAAATAAATAAATATTTATAATTTTATTAAGATATTTTGCCATTATATATATGAACCGATTAAAATGTATTATATTTAAAATTAAAACACGGAAATAAACTGCACACAAATACCTATCTCCGGGGAGATATCCGCGGCGATAAACACAGCTATTGTTTGAACTACCACAAATGTCCTTGAAAAATCGGTACGCATACCTATCTCAGTACATGTATGTATGACTCACTTCATGTATATACATGCAATAGTTGATCTGGATAAATTCATAGCAGCAGGAAGGGTGAATGACAAAAATTTAGTAACCCGGTAAGTAAACTAAACGCACTATAACAAAAGTCAAAAATAAAATAACAAAGGTGAGCTAACCCAAACGATTTATTATTCGTTTTTTAAACCGTACGGTAATAATATAGTTAGAAGGCTCGGTTTATCGTTATTGACTTTATTTTTGTTATTTTATTTTTACTTAACGGTTCAGGCAAAAAGTTGTAGGGTTCACCCTGCCTGCTGCTAACGTACTTATTAATGTGACCGAGCCCAACCAATCTGAAGTTAATGAATTGCTCCAGGACCGTTGAAACTGCGTTAGCCAAACAAATTAAGCCACAGGCGTCATTAGGTCTTATTATTGAAAGTTTGTATTAATAATTGTGAAAACATACGTAAGCATCTATTAATAGATCCTATGTAATACTAAACTCTTAAGATACTCAGGTCACGTAAGCAAAATTTAACTAAAGATATTCTGCACAGTTTATTATCATGAACAGAAATTATAAACATTAGATAGAATCATTATCAAGAGTTTAAAAAATATAGGGATGCAAAACAATAATGTTGTCAAATTAGTTTTCAAATTTTTCATGTCATTGTTCCTAATGTAGTACAACTCTTTTAAATTCTTTTCATCTGATAATGGCCAATCTAGTACAATTCTTTTTCAGCCCGTTTTATGTCATAATCCATAATGTAGCACAACGTTTTCAAACCGTTTCATATCATGTTTTATATTGTAGTGCAATTGTTTACAAACTTATCATGTTATATTTCCTAACGTAGTACAATTCTTTATCAAAACATTTATTGTTCTAATTCCTAATCTAGCACAAAGCATTTTATGTCAGATATAATATTGCAGTATGATTCTCTTACAAACCGTTTCGTTTCACATTTCATAATGTATTACAATTCTTTTTCAAACCTTTTCTTGTATGTTCCTAATGTAGTACATCTCTTTATCAAAACTTGTTATGTCATATTTTCTAAAGTAGTATAATATTTGTTTAACACTTTTCTTGTTGCAGTGACCATTTTAGAACAATTCTTGTTTTAAACCTTTTCGTGTCATTGTACCTAATATAGTACAAGTATTCTTTGATATCTTTCATTTTGTAATGTCTAACTCTTTTTCAAAGTATTCATGTCAAAACGCACGTTGTAATATACCTATTTTGCATGTCTTTTATGTCATAATTCCAGATGTATTTCAACTCCTTCAAACTTTACATGTCATATTTCTTAATGCAGTAAAGTCATTTTCCAACTTTTCATGTCTAATGACAAATGTAGTACAATTGTTATTCAAATATTTTCATGTCATATTTGCTAGTGTTGTATAATTGTTTTTAACATGAGTATTTTGACAATTATTATTGACACCTACTCCTGCGCAGTATTGAAAATATAGTTATCAAGTAGCTTTTCCATAAGCATCAGAATGCATTTCCATTACCACATGCTTAATATTAAGTAAGAATTCATTTATTCAGTATACATTGATATATGTACTTAATATTCGTTTATTCAGTGTACATTGATATATGTACTTAACATTAAATAAAGATTCATTTGTTCAGTATACATTGATATGTGTACTTAATATTAAGTAAGGATTCATTTATTCAGCATACATTGATATGTGTACTTAACATTAAGCAAGGATTCATTTATTCAGTATACATTGATATGTGTACTTAATATTAAGGAAGGATTCATTTGGTCAATATATTCATTAAAATACAAGTGCTCATTCATAATCACAGCAGTTGTAGTAGCACTGACTGTAAAAATTACTATCATCATCATAAGCATCATCATTATCATCATTATCCTAAGTATATAAACTAATAGATATTAATATCGTTAGAAAAGGGGATATTTGTTGCTCTGGTATATCAAGAAACATTTTCAATATAAGCTATGATATTTATGGCATTGTTCTCTTCAATCAACGACCAGTTTAAAGAATGTTTTACGACATTGATAAAATGGATAGCATTGCTTTGATAGCTTAGAGTTCCTGAAGGAAAAAATATAATAAATGAAATAGTCATCTGTATTAAATCCGTTTTATAAAAGCATTTTATGACATACCGTATAGCGGTGTACATGTCAGAACCACTTTACACTATACTAGTGCACCTTCCTTCTCAACGCAGACCATTTCGGTGGACACAAATCTAAGTCAAGAATCAAACAAAATAATTTAATACTGCTATGTACCTTCACTTTATTTGGATCAAGAACTTGATGAATACTTACTTATATGCATTTCGTGTCTTAGAACACAGGTGTGAACATGTGTGGTTTGTATATGAAGCATCAACCTTACTCAGTGGATCAATTACGTTGACAAACTCTTCAGCTTCTGAGATACGCAGTTCTCAACGTATAAAACTCAAACCGACATAACGTCTATGTGGAAGTGATCGGACCCACTGAAATTTGGGGATACCGCTACTTTCAGATTAACATATTGTTCAACTAAATATATTTTAATGTAATCATAATGAGGAAAGTTCTAGGTTTCTTTAGTAAACTATTTATTTAAAAATGTATATATTTCCTGTAATTAAGAATATATTCCCAGCTGCAACTCGTTAAGTGTTTTTATAAAGCTTCCAGGTTTAGATTACTCGCGTTATTGTAGAGCTGTGACTCAGTTTTCATGGATCAACAAATGTTCTTCGTGTTTCAACGCTGATGCAATTTGTTGACTTCTTTGAAAACATGGATTAATAAAGTAGATAAAATGTTGTTACAATGTGCGTACAGAGCAAAACAAGGTTGACTCCCGCGTAACATACGAGTTAGAAAGCTATTATTACATGATACTAGTAATGCCACATTGTTGTCGCATTACATATTATGTAGAACAGTTTCCTATTTAGTTCAATACTAAAAATTAATTTATTACCCACATTTTCACTAGCCACCTACCGTAATGGTACACTATTTAAATATTATTGAGCATTTTAGTCGACTTTTCTTTGTTTGTGCTGTCTAAATAAAATCTATTTAAATGCATTATATGATGCTTTATTATAATGCATTTTCATTTCAGTATAATTCTGTAACTTCCTGTTTAGTGTTATCTACATTAAATACATATTATTATTATTATTATTATTATTATTATTATTATTATTATTATTATTATTGCTCTATGACTCTTGCTTGAAATATGAGGAAGATGAACGAAAGGTGCATTTGGTTGTCCAAAATGAGAAAAGTTTAATATGTATCCTTCGCCCGTATTTTCACTTTTTGTTATCAACTTTCGTTTTATCTCTCTTTCTCCCAGAACGTATTGATTCGGAAGTGGTCTGGCTGAGAGATGTGACCACAAGTGCTGAGACCGACAAACGCTCCTTCAATGACTTTGACCTCCCTGATGAGCTGAGTTTTCACCTCAGACGCCGATCACATGATCTGACCTTAAACTTGAAGGGGAATCGTGGTATCGATCCAGATGCTGATATATATATATATATATATATATATATATATATATATATATATATATATATATATATATATATATATATATATATATATATATATATATATATATATATGCCGTTAGAACATTGACCGACGGTCGATCACATCGGGAGAAGACACTAGATTTGGAAAAGGAGGTAAGTTTTGAACGGATTCCAGCCAAATGTGTTGCTCGATCGCTGACTTCATAAACTTACAGCTTTTGAGATGGTATAGATATAGTAATTCTGACACTTGTGAGAGTTAGCAAAACATTGCAATGATACAGTTTACAAGTGGTGTGTGTCTGTGTGTGTGTGTGTGTGTGTGTGTGTGTGTGTGTGTGTGTGTGTGTGTGTGTGTAATTTAGATTTTTAACGTAGCTTTAACAATTTTTCAGTCATATCGCTACGATGTCTGCAGTGTGACAGTTTATAGTGATGTCTGGCACTGGGGCGTCATTCCGCAGACATAAGGCATGATGTCCCACCCAGTCACATTATCTTGACACCTGGCCGACCAGTTCTAACACTAACCTCTTAATGCTGAGCGCCAAGTGAGGCAGCTGTAAGTACCATTTTTTAAAGTCTTTGGTATGACTCGGCCGCAGTTCGAACCCGTGACCTCTCGCATCCGAGGCGGGCGCTCTAACCACAAGACCACCGGAGCGGTCATTTACAAGTGGATTTCTGCAACACACGGCGATCGGAATTAAGAAACACTAGCACAATTACTAAAATACAAAGGTCAAAATTTCTGAAACAATTGTAAAATTGAAACTAGCCATATAAAAAGAGTTAAAATTAAAACCTGGCAGATACCATCGTGCTACTGGCAGTAGTTAAGTAGATGAGGATTCTGGACCAAACCGAGAATTCTCCTATTAAACTTTCTATTTTATAATCTTATTAAGGTGTCATTTTCAGCTCAAAATAAGACTAAAAATATTTTATTGGAGTGGCCAGAAATCTCTTATGTCACATAAAATATTTTTTCGATCTTGGAGAGGATTCTGGACCAGAGACCCCACCCCCCCACTTTCCAAAAACTGGAAAGACCCAACTCCCCTAGTAAAGCATTTATCTCTGATCCATAACTTTAATCTCTCTACTACTGAAATAATGTTGTCATTTTTAAAGTTTAGACAAAATTTCATATTGAACAATGAAATATTATATAAAATGTATCGTTATAATCCAATCCGACATGTTAAATTTGATCTGACAAACAAATTTTGTAAGAGATTTGATTCAGTCAGAGCAGCCTCAAGTTATACTGGCATAAAACCTAATATAATACGCAATTGTATCAAAAATGTTGGATATCATATATCACCAAAATATGGGTCAGTATGGTTGTTCGCAACTGAAAATGACGAACGAATAAGAGGTTGGTCAGATGATTTGATGGAATTTATTGACAATATAGTTGACGCATTTTTTGATAATGATATACAAAATTAAACATCCACTACTATAACCATATTTTATGATAATCTTTTTCATACCTGCTGACTCTCATTGGTAGGATATCCGTTAACATACTGTCACTAATACAAAACTCGCGTATTAAATCGTCCATATCATATTTTACACCTCGCAAGTAAGATCGTATCTGATCAGGTAATGTTTTGTAAGTTATACTTGCTGTTTTACAAGAATTTTTTTTTTTTTCAAGTTTAGGTTCAATTTTTTAACAAGTTGTTGAAACAGAGACACCCACACCAGATATTATCAACAAAAACGGATATAATAATGCTTCACTTGAGATTATACCAGAGCTAGTCATTAGCAATGGCAAATATGATATTACTCGAAGTATTCTACGGTAGTATTGATAACATTCTTTTACACATCAGAGGTTTTTGTGATAAAATTTTTAATATTGTACTAATGCGTCAACATCTTGTTTTGGAATTTCTTCTGAAATGTGATTGAAATCGATGATATGTTTTTTCATTATACAATATTTGTTAACAGTTTTATACAATAATAAAAACTCTAGCACCAACAATCGAATCAAGAAACTCACGGAACTTATTATTGTTAGGATCAGCTATAAAATCTCTGGACTTGTCAAAAACATCTGACGAAGTGTCATTATATCGTTTATCTGTTAGTACATCATTTCCCTTTAACCAAGTATATGAACCAAACGTGTTTTCTACTTCACGTTCATGCAAATCTGTTTTATTCACCAAATTCCTGTAATGTTTTTCTGTTTCATCAACATACCCTAATACCGAGCTTATTTGATCTAACGTGAAACTTTTGAGAACAAGATGTTGTCTGATAATTGCATATACGAACACAAAATTTGCTAGCATTAATTTTTTAAGCTTGTCTAGTTCAATTTCTAGAAGACCAATAGAAGCAACTACTTTTAACATTAATTTTTCATATGGTTTTGTGAGTATTTTCTCAATTTCATCATAATAATTTCGTAATGACAATTGTCTAGAGAGCTGAATTGATGGAAATGGAATATCATCTGCTTCACTTATGTCGTAATAAGAATCAATTTTTACTTCCAACTTTGATTTTGTTACTTCATCAAAAAACTTTTCTCGCTCATTATCACTAAGATTACTAATTTCATCGTCAAAATTTTTGATTATCTTTAGAGATCTGCTAACACTAATCGGATCAAATTCTAGTTTTTTTAAGTATCATTGGCAAAATTGCGTTCGAGTACACTTTAATAATTAACTCCGTATCAACCGTCATAGTAACAATTTTAATTAGGGTTTCTTTGTCGTGGTAGTACATACCAAGATACTTAAAAATGTTTCGTTTTGAAACACTATTATATAACTTCCTGTTTCTGTGTATTCCTATTATCACAGATTCTGCTAGATTGTCAAGACGGTTATGATTTTCGTTTATTCGTCTTTCCTCCAGTGTTCTTCCACCATGCGCTCGTGTTTTTATTAAGTCTGATTTTATTATCAAATCTATATTTTTAAAATCAAGCTCGAGTAATATTTTTGTAATATAATTTCAACTTGTTTTTGTTCTTCTAGACAATCATCAGGATGACAGTAACTTCTTGTAATATCAAAGTTTTCAATAGCTTTCAACAATTGTGGTCCTCTCATATACATAACAAGAATAAACAAAATTTCTTCATCTGACAATGGAGACTTTATCATTGTAATTGTAAAATTTTTCCTGGTATTTATTATACGTGCTGATAGTGATTGGTTCCCAACAACTATTTTAGGGTTAAAAATATTATCATAAAATTCTATCGCAACAGTTATAATTGGTGGTTCTGACATTATTTTATAGCACTAGATTAAAATTGCTCACAATGACCATATCTGATCATCAAGTGTATATATTTGAAATGATGTCAGTCCTGGAAACGGACGTGCAGCAGCAAAACCATTCACTCGAAAATATAAGTACTTGTTGACAGTATTTTCTGTCGGAATCGTAAAATATTGTGTTGTTGAAATATAAGTGTCTGTTGTACTAGATAATGTTGTCCAATCTATACCATCGTTTGATCCTTCCAATTGCCAATTATAAATTCGACCAACACTAGAGTTTAATCGACCTCGCAAATGAAATTGTCAAATAGCAACTGCAGTGGGACATTTAATTTTAATCCAAATATTTACAAATTCTCTGCTGATCGTCCACTCATGTCTATCAGAGAAAGCGTAATAAGAATAATTTTCAGGATAATATGCTGATGCGCTTACCTCAAAACCAACTCGCTTGTCAGTTGCTTTATAAAGTGTTGGAGTATACCCAACATTGTTTTTAGCTCGTTTCGCACCACCAGATACACTGTAAACATACGCTTTATTTGTCAGATCATTATGGTTACCTGGAACGCATGTCGCAATAATGTTTTGAGTACCATAGCAAAAGAAATAGATTTAAAAAGAGTATCAACTGAGAGTCCGTTGGAAACTGATAGACCAGAGAGCATACAATTTACAGCGGAGACTGAAAAACCGCTAGTTATATCTCCAGAAAAAGTAAAAACTTTAGAGGAAACTGGAGTAAAAACTTTAATGCCAAAGGAAATGACTAAAAAGACAATAAAAGAAATGATAAAATATAAAATACAAAAATTTGAATCTGATAATATTTTAAGAGATTTAAAATTTAAAAAAAAAATCTTGATGATATTTCAGACTGGCCATTAAATGACTATAATTATTTTACTGGATTGTTAAGTATGATTAGAGCGACAGATGTAGAAGCTTATAAAAAATATTGACGAAGATGAATGAGAAGACCTTTAAACGTTTAATAAGCAAGCTAGAAATGCTGTTATTGCTGAATCTATTTTAAATACTGCAGCAAAATTTAGGTCTGGAAAATCCGAATATGCAAAATTTTATGATGAATTTGAACTTAATGAGATTATTCGCACGAATAAAAGATCTGAAAGAGATGTAAAAATATTTGCATCAGTAACTGAAATGATTGGCAGATTAGTGCTGCTGATATCATCAAAAGAAGCTGGGAATGTTGTGCTGAAATTGATAATGAAATTATTGACATACTTGATTATTTAAGATCGGAAAATTTATTAACATCTGACGAATACAAAACTTTACACCGCGACTTAATCGCAACGATTTAATCGTCGGATTTAATGTTGTAAATGTCAGTTTTATAAAATTTATATATGATAAAAAATGTCAACAACATTATTACTTGACTGTAGCACAGCTGCTAAAGATAGCGCAAATTTTTCAGTAAATTAAATTCCGCCAATACAACTTGATACTGAAAAACAGTATAAGATTGGACTAATGTCATGTACATGTTGAATTCTATGGCTAACGTAAAAGCTGGAGTAAACGACGAATTTTTCATTTACTTTAACTCCAAGACCTACCTAGAAAACAGTTAAAATTCCACAAGGAGCTTATAATGTTATTGATCTAAATAAGACATTAAAATAGCTTATAATAAAGGCTGGGGGCGTCGCTGATAATTTTGAACTGGTACCGAATTATAACACATTACAAGCTAGAATAACATTACAAATGATATGATAGTCAATTTTGGATCTCCAGCAAGTATTGGGTCGCTGCTAGGATTTACTCAGACGAATTATGGAGCTTCAGTAGGAGAAACTATTACATTTGACGGTGAACTGCCAGTAAATATAACTGATGTAAACACAATATTAATAAATTGCTATATTGCAACTGAATCTTACTCAGCCCAGGGTAGTAAAGGACAAACGATATATAGTTTTTCTCTAGACGTTCCACCGGGATCGCTCATGAAAATTAGTCCACGGCAAGTTATTTATTATCCGCTAAATGTTGAAAATCAAATAACAGCAATAAATATGCAGTTGACAGATCAATCTGGACGACAGCTTGATTTGAATAACGAGGTTGTCACTTACTATTTACACTTACGTACAATCACTAAGTGATCGGCTATTATTTTTATGCAACCTCAGATATAATGAAACAAAAAAAAAGTTTACAGAAGAAAAATTATTGGTGGATTTTTGGGAAACATATTTACTAAAATTATTGAAAATGTTCCAGGAATCGCGCATAAAGTTGCACCAATTGCACCTGACGCGTCAAAAGCTTTTGCAACTCACGCCGCATCTGCTGCTGGAACTGCTGTTGGACAAAAGGTTGCTGATCAAATGTAAGGAGAGAAACCGCAGGTTTCTTCATCTGAGATAAAGCAAATTATATCAGAAATCGCTCCAACAAAAGAAACTCAACGTGCTATGATAACAACAACAAGAAAAAAACCTTTATCACCAAAAGCCGAGCAGATTATACAAAAATTAATATCTAAAGTAACAGCGCCACAATAAAATTTTATATAATCTAATAAATAAAAAATGTCTGTTAAAAATTACCTCGATTTAGCAGAAACTTATGACATCGATGACACGGTAACAGAATTTGAGTATGTTGAATATCTCGACGAAAATTCTAATGAGCCAAATAAAGCTGATGTTAGAACATTTAATACTCGAGACGAAGATTATTTCTACTGCCACACAAAGCAATGTTAGAAGTGCGTGGCCAGATTATGACAGTACTAATCCACCTGTTGCAATTGCAGCTGGAACAGAAGTAGCTCTTATATATAATGGCTGGTGTTTATTTAAAAGTGCTAGATATCAGCTAGCTAATCAAACTGTCGAAGATATTTCGAGTCACCTAGAAGTTGGAAATATAATCTTAAATACTACATCGTTTTCTGATGATTACTCCAGGTCAACTGCAACTAATATGATGTGGTTTAAAGATGTTAGAACTGGAGCAGCTGCACCTGGTGAATTTATTTTAAGGAGAACTATTGCTCATGGGGCTGATGCCGCTGCAGATGCTGTAACTGTGAGAGATTTTCTTATCGCTAATGCTATTAATTTTGGTATAGCCCCACCAGCTGCAGCCGCTGATGCAAATGCTCTCACTTATTGCTGCTTGTAATAATCTTGGCATAACACCACCAGGTACAGCTGCGGACGGCGTTGCAATGGTAAATCATATTAATAATTTTGTTACTGTGAGAAATATACGTTACAATGAGGGTTATGTTAAGAGAAAGGCACTTGCAGCAGAATCACACCAAATTACAATCATGCTGCCATTAAGTACATTCTTCGGCTTTTGTCGCGATTGTAATAAAGTATTTCGTGGAGTTAAACATACACTTATTTTAGATCAAGCAGTACAAAATGATTGTTTACTTCGAGGTGGCGGAGCTGATGTACAGTTTATCATAAACAAACTTGCGCTGTGGATGCCGCGAATAACTCCATCAATCACTAAAATGGCAGAATTAAATAATATGCTTGAAAACCGCACAAACAAAACTTATTTTCAGCAACATAAAATATATGAAACAGCAGTTCCAAATATTACGGACTACACATGGCGAGTCACAACAACATCAAGTGAACAACTATCGAGGCAATTATTTGTTGCATTTCAGCAACAAGCGCGACGTGGTAACCAACAGCAAAATAATGCAATATTTGATAATGCCGATGTTAGACAAATATATGCTAGACGAAATTCACAGCAATATCCAGAACGAGCGATAGAATGTAATTTTGCAGATGACGCTAATAAATATATATCTAGACCTTACATGTACCTGCTTGATGCAGTGCAAAAATATCAGGACGTTGGAGACGGATCTCAGATATCAGTAGAGGAATTTCGTACACTTTATCCGATATTTTATTTTAATGTTAGTAAACATAGTGAGCGAGCAGTCGACTCGACAGCTGATATTGAAATTACCTGGACACTTGGAGCAGTTCCAGTAGCACAGTTGTACGTGTACGCGTTAGTGATCAGCGACAGATCTATAACGATTGATTCTGTTGGAGGTAAAATGACAGTACAAGTTTAATCTATAACTTTAATATAAGATGGCAAAATATATTGTAAAAGAAACATGTTTAACTGATGGTCAAGTTAAAAAATTAGCAGCTGCTGTTGCAAAGCAGAGGCAGGTTTCATTAAAAATCAACCCTAACTTTGAAGATGCTTTAATTACTTTAACAAAATTAATGTTAACCAAAAAACAAGTAAATAAGTATAAACGCGGCAAACCTTTTGTTTTACATTTAAGTGCGTCACAAATAAAACAAGGTGGTTTCTTTGGTCCGGCACTATCCGTAATGGCCAGAACATTAATACCAAAACTTTTGCCGGTGTTAGGTACATTAGGACTAGCAGCAGCTTCTGACGCAGAATCTGGCGCAGCGAAAAAAGCAGTTGAAGGTCATGGTATAAAGAAACTTCTCGTATAATTTTATGTGAACTGATAAATATAATGCCACGACGAAGAAAAACAACAACGAAAAACAAACAAAGGTGGATTTATAGGACCGTTGCTGGCGGGAGTAGCGGGAAGTCTACTGCCAAATCTACTGGGAATAGGACGAGAACTAACATTGCCGGGCACGAGACGTTGAAAACGTCTGTGTTAAGTAACTTTAATATACTTGATAAGCTAAAACAAGTAAAAAATTTCCACGGAGTTTATTCCAAAGATGAACTTGCCGCAGCACCAGCTGGAGGTTCGTGTGTGATAAATATACAAGATTTTAATGACGGATCTGGCACACATTGGGTAGCTGTTTATAATAACAATTATTTTGACTCTTTTGGACTTCCACCGAGTGACGCAATAAAAAAAAATGTATGTCTCGAAAATATAAAGTAATACATTATTCGTCTGATCAACTTCAATCTGTTGGATCTTCTGCTTGTGGACACAATTGCGTGATGTTTATAAAACAAATGTCCCAATCCGCCGGATTGGACTCCAATTTTTTAAAATTTATTTTACAGTTTGACAAGCATCCTTCTCACGCCAATGATGAGATTGCAATTAATTTTATCTAAACTTACAAATATATAATGTCAACATATTGTCTCAAATGTAAAACTAAAACAGAAAATATCAATGAAACAACAGAAAAAACAAAAAACAACAGGACGATGCTAAAAAGTATTTGCGCAATTTGTGGAAAAAGAAAAAGTATGTTTTTAAAGAAATTGTCTGGAGCTGGATGTCCAGACGTTATTTTAGTAGATGATTAATAAATAATGAGATGCAAGTGCGATTGTGACAGAGATCTTTGTCTGGAGCAAAATAAAATTGTCACTTACTGTCAACAATGCAACAACAGAGAAATAATTGGAACAGGTATAGATATACATAAAGTAATTGGCAAATTGCCAAAACCAAAAGGCGGTTGGACATTGCCAGGCCATAAATATACTGGACCTTATAATCTGCTGGATAAACAACTAGATGAAAACGATAATCCGCTATCAGGACAAGAGCCTTACAATCAAGTTGATGAGAGAGCAATGCGCCACGACATTTGTTACCGTGATCATGAACAAGATAAACACAGCTGTGATAAAGTAATGTTGGACGAACTTCGTGATATGAAACCGACAAATATGCTAGAACGTGTTTTATTGGAGAAAAATATAAATTGGGACTAGGAGAAAAAGAATTGTATGATGATCTTGCAGCTGAATTACACAAACCTAAAAAAAAAGTTTCCGCGACGCATTGTTGTCGCAAATGCCGTTGATGATATCTGGGCGATAGATTTAGTCGATGTGTCAAATCTAGCTGAATTTAACGTTAGCGCTGACGGCGCTTGCGTGAAATATCTTTTTAATGTTGTATTTCTAGCAAATATGCTTTTAGTGTGCCAGTTTCAGATAAGGCAGGAACGTCAATAACCAACGCGCTAAAACAAATAATAACAAGTACAGAAAGAAATTCAAATAAAATCTGGACTGATCACGGAGCAGAATTTTTCAATAAAAAATTAGAGTAGTTTTTGCTCCAAAATAACATAAAAAAATATTTTACAGGAAATGAAGGTAAAAGCGTTGTCGTCGAGCGGTTTAATCGTACACTAAACGACACAATTCATAAGTATTTCACAGCTAAAATACAAATAAATATATTGACAATTTACAGAAAATTGTTGACGAATACAATAACATGAAACACCGATCCCTTTCTGCTAAAGAACGGAAAATGTCGCCAAACGACGCAATTAAAAATCCAATATTAGCAAACGAAAACATGTACCGCAGACATAAATTTAAAGTTGGGGATCGAGTTAGAATTTCTCTGACGAAAAAAAACATTTGAGAAAGGATTTACTCCAAATTGGAGCGAAGAAGTATTTGTTGTTGATAAAGTACTTTTAACAATACCAGTGACTTTTGCACTAAAAGATTTATTAGGTGAGCCTATAACTGGCAGTTTTTATGAACAAGAACTTCAGAAAACTTTCCAAGACGTATTTGTTATTGAAAAAGTTATTAGAAAGCGTGGCGATAAAAGTTTAGTTAAATGGAGAGGATATAGTGATAAATTTAATAGCTGGATGCCAACTCGGTCGATACAATAATGTTATTACAAATTTGTTCGTACTTTACAAGTATAGATTTGCATTTGATAGTTTTACATAACGAAATTGAATGTAATTTTCTTGTATTATCAACTGGCATTAAATTAAATATTTTAATAAAAATAAAATCATATTTTATATTTCTTTGATGGCCAGTTACTTTTACGTTAAGAAAAGGTTTGATAAGTTGCCAAAATATTTGTTATTCGGTAACAGTAAAATTAAATTTTATTATTTTTTTAGCGATACGATATTTAACATTATATCGTCCAATTGTCGGTCTACTGTAATTTGTTCTATCAACAACGTCAGTAATTTCATCATCATTGTCATTGTTATACAAAATATCATCTTCGTTATAGCTAGAAAATTTGACTGATTGCGGTATAATTGTATTACTTGCGATTGTATCCCTGGAGATTGTATCTCCTGCGTATATATCAGCAAGTCTCTTCATTAAATCCATTTTTATCTAATTTATAATAATAATGTCTAGCGAAACAAAATCTCCATAAGTAAAATATCATCAAAAAGTTAATATATAAAATTACAAAGAGCTAGACGAAGCAGTTGGAAAATGCCTGTCGGGTTATAGTGCTTATTCTGTTAATGTGAATGTGATGAACGGAGAATCTGATAAAATTCTCCTAACAACGGCAGAAAAAAATAAACTTAACGATAACGTATTTATAACATTAAAATTTGCCCGTGATGATATTCTGATGTTTGCCCACAGCTGTCTTACTAAGACAGAATTACGAAATATAATTAATCATCATATCTGAAACTAAATCTATCAAATGTTGACGTTGACGTTGTTGATTTATGTACGCCATCAGCCACATCTCTTACTCGCTGTGGATGAATTTTCAGATGCTTTGCAGCAGAATAAATTGATTTAAATTTCATTTCTTCTTCAGTCTCCAGATTTACTGATATAATTGATCTTTTAGGATTTTTTAAATTGGAACCATCATAACCGGCTCCTCTTCTGGTGTATTCTTTTTGTGTTACCAAATCTAAATTTTCGATGCGATTGTCTGTTTTAATTTTGTTAATATGATCAATAGCGAAATTATTCAAAATAGCTCCGTTAAAAATTTCAAACACAAATCTGTGACTGTAATAACAAACTTGATCAGTTTTAGTTCCACGTACCATCACATGTAAATATCCATCTCTATTCAAATTTCCTAATACCATTTTAGGTTTTATTTATGTCGAATAATTCCACGATCGTTAGCTTCATTTAGATTAAATACAGGATGTGGCTGATACTCATTTTGTAATGCTAAATGTTCAATATTATCATCGCTAATCGAGCCATTTACTCGATAGCCTCTTTGTCCTTCTGGACTTTCATCGCAGAACAAGCTATAAATACAATCTTTTCTGCACATTTCGGTCATATCTGTATCATCTCCTTTTACTGAAATTTTAATTCCAGCTGGAGTTGAAACACCAACAGATTTTTTAGATTTTATACAAATAACCGAACCAAGTGCATTTGCAGCATATAAGTTGAACTTTGGGTGGACATGATAAGTTTCTTGCTCTTCCGCTGTCATTCTAATATATCTCAAAATTTCTGTCATCATACTATAGGGATTTCATATTTCTAATTGATTTTTACGTAATTTTCAATTAAATATAAAATATACTATATATAATGTTAAAATTGCGAGATATTGCTAAAAAGAGCATTATCAAAGCAGAAAAAAATTGCCACAGCATTTACAGGTTACGACAACAGTTACAAATTTGATAATCAAAATCTTTTAGCAAATTTTAACTCTACAAATTTATTTCATCTTTTACAACCTGTTATAGCTCAAGAACGTGCAGTTAACAAAAGTATAAAACTAATAGAACAGTATCATATGATTTTATCAAAGTTACATGCGCTTCAAAAAGATATACTTGATATAATGTTTTAAAATACAAGTTTCGACAGAGAAATTTCCGAACCATATCTAACAGCTAAATCACGAAAAATATTAATTGGAAAAAATATTGCCACAATCTCCAATGAAATACACCAAGAAATAAATAAAAAATTGGAGGAATTTACTTCGTCAGGATCAGGTTGCAAATTTGAAATGATAAAGGAAGTTTTAATTCACACAGCAAAATATAACGTACTTCGCGGTAGTTCTTACGTTGATCTCCCTCAAAAGAATAAAAACAAAAAATGTTGTGTAAATGTCACAAACAATGATAACGAATGTTTTCGTTGGGCAATTTTGTCTGAGAGACATTCTCAGAGTGATCACAGCGATAGAATTGAAAAGTATTTGCGATGCAAAGACGAACTAGATTTTAACGGAATAACTTTTCCAGTGGCAGAAAATGAGATACCAAAGTTTGAAAAACAAAACAATATTTCAGTAAATGTTTTCGGACTAGATGATAAAGAAAATGTTTACCCAAGGTATATTTCAGAGATTGCTACACAAAAGACAATAAATTTATTATTTTATCGAGGACATTATTATTGGATAAAAACTTTAACGGCTTAGTTGGCGGACAGTATAATAAAAATAAAAATAAGAAATATTTCTATTACAGATGTTTGCAGGGTTTTTCTAATAACTAGAAACTGCAAGAACATCTTAAACACTGCGCCAATGTTCAAAGAGTAACCATGCCAAGCGAAAAAGAACAAGTCTTAAAATTTAAAAATTATGATCATAAGCTAAATATCCCTTTTGTTATTTATGCTGATTTTGAGTGCCTACTCGTTCCAATGGCTGGCACTGAAAATAATCCTAATAAATCAAGTGCAAGAAAAATATAGCAACATGTTCCTTGCGGAGTAGCTTATAAAGTAGTTTGTTGCGTCGACGATAGGTTTTCATGTCCGGTTAAGTTATATAGATGTAAAGATAGTGAATCTGAAAGGTCAGCAATTTGGCTGCTAAAAAAATCTTATAGATGATGTTAATAAAATTTCTAACAGATTATTTAAAACAGCTCCAATGAAAATAACATCTGAACAACAACTTGAAGTTAACGAAGCACTTAATTGTCATATCTGCGAAAAACCTTTAGTAGACTCCAACGGAGTCAATGATAAAGTTCGAGATCATTGCCATCTGACTGGTCAGCATCGTAGAGCAGCTCATAATAATTGTAATTTAAAATTTCATGCACCAAAGTTTATACCTGTCGTTTTTCATAACTTCCGCGGCTATGATAGTCCTATCATTGTAGAAGCTTTTGGTGATGATGAGGTTAAATCTAAACTAAAACTAAACAATAAGATAAAATGTACACCAAATAATTTTGAAATATATATGTCAGTTACTCTCGGAAAATTACGTTTCATTGACAGTCTGCCGTTTATGGCAGCACCATTGGATGAGCTCGTAAAAGGTTGTAGCACTTTTAATAATCTGCGAAGTTGCTTTGGTGAAAACTACGTCGATCTGACAAAAACAGGTATCTTTCCGTATGAGTATCTCGACGACTGGAGCAGATTTGATGAAACTTCTCTGCCTAGCAAAGACAGGTTTTATTCGCAGTTAAAAGGCGAAGGAGTGTCAGATGACGAGTACAAATATGCACAAGATATTTGGAATAAATTTGGTTGTAAAACATTTGGTGATTATCATGTTTTATATTTGAAAACAGATGTATTGCTACTAGCAGATGTTTTTGAAAGTTTTCGTAAAGTTAGTCAAAAATATTATGGACTAGATCCCTGCTGGTATTATTCTGCTCCCGGGCTGTCGTGGGACGCTCTACTAAAAATAAGGAAAATAGAATTAGATCTCTTGACAGATGTTGACATGTTTAATTTTATTGAAAAAGGTATCAAAGGCGAAATTAGTGTTATAACAAAAACATATGCAGTAGCTAATAGTGAATATCTAAAAAATTATGATTAAAATCTCCCATCCAATCATATCATTTATCTAGATTGTGTGAATTTGTATGGTTGGGCAATGTCAGAGCCAATGCCCTGCGGTGGATTTCACTGGATAACTCCAGATCAATTTCTTAAAGAAACTGAAAAAGATTTACCTAGAAAAAATAATAATATTTTTTCCGATATCTCATACTTTGTTGAAGTTGATCTAGATTACCCTAGTTCGTTACATGATCTACATAATGACTCCCCATTTTGTGCAGAGTCTATGATAATCGATTACAGTTTACTATCACCTGAGCAACAAGCCATAAAAACAGCAAAGAATTCCATTGTTAATAAGCTAGTTCCAAATTTGTTAAATAAAAGAAATTACGTGATACATTAAAAAAATTAAAACAAGCAGTAGATGCTGGACTAATTCTGAGAAAAGTCCATCGCGTACTAAAGTTTAATCAATCGAGATGGATGGCAGATTACATTGACTTAAATACCAAACGTCGTGCTATTGCTAAGGCCGACTTTGAGAAAAACTTTTTAAGTTAATGAATAGCTCAGTTTTTGGTAAGACAATGGAAAATATTAGAAACAGAGTTTGTATTGAGATTGTAAATGATATAAATCGCAGAAATAAATTAGTTAATGATGATGGTTTTGTTAGTATGAAAATATTTAATGAAAATCTTGTTGCAATACAACGACGAAAGACAAATTTAAAGTTAAATAAACCAATAAATGTTGGTGCAGCTGTACTTGATATATCAAAGTGGCTGATGTACGATTTTCACTATAATTTTACCAAAAAGCAGTGGCCAGATTCAGAGTTGCTATTTACTGATACAGATTCACTAGTTTATAATATAAAATGTGAAGATGTCTATCTAGATATTTATAACCGCAGTGACCTATTTGATTTATCAGATTATCCGACAATTAGTGGATTTCATGATGAAACGAATAAAAAAGTTATTGGCAAAATGAAAGATGAATTTATGTTTGTGCCGGTAAGAGAGTTTGTTGGACTTCGAAGTTAAATGTATGCCGTAATTCTTGACGACAATAAACTGACAAAGAAAGCGAAAGGTATTCCTCGTGGGTATGTAAAAAAAATGTATGAAATTTAACGATTATAAATTTGCATTAAATAATTGCATTGATTTGATAAAAACTAATGTTATCCGTACAAATCTTCACAAGACAGATATGATTATTAAACGTGGACTAGGCAATTTTGATGATAAAAGATATTGTAAAAACGGAATTAATACTCTAGCACTTGGCCATTACAGTACTGGTGATTTTGCCTAAACTTTAGAAAATTATAACTTATAACGTCTGCCTTGTGTTTCAAAAATGGAGATAATACCGTTACAGCTAGTTTAAAATCGTATTTGAATTATCGAACGTAGATCAGCAATTTGTCGTCCGTTTGTGTATATAAGACCGTGCTGGATTGATTTTCGACTGCGTATAAGATTTGGTTTATATATTACAGTACTACAGAAGCCTGTCAAGTGTTTTGTCTGTCTGTCTGTCTATAAAGCGCTGTTTCAATGAAAATCATTTGGTAATTTTAAAACCTTAAACCTAAAGCCGTACTGAAACAGAATTCCCTGAATCTTAACATTATGTATAAGGCTTGGTAAAAACCCACTATTGATTTTTTAGACTGCATGCCTATAATGTACACAGCTGATGTATCAAAGCTTTCGTTTTTCTATACAAATAGACGGTAATATGTAAGATTTCAGATTTAATGTTATATTAACGTTTTTCAGAATCAGAAAATGAAATGCAAATTCAAAATCAGAAAAATGAAATGCTATTCACAATCAGGTAACTGGTAAGTATATAGTAATTTCTCGAATGTATACATGTAACCGGATTTCATAGCTCAGTGCTAGAATGTTAGATTCTCGTATTGAAGGTCTGTGGTTCGGTTCCCATAACAGGCACATGTCGATGGGTATGGTCCTGGGCTACCAAATTTTTCTAAACGATGGGGGCTCCGCAGCAGCTCTAAGGTTTCAAATAATCTCTCATTGCGGTGAACAGAATCATTTCCAAGATCAAAAAGTGACATATGAGATTTCTGGCCACGCCAATAAAATATTATTAGTCTTATTTTGAGCTGAAAATGACTCCTTAATAAGATTATAAAATAGAAAGTTTTATAGGAGAATTCTCGGTTTGGTCCAGAATCCTCATCTGCTTAACTACTCTGGCTTTTTTAGGTTGCGAAAAAATCGATAAAGCTGAGATTGATTGATAGTATGGTTTACATCATTTGTAATTTCATATCTGTGTTTCGTTGCACACATTAAAAAAATTGGAAAACTAAGAAAAAATCAAGCAGAAAATACAATAAATTCAATCAAATGTTAATCCGTGTCTACTTTGTTTACAACAATCCAGGTGTCACAACCTATTAAATATGTACGTATCTATGTATGACGTTAGTAAGCAACAACTGCACACAAGCACATGTTATATTAAGAATATTTAATCTACAAAAAAGTATATACAAATTTACGTTGTTTACACTTCTTTCATTAAACAAATATTATATCTATCCACATAATTCAAGCTAAATTCCAAAGAACGATTTCAAGAGTTCTCTGTTGACAAAACTTTATATTGCTCTAAATTCTAGTCCTCACAAAATAGGGATTATAGCATGATGTCCTCATGGATTGTTTTGTAATAGCTGTTTACGCAGGACATATGTGTTCTCTCACACAGAGAACAATGCTAGTCTAATTAAGACAAAATTATGCAAGACAACAGAGGATTGATATATACGCCCACACATGGAACAAATATATTTCCACACAGGACTGAATAATATCTGCCCACACAGGATAAACATCTGGACCCTTACTGTGAAACAAATTCATATCCCCACATGGACTGAGTCATGTCTGCCTAAGCAGGTAATGCATCTGGACCCTAACAGAAAATAATGGAACAATTACATGTCCAAATTTACTTGTTTGTCTAATCCAACAAAGTGTTGTGCAACAGAGACACAGTCCTGGTTTACACAGACTACACCCTAGTACCTTGATAACCAGGCTAGCAAACCACAATTAGCTCATTGTTCCTCTCTACAAGATTCATATATGTGTAGGGGTTGTCTATACTGCTCCTACCCTTTAAATCCGGCAGCAAGAATGTCGTGTTATACAATTCAGCTTTTTATATAAATGTTCATGCTACCACTCACGCATGCAACTCGTGCGTCACAGCATACCACGTACTGTGTACCTAAAGCAACTTTAAACCTGTAAAACTAATTGCTGAATGTTATCTATACTGCATAAATTAAGGAGGGTGTATATAAAAACGGTTTAGATATACAATTATGAATTCTTCTGTCAGCTACACTGTTATATGAACATTTAAGTAGATACAATAATTAACAATTGTGAACTTAACTATTACCTTGTGACACGACGGACAGGCTTGCATACTTTTGAAGATATTTGACACGTATTCCAATGAACTATACGTTTTTATCGATAACGGTAGTAAGAAATGTTTTTATCTAAAGAAATTAACATCCCAAATATTTGATTCCACCTCTATCTAAAATTGAACAAAACAAGATGTGGCAATATATAACAACAAAAAGGAGTTGTACGGGATAACATATATAAAAATGTCTCCTCAAACAAATGATAGTTGCATAAATAAGTGTATTGCTCACAGGCTTCTGATATAAAATCTACTATAAGGGGTGTCCGAAATGAAATGGCATAAGATAAATAGACCAATAAATTAATAAGTGTGCCTAAAGAGCCTAAAGATTATTGAGTGCAGAGAATGATCTGCAATAGAAAGGGGCAATTTCCATAAATCAATAAAACATGACTTCCATTATCAGAAGAGTTCGATGCTGGAACATTCGCAGACACAGAACAAGAAATAAACGGCACATATCTCTCTATACCTTTTAACCAAGTTACAGTTTTAAAGAAAGCTAATAATTTAAACAATATATAAATTTACAGCATTAAAGAAATGGAAAATGTTACAAACTTTAACAACAGTAAAATAAATTTTAAAGATTAAAAATGTTTCATTTTTGTTTCTATTTTGTTTCAAAGTGTTAACCCTCTATCTTTCATTTCTTCAGCAATAGCATAGTTGTCTGAAAGCACGTTTGTCATTGATTGTTTAACCCTTTCAATATAATTCAATCACTTTCACGAGTATTTATCGGAAGCCTTCGATTACAAATTTTAATATTGGAATGATTACCCATAATGATATTTCAAATTGTCCACCACTGAAAGCATGGTATAACTATTTTAGTTTCTACTTCACTATTTCAATCAGTATTAGCTAGAAACAAAATATCAGTTATTACCATGGCTCACAATAACCTTTCAAATTCTGAATAACAACTTTCAATCCCACTTCTCGTTGCACATTAATGTTCTGCATTTCAATCCGTGCAATTCATTTATACATGGTAAACAATACAGGTTCCGTACAAGTACTTTGTGCATTAACATTACCTGGTGGTAGCTTTCTAATTTTTCAACAATTATTCTTTGTTCAATCCTTTCTGTTCTGACATAAACTCTTAATTTATATGAAAATGTAGTCATTTAACTTTGAATTATTATCACTTTCCTTGGATATAATAACGTCTTTCATAAGCATTCCACCAATGTTGGTTGTTTAAAACAACATTGCTAGCATTCCCTTTCATGTTGATATCTAACCACATGAATAAACTCCCGATTACAATAAGTATTATTGGGCTTAGCATTGATATTAATATCAATACAGTTTCATATGGAACATACTGCTAGTTGTATACTTAGTACAATGATGTGTTGTATTTAGTAATGTAACTGTGAGTTATATCATCCTCAATATTCAGGAGTTATGTATATGCTGTGCGCAGACCTCGTCGCTATTGATATGCTGCATGCACAACAAAACTCTGAAATAGTGGCAAAACTTATTTCTTTTTACCGGCCGTTGCACTCAAGTTTTTTTAGGAAAACCGAATCCATCTTTGGTTTAACATGTTAATATATCTTGTTACGAATATGTAATGTAATTACTTGTGTGTTAATTTTAAATTCTTTTTTTTATTTTATTTTTGTACCATTAAATTTTATTGTAATGTTTATTTTCACGGGATCTGATATTCTTGAAAGAGATATTATGTTTATATAAAACGTAGTATGACTCGCATAAGCACGATTTTAGCATGCCATGGTTTGTCGATTTAGTAAACACTACGCGAAAACGACTGGTTATTGCCAAGGTCATTTTCTGGCCTACGTGTAATTGCATTGTTTACTGCGCTATTTGATGATGAAATAGCAACGCGTTCCATCGTGCGCGCATGAAATGACGTCTTAGTTCAGTTTAAAAATACTCAGATCCCCGTGAAATAGTCAGTCGTATAATATATTTTCAAGAATAGGATATATTTCTATTAGGTGCTGTAAAGAGGTGCATTTTTACATCTTTGGAGCTCGAGATGTTTTATCATAGATGACAGCTTGTTCAGAAGTTCATCTATTTTTTAGAATATAATAATTTATTCCCTGGAGAACTATACAAGTGATTTCTTTGTATAAAAGTTTTAGGACAAAGACATTAAGTGGAAATTTATTCTAAATTGGAACATTACAAGTTGTGGTTCAACGTGGAACTCTTGACATTCGTATAAAGACTTCACCTGACGTCATCATCCTCCATCTTGGAGCGTCATCATGATTAGAACCTGGATTCAGTTAAAACAATTTAGTGATAGGACTTGTATTTTTTCAGTACTAGGATAAATGTTTGGATTGTCTTCACAAACTGTAATTCCTATTTTCTATTTTCACCTTTTCACCGTGTTTCCTAGGGAAATAAATTATTTTTGTTTAAACTTTCAAAGCTTGTTGGTTTCACTCTTTACTTTTGTTACTTTTGAACCAGCCTATACGTACAATTTTCATCCAAAGTTGGTCTTATGAATCCAAAATATTCTAATGTTTAGATAGATTCTTTTTAGATACATCTCAGTGTTGTTTTACATGGTAGATTGTCTCTTCGAGTTGTATTTCAATATCTATTAAGTTAAACACTGTTAATACAAACACATACTGAGAAAATCCATTTTTTCAACCTTTTTTCAACCTTCATCGCCGAGATGATATTCAATATGCCAATCGTAACCATCTGTCACTGCGTGCAATGATTATTAGCACTCTATGGAACAAAGTCATTGCGAAAACTTTTATAACTGGCGACAACAAATACTACATTGTATGTATTCATACTTTCGTCGAGAAAAATATATGAAACTTTTAAACTCAGTACATGCCTATTTAGCTCAATTAAACCTAGGAATTTCAATCTTATTTGGTTATGTACTCTGTGTCAATTTTACTGGGATTGTTTTGTATGTTAAAGGTGTCGTTCAAATATTGGATATCAATAATTATTAGTCCAGTTAAAGTTATTCCCTCAATGATATTTAGATCTTCATATCAATGTTGCAAACATATCATGAATTGACAAAGTTCTTGTCTTCGTTCTTGCAGTATGTTAAGTTAAAGGGATTCATTTTTGAGTTAATTGAAACTTTGTAATGAACAATGAAAGTTATTTTCTATAATGACTGCGATAGTTTTTCATTTCTGGCTTGAATTTGACTAGCTAAACATATTTCATTTTCGCAGAGTGTATTGATTGAAATGTAAGTGTTTGCTTTACACAGCTCATTTATCATGGGATAGAGGTTAGCTTAAAAAGTAAGTAGTCTTCTCATATGTTTGTTTCTGTGTGCATTCCTGATTTCGTATTTTATTTATTAGTATCTGTTCTACTCATTAACTGTTGGAGATATACCCTTGAAGATTCGTTTCGCCCTTCAATTGACCTACACCTAGTACCGCTGCAAATCATATCATCTAAATGTTAAATTAAGCGATTGCAGATGTTACTGGTTCTGTATGTTTTAAAGAGTTTTCTAAATGTACATTATCATTCAATGCTTCCAGAGCGATGCGCCAAATTCCGTAAAGTTTCGAGGAACAACTATACTAGCAGCTATTCTTGATAAATACAATGAAACTTACAAAAACAAGTTCACTGACTGAAATCGTTTCCACACCTGCTTCAACCCAATTCTAACTTTGGTATTAAATTATGTATTTGTTCTCATGATTTTGTAGTGTCCTATCTCCTTGACTATAACATCTTGTGCTCTCCTCTCGGGAAGATGTTCGCTAATTTTCTATACCATTCTATTTGTTCAATACCACTCCTTGCCATGTTTTTTGACCACTAGCTATTTAGTTAGTAGTTTGCTAACTGGATGGATGACACCATTACTATTATCTTCAAACCTTCCTTAATATCCCTTGTTAATACTCGAAAATGTGCAAATTTCAGTAGGGTTTTCAAAACATGATGCAGGCATCAGCAATTGGCTGTCTCTTTAAATGTTATCTGTATTTAAGAACAAGATCATAGTAAAACACATAGAAAATTGTTTTCGCTTCGATGGATATTTTCTTATTTATTTAATGAAGAAATATGCAACAAAACGTATTGCAGACTTGAAATGTTCTTCGAACACATTTCCGATAGTTTGCAGATGTTTTGAGAAAAAAGAAACGAGGTACGTAAAACAGTTTTCTTGTTTTACCTGTATTTGTTTGGTGTTACCTTTAAAACATTCTCTTGAGCATTTTCAGGATGGTCTGTCAAGCTTTCTACGTGGATCTTCTTTTCTTTATTAACCTTGTTTTGATATTGCAGTTTGTCTTGTTCTGCTTCCATTTACTTATCAATGAAAATTGTAAATCTAAATAAAGCGATTTCAAGATTTCACCAATAGTAGTTCTAAGAGAACTTACAACATTATCGTTTGGTGGGAAAACTAACTTGAAATGTATATATGTATATACCTTAATAAACAAGACATACCTTTAACATAAGAAGTGAGCTACAAAACATTATTATTGCAAAACCCTGTAAAAATGCTTTCAGCTAAAATGGAATAATGAATATAATCGATACCTTAAGAAATGAAAGAATAAATATAGATATCACAATAAAAAGTATTTTAGACAAAATTGCAACAATGATGTAAACTCAAGATTAATTGTCATGAACACAAACAAAATAGTACAAGCGCTAAAACAAAATATCATATCAGACACGACATTAAATATAATTTACCATCAAACCAGTTATGCTGAATGATAGCAAGTTTGGCAAAATCCGAAGATACTAATGATAATGACGTTCACTTTCAGTCATGTCATACCGTGTTCTTCTTTGTTCCTTGCCACCAACCCGACTAGGTAACCAACATAATTTCCCTACCTGTCCGTTGCTAATAAAAAGACCAGCACACTATGCAAATAAGGGCCCATAATAGTAATGACAATCTTTACGTGAGGTAGATAATTTCTTTTATTGTCATGCATTCATTTTAGTTCCATTTGCAAACCGTCTATTGGGCTAATGCTACCTATATTTGATCTAACAATGAATATAGCTGCATCTCCTAAAGATTTGGAACTTAGAGCACCTCCAGCACGTAAATAGGTTTTATACGTCTTACTGACCACTTTTTCTTCCATTTTTCCAACTTTTCGCTGATGTTGTACCGGTTATCTCTTTTCATTTTCCAGTTGCAATATTTATGTCAAATATTTGTTTGCACTCTTTGAATTACTTGAAATATGGTTACTTTATTCTTCGATAAAAAAAAACATATTTTCACTTTAAGCACATCCCCATTCCTTCTTTCTCTGTGTAGTGGCTGAAAGCGATGAAGATTTGGAAATCAGACAACTAGAAAGCTCTGAACTAATAAAATGTACAATTTCACGCCTTTCTCTGTTAAAATGGAGTATTACCATCCAATATAAATATTTATCTACCCAATAAACCGTACAGATAATAAATTTATAAAACGTTACTTATGCAGTTACCTACCTGCCTACATACCCCAAATAGTGTTAGTTACATAACAAATGTACTGCAATCAACTTTCTTGCATATTTACCGCCCAACGTTTCTATATTTAGAGAAGAAATACCTACATCATGCCTTTATACATTCCAATCTTAATTTACACCTATTTATTTAAATAGAATTTGGCGTACTACCAAGACAGGGAGAATGTGGCATTCACGAGTATCAAATGTGTGAGAAGATCAAATGGACAGTGTGACAGACTCATCGTAAGTATATTATGAAATATATTAAGTAAGTATATTATGAAATATATTAAGTAAGTATATTATGAAATAGACACCTATACAATATTCAGACTATTGCCTGCGACCACAATTAGTATTCAGTGTACAGTGTATGATTCAGTGTTATAGGGAGTGGCGTCTAAACCTGCATAAAGTTGTAGCTTAATCAAAGCTTCCAGCTGAAACATGTTAATAGAAGACATTAGTTTCATATTGCTATAGTGTAATCGCTGTTGTAAACATTGTAAGGCGGTATGCCAAAATGTCTAGGTTGTATGCTGGGAACATCATAACAAGGCAAGTTTGACGTCAGGGTATAATAATGGTCCATTTACGTATAACAACTTTACCTTTGAGATTAGGGATTTGTATGTTATTAAGATCAGCTTGTGAAAACGGGAAACATGTGAAGCTAGAGTCTTGTGCTGCAAATGATCATACTTTAATAAGATCATGATTATTACCTCCGTAAGACAGTATTGTTATGTGTATTTATATTATGTAAATTATTTTCGTAAAAATAATTTTTGTAAGGGCAATATAGTTAGTGACAATCTTAATGCTAATATTCTATGATCGTATTTTGTGCTCTAATATGAGTAATGTATCAAATTCGTCAATTGATTAATTCATAAGTTATAAGGATAAGTCAAATTTTAAGTACAAGTATACATCACGCAATCTTTATTTTCCAGGTCAGACTAACCTAATTCCTGCTTAGCTACTATAACCTGAGTTACCCTTGATTACCGGTTCGCTGTGCAATGCAAGTGAGCCATTGAACTGTACTTTTGTTTTAGTAATTACGTATTATCTTTTCATATAACATAATCAATGTTTAAAGTTCTTAATAGTGCAATCTGTCTTGGACGAGTGATTGAGAGAATTACTTCATTTATATAATTTAATAATCATTCCTTTCAATTACAGCCACCTAACGGTCATTTTAAACTATTTTGAATCATATCTGCACAGAATTAATATGAATTATTTGAAGTACATTTTGGATTATAACATAGTGATTTTTCTGTATTCTTGATACATCATTACAATACATGTAATAATTTATATACCTATGGAACTCATTCGGATTATTCGAAACTTTTGAATTACTCGATTATATTGCCATTGATTGAACATTTAGAACTTTAGGAATTTATTCAGTATGATATCAGTTATTTGTATTTCTTTCACTTTGCATTGTAGGGAAATAAATTAATATTTTCAATTATACAAAATTTGTTGGCTGTCGTCATTCTTGCTAGTTTCTTTAAGGCGATAGAGTCGTAACAGAATGCATGGTGCTAGTTTGTATTTTGACAGAGCAAACCCCTCGAGTGATAGCTAATCATACAGCCAATGATGTCATACAAATGTTTTGAATATATGCAGATCTCTTAATTCAGTGAAGATAAACCCGACATAAATCTCTTTTACCATCAAAGCAAATGTTTGAAATTGAACAAAGGGCGATTCAAAACAGTATACGGTTTATAATCTTGCTTTTCATGGATATATTTCATTTCAAATTACATATTACAAATAATGGGTTCCATGTTATATGTTATAAATTATTAAATATGTGTGGAATGTTTTAAAGGAACTGGAGCCTTCTTTAGTGAGAGATTTTCTTCCTCTATGAAAAGATGCATCACATTTTACTAGCACATATCATTTTTACATTAGTATGTTTGCTACATTTTTTTAATTTTTATGGTAGAGATATCACGCTGCTTATTGCATGTAGCTAATGAACCCCCATTGACCAATGGAATTTTCATTACTATGTCCCTCTAAATATTCTATTTGAATGCATTACATTACATTTTTGATCATGCAAATCTCGTTCATAAAATTAGGAAGATAGTCCTTATAGCACAAAAAAGACTTATGCTTTTTAGATTCCTTCTCTTTTATATTTGGCATTCTGTATGCACCTGTTGTAAGATAGAAAATCAAATAAGTGTATCCACATATTTTCCTTGTTGCTAGGCTTACATTCTTCAACCGGTGACATGTTTATCGACCGTTAATGTTGATCTATATTATCAATTAGCAAGGTTTCCAAATATATCTCCTTACGAAACCCGCTTTAGGTTTTCTAATTAGCAGCATATTTTCACATTATAGTCTAAAGACTTTTTGATATAGCCTTTTACTATAGACGCTTCTTATCCAATTAAGTGGAAACATATTAATATTATTCAGGTTAGAGAAATGATTTGGAAGGATTTTAGATTATAATAACTCGATCTAAATATGGCTTTATTTATTGGTATCATTGATTATCCCACTCTTAAAAATGGGTGCTTTTCAAATGTTTGGTTCTTATTACTGTCTTCATACTTAGGACACTAATATATTGCAGACTCTGGATAAAGTTTGATTCTAACGGTTTAAAAAAAAAACAAAAAAAACTTTGGTCCGATACAAACCAAATATAACGATTTCATTTGGACTAAAGATCTGTATAAACAAAAAGAGCGATAAGGTTTGCCCTATATAATCACATTCGAAAGATCAATAAGATTTTTATGAATACTGTTTTCATTTTACCCACAAACATTATTTGACAGTTAATTAATATATATTTATAATCTGAAAAAGAATCATACATAGCAAATAATTTCCTTTAGGTACGGCTAACTTTTAGGATTGTTGTTTCGGTCTTATTCATAGACATTGTAACTAATACATTATAGATTGTAATTACAACTGAAACTTTTGTCTAGTAATTATTAGGAACCATTTGGAAGGTTATTGTCCATTAGGTAATAATTTTTATTAGAAAATCTTAATTGTGACCTTATGTCAATTAGATGACTAAATATTCTTAATTTTCTAGACATTATTTATACGTGCCCTACGACCTGAGAACAATCAATTGTATTATTGATGAGTGCAGTACTTCATTCGGGCTGGAATGTATTATTCAAAGTATTTCTTCAGTGGAAATACAAAGTCTTCATCAAAAATAGCATTCTTGGAAATAAGGATTTGCATTTATAGCAAAATTTTAAATAGGGATGTATTCTTGTGATTCCGGAAAGACTGCTGGCAAATCATCACTACACGGGTCACCACAGCACATCGAAACTTTCAGCGTTGAATTTATTTTGGATTTCCACTAAAGTTTATTCAGTACGTTAATCATTAGGGCTTGTATCTGTAATTCTAGGATAGATAAATTATTTGTTGAAGTTTATAAAACTTTTTAGTTCTCATTCTTTTCCATTACTTACACACACACACACACACACACACACACACACACACACACACACACACACAGATATTCTTTTCCACCTTAGACCAGAATGGAAACATAAATATAAACAACAGCAATTATGATCTTTGACCAGCAGACAGTGATGTCACGTCGAGAAAAGCGTTAGATATTGCAGATCGTCATACCACACGATATGTTCAACGTCACCAAGCAAATATTGAAAGAGATATTGCAGTCAAAGCTAATAGTATGCACAAGCTTTTTCTTGTTTGGGAACCGTTATATGCGGACATTTTATGTATCTTTATGCACAGCCACGATGAAAAGTTCTTTTCTGTTATCGTTTTTGTTGGGGGCTGTTGTTATTAAATACTATTACAGTCATTCATGGATGAAACATGGTGTATACATAGGTCTTCTGATTTTTTAATTTTTTTTTTTTTTGTTTTCTTCTATTTTGTTGAAACATCATTTGACTTTTAAATAAAAATTTTATATTGATTGCTATCTTTTTCGTTGTATCAAATGGGTGTAACTACATTTATCATTGTGTCAAATGGGTGTAACTACATTTTCACTATTGACTGAACTAAAAACGTTATCTCGAGAACGTAAGGAAGCATATCGTTGTTTCAACCTTTGTTTCTTTCACCAGTATTTTTTATTTAAATCTATATTTGACCTTTGAATAGGTTGTTGTTTTTTATTTCTTTTAAAAAACAAAACTAGAACCAATTACGAAATACAACAAAATAAACTTCCAACATTTTCGACATGGACATAAATAGCAAAATCAGCTGTAGCTACGAAACTACTAGGTCGAGATGTTAGTTCTGCTAGATTGAAGTATATGGGACTTGGTAGAGTTCACAAACGACTACATATATATATATATATATATATATATATATATATATATATATATATATATATATATATATATATATATATTGCTGTCAGCGCTACAATACAATGGTTGTTGAAATGTTTATCCACTTATGAGCTAAGCTCAGATCTGTATTTATAGTGCCCAGATTATGTGACACTAGTGATTGAGCAGGACACCGAGTTCGAGGCCATGTTTATACTGCATGGAATGTTATTTCTGTTGTTTTGATTTTTTAAACGCAAGTGTTATTTCCTATTTTGCAGTGATATAGAGATAGGAGACTAATGATGAATCCAATGAGATGACTAATAACGAACCCAATGAGATGACTAATGACGAATCCAATGAGATGACTAATAACGAATCCAATGAGATGACTAATGACGAATCAATGAGATGACTAATGACGAATCCAATGAGATGACTAATAACGAACCCAATGAGATGACTAATGACGAATCCAATGAGATGACTAATAACGAATCCAATGAGATGACTAATGACGAATCAATGAGATGACTAATGACGAATCCAATGAGATGACTAATAACGAACCCAATGAGATGACTAATGACGAATCCAATGAGATGACTAATAACGAATCCAATGAGATGACTAATGACGAATCAATGAGATGACTAATGACGAATCCAATGAGATGACTAATAACGAATCCAGTGAGATAATTATAGTCCTATCGTTTGTTTCTCTTGAAAAGCTTAATAACCGAATATTATTGGAATGTTAATAAAAGCTGCAGACAAAATACAATACAATCGTTTTTAAGTAAACATTTTTAGCTACTATTATTTCCTTCTCGACAGAATATTTCACAAACACCGGTGTGTAAATTGTACATATATTGTTTCACACACATAAGCATGCACACGTAGATAAAAATGTATTTTATATCTGTTTGCAGATTTATTCGCTAGTAGAAACAAATAGTCTCCATGAAAAGGATAACCTGGTCAGAAGAAATTTGAGAGAATATTTCTCTATTGTTTTTAACGGTGTAAGTAATTAATTCCAAGAAATGGAGCACATTAACATTGCTTTATTTTGCATGATGTATTTGTAAACCCCCACCCCTCACCCGGGCAGATGAAGTATGCATCGTCCGGTTTATGGAACCGAAGGATGCGTAATTCAGCAGGACCTACAGAAACATTAAGAAATTGTGATACATAGAAGACTTGTGTAGTTGCCTGACTGCAGTTCACTTGATTTATCTTCTTCAAAACATTCGCAAATTGTAAATGTAATGTTTGTACAAGTAACAGGAATGAAACTTCTCCATGAGAGATCCTACGTAACCTGCTCGCCCCTCTAGCCCAGCCCCTTTGTAACATCATGTTTTTCGAACTCCGTTATAAATCGGCCTCCTTTGTGAAAGCCTTTTATATAAACATTTATATTTGAAACACCGGAAGACACACACACACACACACACACACACACACACACCTTTGCCCCTAAAAGGAAGATATAATGCTATGCAGGCCTTCACGACCTTGTTGAATGTATGTAACCATCCAAAATGTTACTAAATTCTGTCAGGTTGAGACACACTTCACCTATATCGTTAATTTGAATACCCTTTTTAAAGAGAAATGTAAATAATTACGCTCAGTATATATTCTGATTGTGCATGTCATATGATATCAAAACGTCATGTCATGCTTCTACATCTACGAAGAATTGGAAGAAATGAAAACAAAGCAAACACTATTTACTATGTGCTGAGGTCAAAATCAAAACCCTGAATTGCTCTTATATATTTGTTTCTGTGCTTTGTCATAGATAGCCAGCTCTACCATGGAATAGAAGATCCTAGTATCGAAATTAGTGTCACCCTTCGTGATTTTGTCATATTCCAGGTAAGAATTTTGTGAACGCAGATTCGTTTAAGTCTATGTATTCTTGTTACAAAGTTTATTCGAGAACAGATCTTTTAACGTACATTCCCCGTTACAAGAACTGTAACTGTTTAACATTTCATGTTGGGTGTAGAGGGAGGAGATGACTCCATGGAAATGGTATTTCCCTCTCAGTCAGAAAAATAATAAATAGTAAAAACTTCTGGTGGTTCCAGAATTAATCATAACACAGGATATTAGTTATATCTTTAGTAGCTAAAAATTGGTATACTGAATGAAATACTCTCATAATCTGCAATCTCTCTGTCTCTCTGTCTCTCTCTCTCTCTCTCTCTCTCTCTCTCTCTATATATATATATATATATATATATATATATATAGTAAATTTACCTATGTTTTACACCCACGAGATGAAATATATCTGTCACTCGCTCACTGAAAGCAATTTTTCTTTTTAGTGTGTGGTCCTACGTGTAGGCTAACAAGACATACTGAATAACAGCTGGAAGAAGCAGATTTCTTGCTGGGTACATCGCGATGTCAGTGGTTTTCCGTTGATGTTCTCCTGCAGTGTGTTTATTCACACAGAAATAGTTTATTTCTCTAGATTACAAAGTGAAAAATGAGGGAGAAAAGGGACTTACAGTATTGGGAATTATATCCAAAAATAATCCAAGAGTTAAAGACACAAGTCCTAGTAATGAAGGGTCCTGAATAAAACTCAGTTCAAGTCCTGATGAGGTCCAAAATTGAAGGCGATGACGTGTCTTTTATGGCTTGAGAAGTACTGAAATGTCAACAGTCTCTTGTTGAATCACAGAAATATTATTTCAGGTTTGAATTCAGTACAAATTCCAGTGAATGTCTTTATCCAAGAATTTTATCAGAACACTTTTGTATTTCAAGAGAAAATAATTACTTGAATTCAATAATTTGAAGAAAATAAAATTCAGCCCAAACTGGTCACAACATAATACAACTTAATGTGCTAGATGTTAAAGCTCGACTGGTAAAATCCTCACAGTCACAAGATAATATAGATCTCCGCTTGACCTCAGGTCACAATTAGCATTTTCTATAAACAACCATTACCTAATGGAAAATAACCTTCTAGAATAATATAATGAGCATTGTTTACTTACAAGACAATAGCCTATAAAAATCACTTAGGAATCTCCAAAACCCTGACCCTGATCAACACATTTACTCCTTCTTGTTTACCTGAATAATAATCCTGATAATTAGCTCATACAAATTGAGAATAATGATGCTATTGTTAGTTGTTGAAATAAATGAAATAAAAAAATAAAAAGTCAATCAGGTCAAGCCGAAATGAACTCAATTTTGGACAAGGGCAAGTCCAGGAAAATAATATTACATTACAATAACATGTAATGAAATAAAAAATTTAAAACTAACAAACAAACAATTAAATTAAATATACATAACAATATATAAAGGGATAGAGAGCGAGGGAGAGAGAAAGAGACAGAGAGACAAATAGAGGAAGAGAGTAAGCGAGAGAGAGGGATGGAGTATTATCGACTCTGAATTTTATTATTCTGTGTATGTCACCAACGTGATTGGTTTAAGCATACCTATATAGGTATGTAGTATGTCACCAACGTGATTGGTTTAAGCATACCTATATAGGTATGTAGTATGTCACCAACGTGATTGGTTTAAGCATACCTATATAGGTATGTAGTATGTCACCAACGTGATTGGTTTAAGCATACCTATATAGGTATGTAGTATGTCACCAACGTGATTGGTTTAAGCATACCTATATAGGTATGTAGTATGTCACCAACGTGATTGGTTTAAGCATACCTATATAGGTATGTAGTATGTCACCAACGTGATTGGTTTAAGCATACCTATATAGGTATGTAGTATGTCACCAACGTGATTGGTTTAAGCATACCTATATAGGTATGTAGTATGTCACCAACGTGATTGGTTTAAGCATACCTATATAGGTATGTAGTATCTGAGTACAATGAGATGAATTATTACATTTTATGTATTTATGGTATGTGTTTATTTTCAGAATATCACTTACATACTGATAGATTCATTTCTGGATGTATACATGTAGATGTGATGAAGAATAACTTTCTCATTGAAATATCTATTCTTATCCCTCCCAAACTCTATTTCTCTCTTTTTCTTTCTCTCTCAAAACGTATTAGATTTTTTTGCCGTATTTGCATTTATGGCAATCTTTATACATCCGACCTCGTATTATAACATACTGTGCAAAAACCTACCTGACCCACATTTACCCGTGTAATAAGAACAAATATGGAAAATAATGTGCATTTTTCTACATTTCACCTGTGTTGCACTTCTTCACGTTATCACCAAAACTGGAACTCATTTCTAAATAGTTGATACATCCTTTCTCAACTTCTCCATTCTCCTTTGCAAACAAACTGAGGTTTTTTATTTTTCTTTCTATTTTGCATTAAGAACGAAGGTGACTTCAAACATGTAGAGTCTAAAGTTGTGAGCGTAGAGGGCAGAAATTCCTTTATTAATGTAAGAAAGTACCTTTCTGATATCAATGTTTGGGACAAGAAAGTCGGCATAAAAAGCAGAATGGAATACGACCACGCAATGCTCTTTACGACGTAAAAATTGTCCTCTCAACTTAGCCAAATACGTAGAGAATACGATGTTTACGAGGTAAAAACAGATCCTCCCAACTTAGCCCAGTACGTAGAGAATATGATGTTTACGAGGTAAAAACATGTCCTCCCAACTTAGCCAAATACGTAGAGAATACGATGTTTACCAGAGAGATACTCCCAAATTACATTTACAATATACGTGGTTGAATCAATAACAAATATACGATTTCTCTATTTGCTTATTAAATATAAATGTTTGGTATGAATGTTGTACACCACTGAGCACTACGGTTATTCTTGTCTCTTATAGTACAATTAATTGTGATAAATATGCTGTGGAGTATGCATAAACTAAGACACAATGTACATGTGCAGGTTTTTCACTCAAAATCCATTTTTCATAGATATTGTTTTCACCGGGTTTCTTTAAAACGTTTTTCTTTGAATTAAATAATCCTTTTACAATTTGTATCCCGGCCTTTAAAATAGTATTCGTATAAAATCATAGAACGACCATGTTTCTATTTTTAGACATGACTTATATGAGCTTTTCACTACGTGTAATGAAATTACTTGGGAGTAACCGTTATCTGTTCTATCTTTCAGCCATAACGACATCTGGTATTTTGCGTACATTTATATAAGCGCAAATTACATCCCGGATATTTCATTGTTATAGTAGGATTTTTAGGCTACTAAGCAAATTTAGAGAATTTTTTGAAAAGGAAAATGTGTCGGCTGCAAAAGATGGTTTTATTTTTGCATGGCTGTCTTTTTCTAGTCTTCTTGGTTTAAACCGCTTGGTTTCAATGTTCTAAGGCGGCATATCCAGCAAGATTCCTTTTCTTCCCTGGTTTCGGAACTCCAGATGGTGTTGTTAGCAATTGCAATTAGTGTTATATCACTGAAAGTGTGGCCAGGGGATGAGAAGTGTTTTGCGACCGGGCTTCTGTACAGCTTCTTTGAAAAATGTCTTTGAAAAAGACTCATTAATAGTCGAATATATACAATTCAAGGCATATATCTTTTATTTTAGTGCCAGTATCCACATATAGGTCTCTACCAGATTACTTGGTCTTTAACTTTTATAATGTGTAAGGTTACCTACTATTTATAATGTGCAAGGTTACGTACTATTTATAGTGTGTAAGGTTACGTACTGTTTATTATTTAAGTTGTTCAAAGTTGACAGGGTTTTTTTCATATCACGCAAGCAATCTTCTGATTTTATGAGGTATGTTTTAAAGCTATGATAGTTTCTATGGTTCGACGTCACAAAACTCAGAGGTACGATGAGAGTTTTTATTAAATCATATAACTCTGTATAGAAAATTACATAATGAAGTTATACACTCTATATATATAATTTCTCATGAAAAGATCATATTCATTGAACGATTACCAATTTCATACAATTCTGGAGTTGATGTATTTTAGAATACGGTGTAATTAATTTCATATCGAATGAATCAAAGATATCCAAGTTAAAGTTAGAATAGTAAGGCTTCAACATTTCTTAGAAATACAACAACCCTTTTATGGTCGACAAATTATTGGATGCTTTACCTTAAAATTCGAAACAACATGTGGTAACTTTAAAGATATTTTATTTTCTAAAATTAATTGCTATGGAGAATGATGTTGGCAGTGTAATAATTCCACAAGAATATAATAATGCAATTATATATACATATAGATTTCGAATTAAAGTTTATACAACCCATAAAACATAATTTTCACTCTTGCTAGGTTTGAATACAAATAAATACAGCATGTCTGAAGAGAAAATTAAAATATTTTCCACTTTTACGACTCTATCATCTTAAAATAAGAAACTAGAACGAGTAAAACCATCAAATTTAGTATAATTCAAAAGATTAATGTCTTTGTCTCAAAAACAGTTTGAAAGAATTAAATATAACTTACAGTAAAGTGAACAAAATCCTAAAACCCGAATTGTTCTCTAGACTGCAAATGTTTCGAGTAATCCAAATACGTTCCAAAGGTATTCCTAAAGATGGTCAGTAATGTATAGAATAAATCAATATAATATAATCCCAATATATCTTTGTATGAATTTACTGCAATTCCAATACATCTTTAAATCCTTCAATGACTTTTAGTGCACAATAATTCCAATGAATGCTTAAATTAAATAAATAAATTTCCCTGATTAAATAGCTCTTCACCAATCTTAACTAAGTCTTTAATGGCACCCGCAGAAAGATTAAGTCGTACGCCGGTTTTTGATCGTTTGGCGGCATTGAAATGCTTGAGTTGACGTTCAGTCAGTGATAGTTTATTTGGACCACGTGAGATCTGTTCTGATTTCAGTAATATTTTCATTCCTGAATTCTTTTTTGATACAGATTGTAGCTTTTTAATCTGACCAGGAGTCAGACTCACATTATCATGATGATATGACATTATACTATCATGATTAATTACATATTTTCAACTGGGGCATCAATGACTCTCATTCGTCCACCAACACCTTCGAGCAACATTGTTTTATCTGAGAGAATAATAGCGATTGCTGTGTAATCAGCAATAGCTGCTCCTCTTGCCAAACGAGTTCGGAGGTGTATATCAACGACTGATTGTCTGAACAAATCCAAGTGTTCAGTGAGAAATAATATATCGGATATAATGATAGGAAATCCCGCTGAGATATTTGCAAACCAGAATCAACCTTTTGATCACGCCCCATGAATGTCATCAAACGATGATATACACGTGCAACGCGACTGTTATCAACATTCAGTAATATTCCCTCAGGTGGTTCTTGATGTCCATTTGTTCTCAAAGAAACTTCAGTAACACCAAGTTTGTTAAATATCATTACACTACGTAACTGTGAGTTTACTCGTGCCGCATCTTGGAAAGCAATGAATGTATGTCGCGGTGCAGACACCTTGCTGTGAAGCTATCTGCCATGTGAAAAAAAAAATCATTAATGTTACTTTGAACACTATCTGTGGTCATCTTCAACCATGATAATGTTGATTTACCACCGCTGTGCAATAAAGAAAATAACCGTTGTTCTTCGGTTGGTGATGGAGTCATTGTTGGCATCCACAAAGACAGTTTTGTCAATATTACTTTTCCATGAAGCTCTGCAGTTGCAGCTGCGTTAACTCCTTCAGCGTGCCATAATGCATCATCGTCGGTAGGTTTTCTCACGAGGACGATTTTATGTTTTGCCCCGAATATAACTTTTCTAACACCTCTACAAAATCCAAAGATATGTGACAGTGGAATTGCACATGAAAATTCTTCATTGTGGTTCAACATTAATTAACGTGTTGCGAATCCCAAGTTGAAATTTTCTTTCATTGAAACAACTGTGTCCCCAGCTGCATATAATGTTACTTTTCTGTCTTCTTGATGATAAGTTGTATCCTTTGCAAACATCATTGATGGACCAGCTGATCTCGAGTAATCATCGCTGTATCTTCAAGTCCACGTATCGTCGTGGCAACGTCGACGTCTTTCTGAATTGATTCAATATTTCCTCCGTGAATCATGTATGTTGTACTGCTAAATAACGCTGCGATGCCATTATTAGCAAAGCCAACCCGATCACCAATTCCGTAATCTGTGTAGTAGTAAAGGAAGATGAGGGTCCTAAACCAAAAGAGGATCCTAGACCAGAAACCCCCATCCCCACTTAATTTTAATTCCTGAACCAAAAGAGGATCCTGAGATAACTAATTTCATTGTCAAAATCATTGATTATCGCTAGAGATTTGTTAACAATAATTGGATCAAATTCTGGTCTTTTACGTATTATTGGTAGAATTGCTTTCGAGTACGCTTTAACAATTAACTCAGCATCTGGTGTTATGGTAACAGTTTTAACTAGGGTTTCCTTGTCGTGGTAGTACATACCGAGATATTTAAAAATACCTCGTTTTAAAAAACTATTATATAACTTTCTGTTTCTTTTCACTCCTATTATCTTAGATTCCGCTAGTTGTCAAGACGATTATGACTTTTGTTTATTCGTCTTTCTTCCCCCGCTTTTCTACCATGTGCTCGTGCTTTTTTTAAGTCCGATTTTATTATCAAATCTATATTTTTAACATCAAGCTCGATCAATATATTTTTAAACACAATTTCAACTTGTTTTTGTTCTTCTACACAATCATCAGGATGACAGTAACTTCTTATAATATCAAAGTTTTCTATTTGCTTTCAACAGTTGTAGTCCTCTCATATACATAACAAGAGTAAAAAAAATTTCTTCATCTGACAATAGAGAATTTATCATTGTAATTGTAAAATATTTTTTGGTATTATCACACGTGCCGATAGCGATTTGTCCCCAACATCTATTTTAGGGTTAAAACTATTATCATAAAATTCTCTCGTAACGGTTATAATTGGTGGTTCTGACATTATTTTATAGCACTAGATTAAATTTGATCATCGAGTGTATATATTTGAAATGATATCAGTCCTGGAAACGGACGTTCAGCAGCGATAACATAAACTGGCAGTATTTTCTGTCGGAATCGTAAAATATTGTGTTGTTGAAATATAAGTGTCTGTTGTACTGTATGATATTACCCAGTCGATATCATCGTTTGATCTTTCCAATCGCCAATTATAAATTCGACCAACACTAGAGTTTAATCGACCACGCAAATGAAATTGCCAAATAGCAACTGCAATAGGACATTTAATTTTAATCCAAAAAATTTCAACTTCTCCGTTGGTCGTCCATTCGTGTCTATCAGAGAAAGCGTAATAAGGATAATTTTTGAGGATAATATGCTGATGCGCTTATCTCAAACCTAACTCGATTGTCAGTTGCCTTAAAAAGTGTTGGAATATACCCAACATTGTTTTTGGTTCGTTTTACACCACTAGATAGACTATCAACATATACTTTATTTGTCAGATCATTAGGATTAACTGGAACATATGTCGTAGTTATTTTATTATTTCTCATGTTTATGTTGCCTGTCACTAGTCCACCAGATCTCTTAAAATATGGGGTAAGTTCTTCTTTTAACTGAGCATAACTAATAACATCAGTTTCATTAGCTGGTGGCGAGGTTTTCGGTAATCTAGTTATTTTTGAATTTGACATAGACAGGTTACCTGTCATTGTGTCACCGGCTTTGTTAAGTTTCTTATCGTCAACAGATTTTAGTTGCGCATAACTTACAGCTTGTGTGTTATCAGCATTTGCTGGCGGATATACAGTTTCTAACCCAATAATTTTTTTACTCGACATGTTAATACGACCTGTAATTGTCCCACCGGTTTTATCAAGTTTGTTACTATCCACATACTTCAACTGCAATTAACTTACCGCTTGAGTTTGATTTAAGTTTGCTGGCGGATACGAGGTTTCCAAATTTATTATTTTTTTCCTGACATATCTAAGTTACCGTTTAAGGTTTCTCCTGTTAATGATAGTTTATTATTGTCGAGGAATTTAAGATGTGCATAACTAACAGCTTGTGTATTAACATTATTTATTGGCGGATAATTTGTTTCTAAATCTAGTACTCGTTGATTTGACATAGACAGGTTTCCTGCCATTGTGTCGCCAGTTTTTGTTTTAGGTATCCCGATAAATCAATGCTGCCGTCTGTTATTGTACTTATAGCCGACGAATCTCCTAATGATGTTCCAAATTTTGTATAATAGCTCATTATTTATTTATTGTCTACCAATGTTTGTTTTTTTATATGTAAATTATATAACATAAAATTGTATAACAACAATGGCAAAATCGACGATATTAAACTTTGATACAGAGCGGTTAATGAAACATAAACATAGGAATGCACTTCCAGATTGTCATTATCTTATTGTTGGAAGAACTTGCTAGGGAAAAACAAATTTGCTTATGAATTTACTGCTGGGCAATAATTTTAACTACGATCGAGTTTATATTTATACAATTAATTCACAACAAGATACGTGAGAGCTACTTAACGAATATAATAACAAACTTCGTGATGATCTTGAGGCTGATGAAGACTTTTTTATTATCAAACAACCAGAAGAACTTGTTCCCGTTAATCAACTTGATTCGTCTGAACATAAGATAATTGTGTTTGATGATATTCCGCTAAACAATGAAGAAATGAATAAAGTAAGATCATATTTTTCACTGTCACGTATTAAGAAATATAATTCTATTTATCTCGCCCAAGGTTTTTATAATGTTGACAGATGTATTATACGAAATACTGGCTGTTTTATATTATTTCCAGGACTGGACAAAGTTGACGTTAGAGATATTGCAAACGAACAATGTGGCGACGTAACAAAAGATCAATTTATCGAACTATATCATCAGGCAACAAAAGATAAATATAACTTTTTCTTATTTGATAAACTAACACATAATCCGGATAAAATGTTTCGCTGTTGTATTGACAGATACTTGCAGTAAGTTTTATCAAACATCTTTGATAAAATTATGGATAAACGAGCAAAGTACAGAAAACATATAGAAGATTTGAAAAAACTTGCACAATCTCAGGCAGAATTTAAGCACAAAGTACAGCAAGCACGACGTGGACAAATAATTTCTGGAGAAACAGCAGCTACAGCTCTTAAACCAGTTACTGAGGATCTTTTTGGAAAACAACCTGAAACTAAACCATTATCAGAAGAAGAACTTAAAAAACTACAGGAAAAAGTTTTGGTTGGAATTGTTAAAGAACAGCAAGAAGCCGCTGCTGCAAAAGTTATTAGAAGATCTGATGAAGAAAGAGTAAAGTTAGCACATATTGCTGATCCTGCTGCTAGACAAGCTGAACTAAAACGGTTGTTAAATAATCCACTCGAATTTGAGAGACGATTGGCAGAAGTAATACTAGTTGATCCAATTGGAAGAAAGTTGAGTGCTGTAGAAGAATCGAAAAGTGAAGAAACATTGAGAAAAAAGCGAGATGTTCAAGAAATGAAAGAATTTAAAGATGCTCTAGAAAATATAAATAACGAAATAAAAGATTATGAGCATAAAAATTTTAACGAAAAATACAATTTTAAAGGTGTAAGAGTAAGAGATATTATCAAAACCGATTACAACACCGAAGAAAATATCAGTAAGTTAGAAAAAATAAAAGAAGAAAGTAAGAAACATCTCGACGATGTAAAACTGGAAAATAAAAATTGCCACGAGAGTATTGAAAAATACCGACATGGTATTATTGCCGATCTTTATATTCAAACTATTCGTAATATAAAAAAATATAACCAATATTATAGTCATCAAAATCGAAATTTGAATACTGAGGGAAAATATCTAGATAAAGGAGGAACAAAAAAATCATATATAGATTTAGGAATAAGAATAGATGAAGAAACCGAAAGCATATTAGCTGAAGAAACTGAAAGAATATCAGCTGAAACGGAAAAATATTGGGAGAAAATGAGAAAAGAAGTAAAAGAAAAAAATAATAATAGCAACAGAATATTATGATTTTATGAGAGATAATAATATTTCCGATGCTGATAATATTAATAATTGGGGAAAAAATAAATACAATGATCTCATTAAAAAAATTAAATGATATTGAAAATGAGAGCAAACAAACTTACGACAAAATTGGAAAAGACACAGGAAAAGATTTTAAAACTCTTTTTGCTAAAGCTAGCAATGGCATTATTGCTCTTGTTTTTAAAAATACTGCAGTAAAATTTCGATCTGGAAATCCTAGTGAGACAGGATTGAATTTTGAAGAGTTGTTTGATCATTATGATAAAAATCGCTTTAAGAAAAATAACTGGAACAATAGTAAAAATATTTGCAACAGTTACTGAAATGATAGGCCGATTAATGATATTGATATCGTCAAAGGAAGCTGGAAATGTTGGTGTTGAAATTGACAATGAAATTATTGACATACTTGATCATTTAAGATCGGAAAGTTTATTAACATCTGACGTGTACGAAATTTTACACCGCGACCTAATCATGCGACTTAATTTTATAAAAATATAATAAATAACAATGTCAACAACATTATTACTAGATTCTTGCACAGCAGTAAAATAGCGCAAATTTTTCAGTAAATTATATTCCGCCAATAAAACTAGATCCTGAAAAGCAGTATAAGATAGGACTAATTTCCTGTACGTGTTGGCATTCTATGGCTAACGTAAAAACTGGAGTAAATGATAAATTTACATTCGCTTTACCAAGAGCTGCACGGAAAACATTTAAAATTCCACAAGGACCTTATAATGTCACTGATCTAAATAAAACAATAAAAGAACTTATAACAAAAATAATGGTGTAGCTCACAATTTTGAGCTGACACCAAATTATAATACTTTACGAGCTAGGATAATAATGCTAACGAAACAACAAATAAATAAATAAATAAATACGATCGCAAAAATCCTTTTGTTTTAAATTTAGATACCACCCCAGTAACTGCAATGTCAAAACAAGGTGGTTTCTTTGGTCCGGCACTATCTGTAATGGCCAGAACATTAATACCTAAACTTTTGCCAGTACTTGGTACATTAGGATTAGCAGCAGCGTCTGGTGCATTATCTGGCGCAACAAAAAAGGCTGTCTCAGGTGATGGAATAAAGAAAATTTTTGTCTAAAGATAAATATAATGCCTAAACGAAAAACGGCAAAAAGAAAGACAACAACGAAAAAAAAAAAGACGCGATCGCGGCGAGAAACAAACAAAGGTGGATTTATAAGACAGTTGCTGGTGGGAGTAGCGGAAAGTCTATTGCCAAATCTGCTGAGAATAGGCCGAGGATTAACATTGTCAGGAACTCGGCCGCGTTAAGTAACTTTGATATACTTGATAAGCTAAAAAAAGTAAAACATTTCCGTGGAGTTTATTCTAAAGATGAACTTAATGATGCGATTGCTGGTGGTTCGTGTGTGATAAATATACCAGATTCAATGACGGATCTGGCACACATTGGGTAACTGTTTGTAATAACAATTATTTTGATTCATTTGGACTTCCACCAGGTGACGCAATAAAAAAATATATAAACAAAAAATATAAAATAATACATTATTCGTCTAATCAAATTCAGCCCGTTGGAACTTCTGCTTGTGGATACTATTGCATGATTTTTATAAAAGAAATGTCCCAATCCTATGGATTGGAACCTAAATTCAATTTTTTAAAATTTATTTTACAGTTTGACAAGCAGAATTCTCACGCTAATGATGAAATTGCAATTAATTTTGTATAAACTTACAAATATAAAATGTCAACATATAGTGCAAAACTAAAACAGAAAATAAAGAAGAAACAACAGAAAAAAAATAGAATAATGCTGAAAAGTATTTGTGCAATAAGTGGGAAAAGAAAAAGTATGTTTATAAAGAAATTATCACCAACAACAAAGTTGTCCGGAGCGGGTTGTCCATGTCCAGGGGTTGCCAGGGAAGTTATTTTAGTAGATGATTAATAAATAATGAGATGCAAGTGCAGTTGTGATCGAGATCTCTGTCTTGAGCAAAGTAAAATTGTTACATATTGTCAGAAATGCAACAACGGAGAAATAATGGAAACAGGTATAGTGTTACGTATCGGCTCGTTCAAAGGAACACAAAGAAAGTGTGACTACAACAAGCTTTGTAAATTTTAACAAAAACAATTCATTTCCCTAGAAAACACTGTAAAGGTAAATAGATGAAACAAGACTTACGATTTACGAAGAAGATCCAAAAATTGTCCTAAAATTGTGAAAACACATAAGTCCTGTGAAATAAACAGTTCTAATTTGATATAGTCTGAATCTCAGTTCCGTTTCAAGATGACGGATGATGACGTCAGACGAAGGCTAACACAAAATGTCCAGAATTTTCACTGTGAATCACAATTTGTATTGTTCTGCTTAAATTTAGAAATAATTTCAACAAATGTAGTAGTATGTGAAAAGGCGGGTTTTAGACCAACTCCATACTCACTCCACCTGGTCTAAGAATCTAAGCTTTTTTTTGCTATTCTGAAGCTTCTATATTAATTTTTCCCATCCACTTCCATGTAAGCGACTCCTGTCACCACCCGAATAATCTTAAGTGTTTTTTCACATTTCCTAAAACAATATTTCTTATAGAAGCTTGCAAACAATTGTAGGACCCTTTCTCCAGTTCGAGAAGAGTACAACTAGGTCTCAGCCGCCTTTTCACATACTACTATAAGATCGATCATAGCAGAAAAATAAATTATAGTCATATCAGTATCAGCGATTTAATAAGTTAAGATTGTCTTGTTTTATAATGACCTAATGCTAATGTATTAATGCCATCCTGACACCAACGTTTATCATCAAAGTTAGTTAAACCCTGCTTGATAACCTGATCTGTTTTTATTTGATGATTATATGACCGGAATGAAGTCATTTCAGCAGTATGTTTTTGATTATTAAATAACACATTAATATAATCATTAAACGTAATATTATTCTTTACTACACATTTCTTTACCCCTTTTGCTTTTTTAGATTCTTTACCATCGTCTATTCTAACAGCATACATTTTCGATCTTAGTCCAACGAATTTTAATACCGGCTTAAAACAGAACTCATCTTTCATCTTACCCATAACCTTTTTGTTAACTGGATCATGAAACGGATTATCTCGTGGGACATCTGATAGATCGAATTCATCCTTGTAGTTATAGATATCCTGATAAACATCTTCTGCAAATATTTCATAAACCAATGAGTCGGTATCTGTAAATAACAAATTTGACTGAGGCCAGATTTTCTTAACGAAATCGTATTGAAAATTATACATGAGCCACTTTGATGTTTCTAATACTGTAGAGCCAACGAAGATAGGTTTATTAAGCACCAGATTGGATTTATGCTTTTTGACCATAACAAGATCTTTAGAAATGTCGATTCTACCAGCAAACTTCTCCGATGCTACTAACTTACTAAGCCCTTTCTGGCTATTAACAATTTCAATATCGACTCTATTACGTATATTCTCCATGGTCTTACCAAATACCGAGTTGTTCATGAGTTTGAAAAAATCCTTTTCAAAATCTGTAGTTGCTTTAGTTCGCATGTTATTATTGAATTTAATGTAATCAGCCATCCAACGTGATTGCTTTACCATCAACACTCGATGAATTTTAGTTATCTTTAATCCATTATCAACGGCTTGCTTATGATTTCGGTAATGACAGACATAGTTATGTTTATCCATCAAATTCGGTACTAATTTCTCAATCGCACATGGCTTACCAATACGATTTTGCAATTGCGCAGCGGATAAGAGCGAATCAGGTATGATCATCTTCTCCGGCAGAAACGGATAGTCATTGTGTTTATCATGTAATTTTTCTGGATACTCAACATCTACTTCAACGTAAAACGTGAATTTAGATTCTGATAGGTCTACAGTTAAATTATTAGTATAAATTTTAAATTGATCTCGAGTTACCCAACCAATACAACAAGTCGGCATTGGTTGTGACATTGCCCATGAGTAAAGCGCGTTCTTATCCAAATATAAAATGTAGCTGGAAGGTTTGCTAGAATCATACTGTTTCATATACTTATTATTCGCTCTCGCATATTTCTTTGAAATAACGCTTATACCACCTCTGATAGATTTTTCAATAAACAAATACATGTCAATGTTGTTTTCAGTAATTAATTCAGTCTTCGCTTTTGTTATTTTGTAAAGAGCATCCCATGACAATCCAGGAGCAGAATAATACCAGCCGGGATCTAGTCCATAATTATTGATGCTGGTTAGACGGAAACTTCTAAAAATATCGTCAAGCAAACGCACATCTTGAATAAGATAGATATCTAGGTAATCACCTATTGTCCAACAACTAAATTTATTCCAAACCTCCTGAGCGTGATTATAATCCTTATCTGATATATTTTCGTTATTTAGCGATGAGTAAAACTGATCCTTACTCGGTAATGATGTTTCATTGAGCTTATTAAAATTATTGATATACTCATATGGAAAGATGCCTTTCTCCTTCATTATTTTACATTATCGTCAAAGTAACCTTCTAGAGAGGGAAACTCAGAGCAGTTTTTCGCAAGAGCATCTAACGAACTCGCCATAAACTGTGCGCTGTCGATAAATCGGAGTGACCCAACAGTTAACGACATTATTTTCTCAGCATTAGTAGGAATACAATCAATCTTGCGATCTTTAGAAAGTTGAATAATATCTAGATGCCCGAGAGCACGTATTATAAAATGCCCATCATAGCCGCGAAAATTATGGGCAATGCAAGGAACGAACTGCAAGGAGTGAAATTTAATATTACATATGTCATGAGCAGCCCCTCTATAACGTCCAGTAAGGTGACAATGATCATGAACTTTACTATATCCTATTATGCTTTCTGTTGGAAACGGGCGCTCACAAATGTGACAATTTACCGCTGTTTCATACTCATTCTGCTGCTATGGCGTTAGTGGAATCATCGGCGTTACTTTACTAAGTTTATTCATGATTTTAGCGACTTCTACAAACAGATTTTTTATTAACCAGACTGCAGGATCTTCTTCTTCTTCGCTTTTACGTCGATATAATCTAACAGGCTCTGATAATGTTGGATCTATTATACAACTTACCTTATACGCAACAGCTACCGGCACATGCTCATTCACATGCTTTGTCAATCGAGATCCTGCTGTACTTACTTTATCGTTGATTGGTTGTAAGATTGATTCAAAATCATATGTGATCGAAAACGGAATAACGAATTTCTTTTTATAGTTTTTAAAACTGAGTATTTTATCAATATCCTTCGGTAAAGTTGTTTTTTGATCATAAACGCAGTATTTTAGATGGTCTTGCAGTAATTTATCATGTGGTTCTTTATCATACTTCGAGAATCCGTGTAAGCATTTGTAACAAAAATACTTCTTTCCCTTATCGTTATTATACTGACTGCCAACTAATCCGCTAAAATTCTTAATCCAACAATAATGTTTCTTATACCGAAGTAGATTTATTGTATTAGGACCAGCTAGCGGAGATATTCTCAACGGAAATATTTTCTTAATATCATCAACGCCATATATATTAATGCCATGAAGAAGAATTAATTCACGATTTTGATTTTCTATTTTACCTATTTGTTGAACTGGTGTTGGGAAATTAATACCTCTTAGATCTAATCTACTAATATGATTTTGATATTTACTGGTTCGATTAGCATGATCAGCTGCAGGAAATAATGCCGCTAAAATACTCCACATAACACATTTGTTATCGTCACTGACGACATTAATACAACTACGCGTCTTTTTAATCTTATCTGGTAACTCAATGAATTTACCAGCTCGGAGCGGATTGTATTTATGAACATCAATTACTAGCTCGATGATATTACTAAAAGCCCAGCCAGAACCTTCCTCAGTAAACTCATCTAGCTGTCTATCATAATTTTGTATTATTTTATCAACGCGATCATCTATATCATAATCAGGTTCATTCTGTCATAATTCAAAATACTGCTCCTGCTCTTTTTCTTTAAGATTTTTCATTATACCCACAGAAACATTTTCTACATCATCATTTTTAAATATTACAAAAGGCTTTGATTCTAGATATGGATCTGACAATTCCTCGTTAACAGGTCGTTGTAACAGAGCGTGAATTTTAACGATAATCTTAACAGTGCCATCTTCATGTTGGATATATTTAATAGCATCTTTGATTATCTCATTAAGCGACCTTGATTGATCGTTAATACGAATCCGATATGTTTTATTAAAACCGTCAAATGCTGATTGAGTTAACTCAATATTCAACTTAGTTCTATGCTCATAGATTTTCTTTACATCTGCTTCTAGCTTTTCAAGATCAGCATTGGATTTAGGATACTTTACATCTTTACCTGTTAGTGATTTATACTCGTTGATTAATCGTTTAACATCTTCATCACGAGTCTTCTTAGTTGATTTACCAAGACCCTTATGCGACTTTATTTCTTCAAGAGTTAGTAGAAACATCATTTTCTGTCGTTCTGTCTTTAATCTTTCAACCTCATTTTTTAACTGCTCTAGGTCATAATTCGACTTTGGATATTTTACTGATTTACCTGAGAGAGTTTCATACTCGCTCATCACTCTTCTAACTAGTATATCCCGTTTATGTCTCGGAGATTGCATTACTATATTTATTATTTTAGATAAAATTAATTTAATTAAATTTTTATTTGCTTAAAATGTGAATAACATTTGAATATAAGAGAATTATTTTCAAGATGCTCTGATTCAAAGACCAAACGGCGATAAATATTTTATGCCGCCACCCGATTCTCAGCTGACGTTTAGAATTTTTGATAACAAAATGATTCCGGTTATCGGTAAAGTAACTGATTTAACAGAATTCTCGCTGATCAAGATCGTTGATGAATTTTCACTAAAGACAACAACCGTAGAAGGAGCTGAACTGATATAAACTTCAAAATGCTGTAATGCTAGCATTAAAGCCAAGCATTCCTTCTCGATTGTTGAGTAGTTTCTTTGGTGTTTATTTAATTTCGTAGAGAAGTAACACACTGGCTGTTCAACACCATTTTTGTCATCTTGAAGCAAAACTGCTCCAACCCCAACATCACTTGCATCCACAGATAATTTGAATGGTTGATTAAAATCTGCAGCTGTTAAAACTGGTGAACTTTCAAGTATGGCTTTTAATCTCTCGAAAGCCTCTTGACATTTTTCAGTCCAAAGAAACTTGTTTTTCTTTCTCAACAAGTTTGTCAGAGGTTCAACAATATCAGAAAAATTAGAACAAAATTTGCGATAGTACCCAGCCATACCCAAGAACCGCATCAGCTGTTTTTTTACTGACAGGCACAGGAAATTCAGAAATAGCCTTGACCTTAGCATCTAAAGGTTTAATTTGACCATGTCCCACAATATGTCCTAGAAAAGTAACACACGCACGGCAGAACTCACTTTTAGATAAATTAATAGTCAAATTTGCATCCGTGAGTCTGTCGAAGAACTTCCGAATCGTGGCTAGATGTTCTTTCCAGGTGTTGTTGTAGATGATGACATCATCAATATAGGCATCACAATTGTCTAGACCAGAAGTAATCATATTCATAAGGCGTTGAAAAGTACTTGGAGAACCCTTCATCCCAAATGGCATTACTTTATACTGGTAGAGTCCATCTGGAGTCACAAATGCCGAAATTTCTTTTGCTCTTTCCGTTAGTGGAATTTGCCAGAATCCTTTCAGAATTTAGTGACGTATTTGGCATTTCCAATTTTGTCGATACAGTCGTCGATTCTTGGCAATGGAAATGAGTCTGTTTTTTTTATCACTCTGTTCACCTTCTTATAATCAGTACATATTCGGAAAGTTTTATCCGGTTTCGGAACAAGTATGCACGGTGAACTCCAATCACTCTTACTGGGCTCTATAAAATCATTTTCCAGTAAATACTGAATCTCTTTTTTCATGTATTCCTGTTTAGAAGGATTCATCCTGTATGGGTGTTGTTTCATGGGTTTCAAATCTACTATTTCAACGTCGTGAAAAATTTTGTTTGTCCTTGTAGGCACGTCTGGGGACAACTGCTCATATTCAGACAATAATTGTTTAAGTTCACTTTTTTCTTGATTTTGTAAATGAGAAAGGTTCTGGTCTAGATTTTCCATAACTTCCGAATTCCGAAGACTTCTTGTTCCAGGATTAGTAGAATCAAACTGAATTCCTTCATTCAAATCCTCAGCTGGTTGGACAGGTACAACTAAATTAATTGCATGATTTACCTGGCTATTTCTTTCAACATACTCCTTTAACATATTGATGTGGCACAGTTGTTTTGGTTTTCGCCTATCAGGAGTATTTATAATGTAATTTAAATCACTTATTTACTTTTCAACCGTTTATGGACCATACTATTTTGCCTGAAGAGGATTTTATGGAATGGGCAAGAGAGCCAGGACTCTATCACCAGATTGAAAACTCCTATCCCTTGAGTTGTTATCATATCTTAACTTCATCTTTAATCGAGTAGAGTGCAAATTTGCTCTTGCGACCTCACAATCCTTTGACAATTTAGACTTGAAATCAGAGACATAATCAAGAAGATTAAGTTCTGTTTCTTCATTTGAAAGAAGTTTCTCTTTCAATAACTTTAAAGGTCCACGCACAGCATGTCCAAATATCAGTTCAAAGGGACTGAACCCTAGAGATTCCTGAACGGACTCTCTAACTGCAAACAAAAGTAAATGAATGCCTTCATCTCAGTCTTTACCTGTGTCAAAACAATATGATTTCATCATGTGTTTCAGAGTTTGATGAAATCGTTCCAAAGCCCCTTGGCTCTCAGGATGATAGGCAGGTGATTTGAACTGTTGAATGCCCAAATCATGCATGGCTTGCTGGAAAATTCCAGACATGAAATTTGACCCTTGATCCGATTGGACAAATTTGGGAAGGCCAAATTGAGTAAAGAACTTTATCAAAGCCTTTACTATATTTTTGGTTTTAATATTCCTCAAAGGAATTGCCTCTGGGAATCTTGTTGACGCACACATTATGGTCAACAAATATTGGTTGCCTGACTTGGTCTTTGGTAAGGGATCAACACAATCTACCATGATTCTACTGAATGGTTCGTCAAAGGCAGGAATTGGTGGCAGATGAGCTTTAGGTATCTTTTGATTTGGTTTTCCTACCATTTGACAAGTATGACAAGATCTTCAAAACTTGCATACATCACTTTTGATTTTTGGCCAATAGAAGTGAGTCAAGATCTTCTGATACGTTTTATTTATCCCTAAATGACCAGCCATAGGAGTTTCATGGGCCAAACAAAGTATTTCCTGTCTGTAAGGTTTCGGAACCACAATCTGATATTTTACTGACCATTCGTCACTAGCAGGTACCTCGGGAGGTCTCCATTTTCTCATAAGGACTCCATTTTTAATGAAGTAACAGACAGGTACTTCAGTTGCTTCAGTTTCACTAACGGCCCGCTGAAACAAACAGGAGATCTCAGGATCCTTCTCCTGTTCGACGACAAGTGATTGTCGTTTTGTCACCCTGATCAGATAAAAGAGAATGAGTATTCAAAAGAGGATCACTATGATCAATACCTTTTGACTGATCCAAATTAGAAGTGAAAGTGACCTCATCAAAAGCCTGACCAATACATGTGTCAGCTAAAGGAATACATTCCTTATCAAAATCATTCTCAAGAGCTTTCTTTGCCATAGCTCTGGTAACTGCACAAGCTGGGAATAAATCAGGGATTTCTTTTTCAATAGGATCAACTTTCTGATCCAAAGAAGGCTTGTCAGTTACAAGTGGATTAACCACAACCTTGTCTCCAGCTAAGTCATTGCCTAGCAACAAATGAATGCCCTCAACGGGTAAGTTAGACACTACACCGACTGTCATAGGTCCTGAAACTAAGTCTGATGACAAATTAACAGAATGGAAAGGAACATTAACAATGCCGCACTCTACTCCCTGAATGAGAACACTCTCATTAGAACAGGTCTTCTCAGAAGAAGGCAAAATACCTGAAACTAAAAGACTCCGAGAAGCTCCTGTATCCCTCAAAATTTTAATAGGGATAGGATTGGTCAAATCACCCAAGAGTGATATAGAACCCTTCGACATGAATGGTTCAAAATTCTCCATAACACAATCAGACTGATGTTTTTCAAACCCAACAAATGTATTGTTTTCAATACATGACCGTGACCTTGACCTCTTGGAAATAAGAGCATTTGGGATAGGTCTATCTTGATTCTGATGCCTATATTTCAATTTGTAGCAATCAGAAATGACGTGTCCTTTTTTCTTCCAATAGGTACACGTAGGAATAGACAAGGATTTTGAATCAAGTCTCTCAGAGGCTTGCTTTTTAGAATTTGTGCCAGATTGAGTTTTACTGAGAGTCGTATATGATTGAAACACCTTTCTATCAGTAGACTGCTGAGTGAAAGATTTGCTTACAGCAGGAACTTTATGAGTTAAGGAATACTCATCAACAGCAATAGCAGCTTTTTCCAAGGTTTCAAACTTATGCTCTTCAAGATGATTCTTAATGTCACTATGGACACCTTTCTTGAACTCTTCAAGTAATATTAATTGTTCAAGACTTTCAAAATCATGTTCGATTTTCTTAGCTAAGCACCATCTTTTGAATAAATGTTCTTTTTCTCTAGCAAATTCAACATAAGTTTGTCTAGCATCTTTCCTATAGTTTCTGAACTTTTGCCGATAAGCCTCAGGGACTAATGCATAACCCTTCAAGATGCATTCCTTAACCAAATCGTAATCAGAACTCTGTTGTACTGACAGAGATATATAGATATCTCTGGACTTGTCACAAAGTACAATCTGCAATAATTGAGTCCAATACTCTCTTGGCCATTTCGAATTCTCAGCAACTTTTTCAAAAAGAATAAAATATTTGTCTACTTCCTTTTCACTAAAAGGGGGAATTAACTTGATATTTCCTAAAATGTTAAAATTTGAATTTGCACCAGAAGTGGAATCGTGCCTGTCACTTGCCATTCAAAGTAACACAAAGAAAGAATGACTACAACAAGCTTTGTAAATTTTAACAAAAACAATTTATTTCCCTGGAAAACACGGTAAAAAGGTAAATAGATGAGACAAGACTTACGATTTACGAAGAAGATCCAAAAATTGTCCTAAAATTGTGAAAACACATAAGTCCTGTGAAATAAACAGTTCTAATTTGATATAGTCTGAATCTCAGTTCCGTTCCAAGATGGCGGATGATGACGTCAGACGAAGGCTAACACAAAATGTCCAGAATTTTCACTGTGAATCACAATTTGTATTTTTCTGCTCCAATTTAGAAATAGTTTCAACAAATGTCTTTGACCAAAGCCAGTAGTGTTGTTCTCCAGGGAAAATAACTATTTAGAAAGCAGATGAAATACAGCTACCACCACTAACAACACACATGTTGTTCCTCGTACGTACGAATGAACAACTCTTTCCAGCACAGAAACACCTTTTCCTTAAGTTATTAGAAACTCTACGAGATGTTATGATGTGACTCTCAACTATGACTGAATATTCTTACAGATAACTAAGCATATAAAAGAAACTAATACGTCGTTTCATGTACACACGCACGAAAGACACGTGTGATTTCGCAATCCATCTGGACATTACGAAAGCCTGAACAAGTATCAGCCAATCATTTACATAGCTACTGCTGAATGTTTACTTGCGACGAATTTACTATCATACAAAGCTCGTGCTTACATGAGTCACATTTACGTTTTAAATAAATACGATGTTTCTAACAAACTATTAGACCCATGCAAACATAATCATCATAATAATAATAACTACATTTAATGATGTAAAAATAAAATAAAAAATGAAACAAGGAATTAGAAGAATTTAAATTTTAACACATATGTAATTTAACTACAGGGTCGTTACAATAGATATACATAAATTAATTGGCAAATTGCTGAAACCAAAAGGAGGTTGGACATTGCCAGGCCATATATATACTGGACCGTATAATTCTCTTGATATACAACTGGACGAGAACGATAATCCGCTGCCAGGACAAGAGCCTTACAATCAAGTTAATGCAACAGCAATGCGCCATGATATCTGCTACCGCGACAAAGAAACAAGATAAGCACGGTTGCGATAAAGTAATGCTAGACGAACTTCTTGATATGATACCTGCGAACGGCCTGTTTCACAGGCTACGAGAGCGTGTTAACCGAAAGTTGGTGCAGGGTTTTATTGGATCAAAATATAAGTTATTACTCGGTAAAAAGGAATTGTCAGCGACGGAATCGATGGCCTCAGAGCTTCACAAACCTAAAAAAAAGTTTACGCGACGTAAAGTTGTCTCAAATGCCGTCGATGATATCTGCGCGATAGATTTAGTTGATGTGTCAAATTTAGCTGAATTTAATGATAACAAAAGATATCTTTTTAATGGTATGGGTGTTTTTAGCAAATATTCTTTTAGTGTACCTGTTTCAGATAAGACAGGAACATCAATAATTGATGCGTTAAAACTAATAACAAGTACAGAAAGAAAACCAAGTAGGATCTGGACCGATCATGGAGCGGGGTTTTTTAATAAATTATTTGAGCAGTTTTTGGAACAAAATAACATAAAATAATATGTCACTGGAAATGAAGGTAAAAGCGTTATCGTCGAGCGATTAATTCGCACGTTAAAAAAAAGATCCACACATATTTGACAGCTAAAAATACTAGTAAATATATTGACAATCTACAGAAAATTGTTGACGAATACAATAACACGAAACACAGCTCAGTAAAAATGTTCCCAAACGACGCAATTAAAAATCCAATATTAGCAACCGAAAATATGTACCGCAGACATAAATTTAAAGTTGGCGATAAAGTTAGATTTTTTCTGACCAAAATAAAAAAAAAAAAATTGAGAAAGGATTTACTCCGAACTGGAGCGAAGAAGTTTTTGTTGTTGATAAAGTACTTTTAACAATACCAGTGACTTATACACTAAAAGATTTATTAGGTAAACCTATAACTGGTAGTTTTTACGAACAAGAACTTCAAAAAAACGAACAAGATATATTTGTTATTGAAAAAGTTATTAGGGAAAAAGGCAATAAAAGTTTAGTTAAATGGAGAGGATATAGCGATAAATTTAATAGCTGGGTACCAACTAAGTCGATTTTGATTCGTATTTCATCAGTAGAGATTTACATTTGACCGGTCTACATAAGGAAATTAAATGTAATTTTCTTACATTATCGACTGGTATCAAATTAAATATTTTAACAAAACTAAAATCGTATTTTATATTTCTTTGCTGGCCAGGTATTTTTACGTTAAGAAAAGGTTTTATAAGTTGCCAAAATATTTGTTGCTCTGTAATAGTAAAATTAAATTTTATTATTTTTTTAGCGATATGATACATAACATTATATCATCCAGTTGTCGATCTACTGTAAATTTTTTTTGTTAACAACGTCAACAATTTCATTATCATCGTCATTGTTATACAAAACATCATCTTCACTATAACCAACAGATTTATCTGAGATAACGTTATATTTTGGTATAAAACTGTTGTCGATAATTTTATTGTTGGCGACTTTGTCGCATGCATATATTTCAGCAAGTCGTTTCATTAAGTTCATATTATAATATATATTTATCTAATTTATAATAATAACGGCCAGCGAAACAAAATCTCCTGATGTAAAATATCATCAGAAAGTTAATATATTAAATTACAAAGAACTAGCCGAAGCAGTTCGAAAATGTCTGTCGGGATATAGTGCTTATTCTGTTGACGTTATTGTAATGCAAGGTGATTCTGATAAAATACTTCTAACAGCAACAGAAAAAAAAAATAAACTTCACAACAGTGCATTTATAACACTAAAGTTTGATAAAGATATTATTTTGATGTTTGCCAATAATTGTCTTACTAATACCCAGCTAAGAAACATCATTAATCATCATATTTGAAAATAAATCTATCAAATTTTAATGTTGATGTTGCTGATCTTTTTATATTATCAGCTACATCTTTTACTGATTGCGAAGGAATTGTATGATATTTGCGGCAGATGTTATTGATTTTAATTTTATTTTTTCTCCAGTCTTCAGATTTACTGATATAACTGCTTTTGGATCTTTAAAATTGGAACCATCAGAACCAGCTCCGCGTCGGGTATTTTCTTTTGATGTAACTAAATCTGAGTGTTCAATCCTATTGTCAGTTTTAATTTTGTTAATATGATCAATAAACAAATCATTTGGAATAGCGCCATTAAAACTTTCGTAAATAAACCTATGTGACAGATAATGATGTTGATCAGTTTTTGTTTCCAACAGATACCATCAAATATCCGCTATTTTGCATAAAACCAACAATTATTTTAGGTTTTCGATTTCGTATAATTCCTTTGTCAGACGCTTCATATAAATTAAATACTTGATGTGGCTGAAATTCGTTTTGTAATGCTAAATTTTCAATATTATCATCATTAACTGCGCCATTTACTCTATATACTCGCTGTCCTTCTGGAATATCACCACAAAACAAAGTATAAATAAAATCTTTTCTAAACATTTCGGTTCTATCTGTATTATCTTCACTAACACTTATTATCATAACAGCCGGAGTTGATTTACCTACAGAATTTTGCGATTTTATGTTAATAACCGAACCAAGTGCATTTCCAGCATATAAGTTGTACTTTGGGTGGACATGATAAGCTTCCTGTTCTTCAGCTGTCATTCTTATCTCTCAGAATTTCTGACATTATACTATAAGCATATCATATCTCTAATTATGAAACACGTAAAAATCAATTAAATATAAAAATACTATATACAATGTTACAATTGCGTGATATTGATAAAAAGGGTCTCATAAAAGCAGAAAAAATTTCTACAGCATTTTCCGGCTCCGACAACAGGTTACAAATTTGGATGATCAAAATGTTTTAGCAAATGTTAACTCTACAAATTTATTTCATCTTTTACAACTTGTTATAGCTCAAGAACTTGCAGTTCAAAAAAGTATCAAACTAATAGTTCAGTATCATTTGATTTTATCACAATTACATGCAACCGAAAAGGATGTAATTGATATAATTTTTGAAACAAATTTCGACAGTGAAATTTCTGAGCCATATCTAACAGCTAAATCAAGAAAATATTAACTGGAACAAACATTACCACAGTAGCCGATGAAATACACCAAGAAATAAATAAAAAATTGGAGGAATTTACTACATCAGGATCAGCCTGGAAAGTTGAGATAATAAAGGAGGTTTTATTTCACACAATGAAATATAACGTACTACGAGGCTGTTCTTATATTGATCTGCCTCAAAAAATTAAAAACAAAAAATGTTGTATAAATGTCAAAAACAATGATAACGAATGCTTTCGCTGGGCAATTTTATCTGCTAAACATCCTCAGAATGATCATCCTGATAGAATTGAAAAATATCTGCCGTACAAAGACGAGCTAACTTTTAGTGGAATAACTTTTCCTGTAGCAGAAAATCAAATACCAAATATTGAAAAACAAAATAATATTTCAGTAAATGTTTTCGGACTAGATGAAGAAGAAAATGTTTATCCAAGACATATCTCAGAAAATGCTACACAAAAGACAATAAATTTATTATTTTATAAAGGACATTATTGCTTGATAAAAACTTTAGTGGACTAGTTGGCAGACAATATAATAAAAATAAAACTAAGAAATATTTCTGTTACAGATGTTTACAAAGTTTTTCTAAAGATGAAAAACTGCAAGAACATCTCAAATACTGTGTCAACGTTCAAAGAATAATTATGCCAGGAGGAAAAGAAAAAGTGTTAAAATTTAAAAATTATGATCATAAGCTAAGTATACCTTTTGTTACTTATGCTGATTTCGAGTATCTACTTGTTACTGTAGCTGGCGCAGAAAATAATCCGAATAAATCAAGTACAAGAAAAATACAGCAACATGTTCCTTGTGGAGCAGTTTATAAAGTAGTTTGTTGTGCTAATAACAATTTTTCAAGTCCAGTAAAGTTATACAGATGTCAAAATGATGAGTCTGAAAGTCCGGCTGCATGTTTACTAAAACATTTGATAAACGAAGTTAATCAGATCTCTAACAAATTATTCAAAACAGCTCCAATGAAAATAACATCCAAACAACAACTTGATTTTGATAATGCAGTTAATTGTCATATCTGCGAGAAGTTGTTGCCTGAACAAGGTTCAGATGATAAGGTGCGCGATCACTGTCATTTAACTAGTCAATATCGAGGAGCAGCTCATAACAGTTGCAATTTAAAATTTCATGCTCCAGATTTTATTCCTGTAGTTTTACATAACTTTCGTGGCTATGACAGTCATATCATTGTAGAAGCTTTTGGCAATGAAGAAATCAAATCTAAACTAAAATTAAATAATACAATAAAATGTATTCCAAACAATTTTTGAAAAGTATATATCAGTTACTCTTGGCAAATTGCGTTACATTTACAGTCTGCATTTTATGGTAGCATCATTAGATGAACTTGTAAAAGATTGTAGTAGTTTCGCTAGCCTAAAAGGTTGCTTTGGTGAAAACTACGTAGATCTAACAAAAAAAGTTATCTTTCCGTATGAGCATCTCGACGCTTGGAGTAGATTTAATGAAACTTTTCTTCCTGATAAAGATAAATTTTATTCGCAACTCAAAAATGAAAATATTACAGACGACGAATACAAATATGCACAAGATATTTGGAATAAATTTAGTTCTAAAACATTTTGTGATTATCATGATTTATATCTGAAAACAGATGTTTTATTACTAGCAAATGTTTTTGAACGTTTTCGTCAAGATAGTCATAAAAATTATGGATTTGATCCTTGTTGGTATTATTCCTCTCCAGGTTTGCCGTGGGACGCTCTACTAAAAACAAGTAAGATAGAATTGGATCTCTTGACAGATGTTGATATGTTTATTTTATTGAGAAAGGTATCAGAGGCGGAATTAGCGTTATAACAAAAAATTATGCGGTAGCTAATAATAAATATCTGAAATTTTTTTTATACAAACCTCCAATCAAATTATATTATTTATCTAGACTGCGTCAGTTGTATGGATATGCAATGTCAGAGCCGATGCCGTGCAGTGGATTTCATTGGATAACTCCAGATCAATTTCTTAAGGAAACTGAGAAAGATTTACCTAAAAAATTGATAATAAGTTTTCAGATATTTCATATTTTGTTGAAGTTGATCTAGATTATCCTAGTTCGTTACATGATCTACATAACGACTGCCCATTTTTTGCAGAGTCTATGATGATAGATTACAGTTTACTATCACCTGAACAACGAGCAACGACAACAGCAAAAAATTCGATTGTTAATAAGCTAGTTCCAAATTGCTAAATAAAAGAAATTACGTTATGCATAATAAAAATTTAAAACAAGCAGTATATGCTGGATTAATTCTGAGAAAAGTGCATCGCGTACTAAAACTTAATTATTCACGGTGGATGTCAAATTATATTGATTTAAATACGAAACGTCGTGCTGTGGCTAAAACTGACTTTGAGAAAAACTTTTTGAAGTTAATAAACAACTCGGTGTTCGGTAAGACAATGGAGAACATCAGACAGCGAGTAAATATTGAAATAGTAAACGATATAAATCGAAGACACACATTAGTTAATGATGACGGTTTTGTCAGTATGAAAATATTTAATGAAAATCTTGTTGCAATACAACGACGAAAGACAAACTTAAAGTTAAATAAACCAATATATGTTGGTGCAGCTGTACTTGATATATCAAAGTGGCTGATGTACGATTTTCACTATAATTTTACCAAAACACAGTGGCCAGATTCTGAGTTGTTATTTACTGATACAGACACGCTAGTTTATAATATAAAATGTGAAGATGTCTGTCAAGATATTTATAAACACCGTGACCTATTTGATTTATCAGATTATCCAGAAAGAAGTGGATTTCATGATGATGCAAATAAAAAAGTTATTGGTAAAATGAAAGATGAATTTATGTTTGTGCCAGTTAGGGAATTTGTCAGACTAAGAAGTAAAATGTATGCCTAATTTTAGATGACAATAAACTGACAAGAAAAGTAAAAAGTATTCCTCGTGGGTACGTAAAACAATGTACGAAATTTGATGACTTTAAAGCAGCGCTAATAATGTCAGCTTTATTAAAACAAATGTTATTAGAACAAAAATCACAAACTTGAAACAGATACAATTATAAAACGTAGACTAAGTAATTTTGATGACAAACGATATTGTAAAGATGGAATTAATACGCTCGCGTTCGGACACTATGCCAGCACTAAAGGTGATATATTCGATATCATATTTAGTTAATTTTGTCTAAACTTTAGAAATTATTACCTATAGCCGAAGAAATATAACTCTGTCTGTCTTATTTATGTTTTTCAAACGGAGATAATACCTTCTTCCAGCTAATGTAAATCATCTGTGATTATGTAGGTATACATTTTTGCTTGCATTTTTCACGTTGTTCGTTAAGGCTTTGGCTAATGCAGGGTATTTGTCAATTTCCAGACTGTCTGTTTGTCTGTAATGTAGAGCTGTATCAATGAAAATCATCTGATATGAAATAATATAGTAATTTTAAAACCTTAGAATGAGAAATATATGTTTATATATAAGGCCGTACTGAAACAGGTGTCCTATATTGATTTTTATATAAAGCTTGGCTAGCAGGGCGTTTATCGATTTTCAGACTGCCTGTCTGTAATGTATAACAGCGCTGTATAATATTGCCTGTCTGTAATTTATAAGGCGCTGTATGAGGCTTAGGTGATGTAAATTATCAATTTCCAGACTGTCTGTCTGTCTGTAATATATAAGGCGCTGTATAAGTCGCCGTATCAGGACTAGAAGTCTGTCTGACTTGTAATCTGTAAGTCGCCGTATCAGGACTATAAGTCTGTCTGACTTGTAATCTATAATTCGCCGTCGTTATACACAAACGATAATATATTTTAACTATAAAATCATAAATTTCTGGATTTATTTATAAGAACGTTTTTAAAAATCAAAAATTGTAATGCTAATCTCATAGAAATTTCTTGTTAGTTAACTATATATAATTTTTTGAACATATATTTGTAACTGAATTTCATGGCTCAGTGTGAGAATGTTGGATTCTCATACTGACGCTTTGGGTTCGGTTCCCGTAATCGACGGGTAGGCTCTGGAATGTCAATTTTTATAACAGATGGGGGGTCCGGAGAAACCCTCGAAATTCAACAGAAAAAAAATACACTTTCCCACCATGTCACCACGTGGTGGGTGCACTTTTGCACTTCCCGGGTTGATTATGGGGGAGAGTGTACAAAATCTGTTGGGCGTAGCTAAGGCCCCCCGTTTGTATGTGCCGTCCTTAATTAAGTTTTATGTAACTGTGCCGTCCTTAATTAAGTTTATAATTAAGACCATGTGTTGTGCAGTCCTCATATATAATACTGTAAATATGCTATAATCATGCGTTTGTGCCATCCTTTATTAAGTTTATAATTAAGATTATGTGTTGTGCAGTCCTTATATATGATGCTGTAAATATGCTTGCTGTAAATATGCTATAAAAACAGTCCCTCTGAGGACTATTATTTTTATTTTTACTGTTTTAGACAAATATGTATAGTAGTAAATGTTTAGAAATATCATTATCAAATAAAGCATCAACCGTGTTGTCAATAAATGTCATTGGATCATCTGCCCAACCTCTTATTCGTTCGTCATTTTCAGTTGCGATCCATACTTGCTCGATAAATGATAACCAACTTTTAATACAATCGCTTATTATATTAGGTTTTGTACCAGTATAGCTTGATTGAATTAATCTTTTAAAAAATCTGTTTATTAGATCAAATCCAACATTTCTTAGTGAATTATAATGATACATTATGTATAATATTTTATTGTTTCCACCTCTCCAAATTTGGGAGCGGGTTGGTTGTTTCTGGTGTAAGAACCGCTTTTGGTTTAGAAATTAAAATTAGGGAGGGGGATGGGTATTTCTGGTCTAGGATCATTCTTTTGGTTTATGACCCTCATCTTCCTTTACTACTTATAATCTGCCTTCAAATGTCTACCTTCTACTTCGACGAATGCTTCAGGAGGTAAGAGGGATCGATAAACATTTATATCAAAGATACCGCCTGTAAATAATCTCTGACAAATAGCAGCTGCTTCATTATTGATTTCTGGAGAATTATTACCAGCTCGTTTTCCACCAACGAGGATTTCTAGTCTGTCCATGTCGGCAAGAACATTGTTGGGACATAGAAGGACATGGAGTAAAAAGACCACTTATAAGACCACTAATAAGACCACGATACATACATGCCAACCAGATGTTCCATATCCTGATATTGCCATTCAAACTGTACAGTTTAATTGATTTATCAAATTTTCATGTCACAATCTCCTTTATATTATTCACTAAATAATCTCTATCAAACTTTAAAGTGGGTTTATTTTCCTAAATGTTTTGCGTTGTTTATGAAAACTGTTAATTTTCTGTGAAATGTATATATTTATCTCGTCAAATACACTTGCTTTTCCTGTATCAACTCGTGCATTAAAGTGAGTTGTTGGACACGAGTGAGGTTCACTACATGATAATCTGAATTCCATCATTTACATACATTTAATTTGAAGATATACTCTAACGTTTGATTCTATATCCTTCGTTGTGCGGAGTGACTCTGTTATAAAAATACCTAATGTAAAAGTGGATGACCTAGGTAAATGATACAGTGTTTTTATGAAGATCAGAGGCCCAAGACCTTATCAAAAGTAAAATTTAAAACAAAGGTGGCCTCATACACTGCTTGAAAAAAATATCTTTACTAGCAATTAAAAGACGAAAAAAGACAAACTTTGCTTGACCTTTACTTAACTTTAATACAAATTTTCAGAAAAAGTTAAAGGTCTTAAAGATGATATTTACAAATAATTTTAGGGTCCTAAAATGCAAACAAATGGCCCTCTTTACCAATGAACAAAAGGTGTATGAAAGAAGATCTTTTAGTTTGTAAAGAGGCAGTAAATTTTTCCATTAAGTAATTAAAGGGAATCATTTCCATTTCTTAAAAAGGTAAAAAAGACAGCATTTAAGTCATAAAATCTCATTAAAGGTTAACATTACATGTCTTTACATTAATTAGCATATACTGTAATTTACCTTTACAGTACTCATTAGCTACCTTTAGAAAAATTAAAGTAGCAGAAAGTATTATCTTTTATTAGTCTTTACTGGCAACAAAATAAGCATTTTCTACTGTAAATTTGATAATAAGCAACTTTGATTTCCATCAGAGTATATCTTGTGTGTAAAATCCTGCAACGAGGCTTTACATTACACATTCAATACTTTTCACCAGTGAGCCTGGGTTCAATCCTCCATTCCAGCAGTGGTCACCATTCGGGTTTGATGGTTTCCTCTAGGTTTTATAATCTCCCTCGTATCCAAGACCACTATATCCTACGTATACCAGCCATCAAGACCACAAAAATGATGGTAATCTGATGCATGAAGAATTTATATATCATGAAAACTTCATGCCTATGGAGATGTCTGTTCACTACTGTAACCTTGGTAACAAGTTTCACTGCATAATAATGTGGGTTTATGGGACAGGTAACTGTAAAGCGTAAAGAAAACATGTACGGAACAAACTCAAAAAAAGAACAAGCTATTAGCATCATCCTTTATTACAATATTAATTTTCTCAAGAATTCAACAATAATGACATGTACAAAGGATAATAAGATATACAATCACATCTTTGTTATCCAACCTCCGTTTATCCGACTATTGCCTTATAATATGCTTCAAATGTACATGACTGATTAAACATAATGCACAAATTTATCCATTTACACAACAATTGCCTTTATAAAATATTTTAATTTCATTGGCTTGTCTCAGATAAACAAGATGAGACTGTACATGTTTATAGAAATGTATATTACTATGTAAAATGATATACAATTTTCAAATGTGAAAAAGTGCAGCAGGTCCATTACCAACATACTAAAATCTGAGAGCAGTAAACTAGATTTTTTTAAAATGATGCAAACAAGAATTGCAGAAAATATGATTGATCATATACTTCTTTCCCATTGACAGAACACCCAATGTTTCATACGACAGAAAATAACTTCGTTGTGCCGTCTATAGCTTTATTTTTTGTTAAAACCTTTAACAAAATGTAAATACATTTACAACCATTAGTTATAAAACAAAACAACCAAAAAACTATAATGTAAAAGGAACACATAATAATATGAATGGGTCCCTTGTAATAGATCAGCTGTATCAATTGTTTAATTTTCTGATCCAAGTGCAAAATGATTACATTACTTCCTACAGTGTATTTAATTTACATTCAACTATGTTGAGCTCCATTTTAACCAAATAGTTCTGCAACACCAGCTCTAGTTATGAAATAAACCATAGAAATGGTGACTACATTACACACAGAAATATACCCTCATCTCTCCTGCACCCCACTCCTACCCCATGATGGAAATGTCTATAGCCAAAAACAGACCACAACTCTTGTGAAAATTGTGTCAATACAATGATTGGTCAGTATGCGTATCTTCTGATGATGACCCTACTACATACTTAGCTTTACAGCAATCCAAAAAAGACTGCAAGAGTAGTTGCCTTCACAAAATTCTGACATACACTGCGTCAAGCTTTAAGTCAAGAAGGGCAATAACTCCTCCAAAAATTAAGGAAGCACAAGAATTTGTCAATATATGCGCATATTTAAATGATGACCATAGTATGTACCAAGTTTAACCGCAATCCATAAAAAATACTTTAAAAAATGCAGGACAGTTGCATTTACAATGAAAGGTTCTGTCGTGCACTGCATTCAGCAGTAAGACAAACATAGCAACTCCGATCCTAAAACAATTGGGCAGCAAATTCAAATTTGGTTGAAAATATAAAGAAATGCTATAATAACCTGAAACTCTTACCCAGTTGTCCACATATGCATCAAAATATGCCATATGAATTATACTACATTGTCAGTGTCAAGTGGGTTTTGCGTAATCATGCTAACAAACTTCACAGGATGGATCGAAAGAAAGAGAGAAACAAATGATGATGCTCCACCCACTGTAAGCAATAGGAGTATAAAACTGGGTTGCACCTTGAGTAAGCCCAGGGGACATTTTCATACCCCAAACTGCCAGTGCACCCTTAAATTTAACAAATCCCCATATCATGATCATTAACGGGGGTCAGGGGTACATACATTGTTCCCTTGACAGCCCAAACAAGTTGCAACAATGATAAAAGTACATTTGTCAGGCAAATCCAAAAATATGCAAGCATTAAGTTTGGGAGTTTTAAGCAAGTTACATGAAATTAAACAATTAAATTATCATGGATGCATACAATTCAAATTTAGTTTAAGTTTTTTCATTCACTGGTTAATGTATTGTATAATTCTGTGAGAGAAAATCCCTCCTCCACCTCCTGCCTGATGTTCAGCAGATTCCTACTCAATGTTGTTTTCGTCATCCCGCCGAATGCTTTTGGCGATTATCCACTTTGACTCCTCTGGGACATCAGGGGTGTCTTTGACCTTTTTGATGCCCCGCGTTTTTTTAACAGAAGACTTGCTCCTTGACGAACATATCTCCATGTATTTATTGTCCAAAATTTCCTTCACGTTTTGGAAGGTATCCGATTTCCATGAAGGAGGGTGGGAAATCAGCCCTCCATCTGCCCCTTCTTCATCAGAACTCATGCAGTTCTTGTCCAGCACCTTCCTTAGTTTTGCCTTTTCTTCCACACTCCAAGATTCTTTCTTGTCCAAAGCAGTGAGTCTTCTTTTGGATTTCTGTTACATTATAAATAAGAAAAAAAAGTTGCCAATTAGACTGCACTTAATTGCTTGACATTTATATATATATAATAGCATACATATATATTAATATATATATATATATATATAATAATATATGTATATATATATATATATATATACATACATACATACACACACATATATGTATATGTATAATAACACCAACATAAAAAAGGTTCTAGCTATTATCATTCCAAACAGGAAACGAGCCCATGCTGTAACAACATTTATTGCCTAGTCTTGCCCCTTAACTACTCAGCCATGGGCTTATCGCCCCAAAAGCACTGAATGAGGTTGAAGGTAGGGTTTTAACACAAACAAGGACTCTCACTAGGGAAGCAGAATATAAAACTCAAGCCATATATATATATATATATATATATATATATATATACGTACACACACGCACATATATACAGGTCTCTCCTACTTTAACACTAGTCATGGGAGACATAACAGTGTACTGTCAAACAGGTGAGTTTCCCTTATTCTGAGGTGCATTATACATAGTACTTCTAAATTATGAAATGGGATCTCTGGTCATACCCACATTGCAAAAGGGAATGTGTTACACTGAGGCGTCTTATATTGGAGTACTGTGTATGTGTGTGTGTATATACAGGGTGAAGTTCACATTGGTTGCAGAGGGTAGCCATTTACACATGGACGAGTTTTACTGTTAAGGTTTCCCTTAACATTTCAATCAAATTGTAAGTGTTGGTAGATCTGTATTTAATGGCTGTATTTTTTTCTCTCCAAAAATCCTAGTCATCCCCACCCACCCCCGAAAATAAATCTGTCAGTCCATAAGCTGAAATGAAGAGTACATTGTATGCACCACGTGGCATAAGGTGACATGCACAAATTATCTAATACAGTGATAATAATTTATGCATAAAGTATATAATACAGTAATAATAATAATTATCTAATAATGAAGCCAAAGTTCATTCATCAACTATATCACCTCTTTCTTCCTCTCATATCGCATCTGGCGTACTTTGTGCTAGTCTAATTTGTTTTTCGTCTTTCTTATTTCAGTCTCCTTTTGTGTGGTGTAATATCTGGTCATAGCAGCTGTGTGAAAAATAAAAGATACATTGCAGTGAAGTATCTTCAATGTCTAGATACACTGTACAAAATTTATAAGTAGTTTTAAATTTATACATGTTCAACAGTGTCAGTGACCCAAACAGTAAGGCAGATGCCTGCCACTGAATATTGGGATTTGATTTCCGTGATGGGAACAGTTGATTTTAATTTTTTTATTATTGCTATCTGCTTATTTCTAATGCAAACTTGATGATAGTTTTAATTTTTCAATGAAACTTTAACCACTTTTAAGTTGACTTGTAAGCTGAATTTAAATGCCAATTTCATACCTTTTAGAACCAAGCAATCTACAGTGGGATAAATTTCTTGCGCATAGCTATTGATAAAGTCGGTCATCTTTTCATTGGACTGATCACCAAATCTGAAGAAGAAAAAAGTGAAGTCGTTCTTTTCTAACATTTGTAGTCTAATTGTATTACCCATTCTTACATAAAAATGCACATTATTGTTGGATGGGGTGTATGAATATTATTGGATCCATGAATAATAGATGTCTCTACTGTTCATGATTATCCTCGTTATTTTTTATGGTCTTTACTGGGACGGTATCCAAATATGGAAAACGTATATGTGGATTCTGAAATTACAACAACTTTCAAAACACGCATATAACACTGTGCACTTTCACAAAAGCAAGACATAAAAGCATGAAAATGTAATCTGGTAATCAAGTTTAATGTGGTTTGTGAGTTTAATGGCATTTTCCAGCAAATGATAGGCTATACATGGTGGCCAGTATAACTGGTGGAGGAAGAATCCTGGAAAACCCTGGAAGAACCACTGACCCACTGGAAGCTACTTCACATACCTACACTGGCCGAGCCCAAGACTCAAACCCACACAAAGGTGAGATAGCTGTAATCATTATAGGCGAATGCCTTAAACCACTCAGCCACCTAGGGCCCCCTAATCAGGTTTAAATATTAAATACATATATTTGCAACATATATCATATTATTTTCTCAAGCTTTATCATCAATCGGGTCATCTACATATGCATATAAACATAACTACTGAATGTCCTTTGACTACGTTCAGTGATTTTGGCCCATTTGTGCTAACAAGGTTTTCATGGAAAAGTTCAAGTAAAACAATGTACTTAAAAAAATGAAAAATTGCTTATTACATGATCTGAAAATTGAATCAGGTCATCTTCAAATGCAAACAAATATGCCTTCCAAATTTCTCTGTGTTAAGCAGCTTTCACCCAATCATGCTCAGTAGCTTACAGGACCAATGGACAGACATGAGAAAATCAAGAAGTCCTTCTGCAGTGGCAGTATAAAAAATATCTGTTATAGATATTTTTCCTATAAAAACTAATTTAATTAACAAAGAAGCACTGGCCCTGCAAGTACAGTGGCTGGAAGTTGGTACAACAGTTACATACAAGTTTCTGAAATGGAATGGAAATTAGTGGACATTCTAAATGCAATGCTATATTCTAATCATAGTTTGAAGAATTTGCTTACTGCATATTTGCCTCTTTTGTCAAACTGCCAAGCCATACCCCTGTCAAGTCCACTGGCATATGCCTCGTGGACTGCATTCTACAAAAAGAAATCAAAATTAAGATACGGTATGAGGAACTCTTATGGCTTGCTATTACAGATTCTCAACACTTATTCCAAACTATTATTTATAGTACAATCAACTTGAGCTCTTGCCAGCATTTTATTGAAAAATATAATTCCAGTTTGGAAATGAATTGTACAAACCTTTTGTTACAGTAATTGCCAACAAAATGGTCACTATAAGAGATCATTTCTATAATTAGAATAATTCCATTCTGCGAAATGATTCAGTGTACAAAGATTTTCCATGGATTCTTGTCTCTGGAACAAAATTGGCAGAGTTTGGAGAGTAAATTCGATAGCAGGGGTTGTCCTAGTAGGTGTAGAAACCAGGATGCACACTGCAACTCGAACACCAGCTTGCTTATTAATCTGTCCTACATGGATGCAATCCAACGTCGTGGTTTATGTTCTAGACTATCAGAAATATGGTATAATCCAAACAAGGCTAGCCTTGTCCAAGTTATTATAACTTTGCGAACAGATTGTACTGCTGCATTAACAATACAAGTATGTCAAATTTTAATATATTATGTCACATATTCAGGTTATCCTGGCTAGATCTGATGCTGTACGGAATTTAGTTTTCACTTTTACTTTATATATTTAATCCCAACTTGCTTGAATGTGAGTGACAGAAGCTTTATACATCATTTAAATTGTCTGTAAATTTTTTTTAAGAAAATTATGAGGCCCAATATGTATATATTTGTATTTACACGTGCTACAACAATAAAAAATCTTAAAGGCCAAGATTTCCGTCAGACAGGTAACCAACATGTGGGAGGGTGTGCATATTTTCCGCATAATTAAACATCACTGAATTCACACGTGTCTTTTCATTATCATGCCAATAAAATGAGACGTGAAAAGCCTAATTAATAACTCAATCATGCTGTGTTTCAGATCATATACTAATTGACATGTCAAATGTTTTTAATAACTGCTATTGGCTGATCGTAGGTATCACAGACTAATTATATTGCAAACCACATGTGAACTGCCTTTTTATTTCTCAAGCTGCACTTGTCAATATTTCTTGGAAGAAAAACAAAAGTGAAACAACGAATCAGATAGTGAAAAGTGATGTTAACTCCACAGCAGAATGTGTGAGAATGAGACCAAATATCATAATCTGGCTTTTACAATGTGGACTCAGCCTTGAATTTTCAATCGATCTTGTCTAGTCAGGTCCTGCACAGACTGTGTAGTCTATTGGGATGAAACGATACACCTGTGCCACGTATCGATACCATTCACGATACACAGCCTACGATATGATACATATCGATTCTCAGTTTAAAGAATATGAAGAGAAATGACAAATAATTATTCATGACTGCTGAAGATTAAAGCAACTTATATAAGTTAGATATCGTTTTGTATCGATTCTTCACCTCTTGTATTGATACATGTATTGATATGGCAAAAGTATCAATGCATCAATATATTGATGAATCGTTTCACCCCTAATAGTATACACACCCTGGTCTGTAATGGGACTTCAATTGGTTCTTTAAAGTTTACTTCTCTCTCTTCTAACTTAGTTTTCAGACTTCGAATTTCTCTTTCATTCTTTTTGATGGCCATTAGGATTTCCTTCTGGTTTTGAAGAATCTCCTTCAAAAGTCCCTTCTCACTTTTATCTTGAAAACAGAAGAAATAACAGAATTATATAAGAGTTTGCTTAAAACAAATGCATCAAAAACCAACATGCAAAAGAATATAGGGTATAATTAGACATCTATGTATTCCTATATAAACAGCACTTTCTCACTATATCATTGTTTGCGGGATCCATAAATTAAAAAATGGGATCCATAGTCCTACCTGCTTTATATAAGGGACCTTGTTATATAGAAACACCTAATAGTGAGGTAGTTGTGTACATAAATTGGTGTATGGAAAGACGGTCATATAGATTATTTTAAATCTCTCAATCTACAAGGTTTCATTGTATTTCTCTGAACCATTATTATCCCCACTCTTATCTCAACAAATTGGGACAACAACTGTAAAATAAAACTATTGTAATGTCTTCAGATTTTAAAAGAGCCATGATAGTAACTTTTCAGATATCTGAAACAAACTGAAAAAGCGAACAACATTAAATCTTAGTTCAGAAATAGTTGTTTATTTTAATATTAGTAAGTGATTTTGTTTTACAATTTCCTTTTTGGGGAATGTGTCTATCATCTAACAAAAATCTGGGGGAATAAAAAGAAAGGAAAACTGCACTGGACCAAAATTAGGCAATTTAAATTATAATGGATTAACTAGTAAATCAAACGTATAACTGGGCATTAAATTTTATTAAATTTCTCAATGCTCTGTTACCTTTTGCAAGCACAGGGGTGCCACATGCAGATATCCTTCTTGCAGGCAATGGTGTCCGGAGCTTCAGAGACTGATTGTGACTAGAGTTTGTCTGAAAAGATCATGAATCGATGAAATAAATAATATCATGACAAAGTTACTCTACAACTGATACATTTATTAAATCTGACATCAGGCAGATTTTTTTTTATTACTGGTAGCATTAGATATTACAACCAATAACATTAGCATACTGGTAGCATTAGATATTACAACCAATAACATTAGCGCTGAAGAGCTATTACTCCTGCAAGAAATCTGAAGCAGATAAAGAGACAGGAACAGGGGTGTTTTAGAAATAAATATACATCAACATCATACACACACAGAGACATTGCCATACACATATACATACATATTTAAAGAAAGATTTAAACAGACATTAAAACATAATGTGCAAAAAGAATACATACACGGCCTTCTCATTATCAACTGGCCACCAGCTAAATTAATCATGTAATTTATTACTTCTTTTTTTTTTAAAGTGCATGGCCGTTTTGTTGACTACAAAAGGGAACTGTGCTATTGGAAAATCAGTTTGCTGTCCAAGAGGGAAACACATTTTTATTTTTTCCTTATGGTGATACACGTTGTTAGAGAACAGTCTGATATGGTGGTGAAATCAGAGAGAAAATTCCATATGAAAACGCTAAAAATAAAACAATAAATAGAGAATGATAGTTGGGGAAGAGAAAAGGGGTGGGTGGGGCTTGGTTCCAATTACATTCTAATAATTTTTCCATTTTTTTTCTCTCAAAATGTACCATAGTTTTATGCTATTTATGCTATATATCTGATGTTTTACAATTTACAACATATATTTCTGGTAAATTGTATTCAGACCTTTCTTTCAAATGTTACAACAACAACAACAAAAAATATGTGTCAATATCTCACCTCATCCAAATCAATATCGGACACCGAATCGATTGCCACAAGTCTTGAATATTTCGCTGCCCTTCCAGTTGCAGCTTCTGGTCTTTTGTTTATTCCGCTTCTTTTTACGGAATCCGCCGTTTCTTCAAGATCACCGTCCGACTGCTGCGACTGGCTCATGTAAAGATGTAAATCGTCGTCGCTGAGTGAAAACCTCTGCTGTCTCTCTGGACTAAAGTTGCCATACAAGTCATTTATTGTATCATCAGACGATGCCATTCTTCCTTTTTTATGAGGCTGTTTCAAATGGCGGTTGAAATCTGCGCCAAAATACCGTACCAATTACACGAGAAGGATTGATTGGCTGGATTACAATCATGTGTTGAGGATGCTGAGCTGCGCATGAGCTAGATATCGCCACGCTCGCTGCTGCTGCTGTTGCTGCTGCAGAGTTACAATAGAGTCAATGATAAAATAGGCTTCGCCAGAATCACGTTTATTTGCATTGTTACGAATGTTTGTTTACAACGTTGTTGCCAAGAAAAGCAGAACACAGTTCAACATTCAGATGCTGCATACAACTTAGACATAGCTAGGTAACCGGACATTGAGTATGCTTATCAAAATATAATCTTTCGCAAGTTTGGGGTGGGGTGGGGTGAGAGTGAGAGAATGCAGGCTGATTAGGCCCAAATTACGGGCTGATTCGGACCAAATGCCAAGCTGATGCTGACCATTTGAAATATTATCAAGTTTCATCATGGATTTAAAAGGGATGTTTACATTAGTTTAAAATATGATATTTCTCATTATTTGCCAGATATCCTGGAAGCTATTTTGACGTACATAAGTACTTACTTTCATCTTGTCAGAAATATACTCCTTTCATGGTGATACTCTTATTACTTTAAAAACATTAGTCATATTAGCGAAGTATGCTTAAAAAAAAATGACAATGATATATTCCCTTATGGTGGCACTCTACAGTTTCTTATTTTGCATAGGGTTAAAATTTTGAAGAAAAATTATTTCCCCGGGTTTCCTCACTAGTTATACTGGCTATTTAAAAAAGACCATGCATATCTTAGGTATTGTTCAAAGAACCTTTAATTCCCTTTATTTTGGTGTATGATTGATGGGTGTAATATGGGTTATAGAGTATACAGCTTGGCCTTACTCCAGATGTACACCTTTCAAAAAAGTGCTAGCTCCACTTGGTCATTTTCATTTCCTGAACTTCAGAGGTAAATTGTAAAAAAAGAGCCGATAACTTTTTTTACATTTTATATATTTGGTAATTCATTCATTGCACTTTCAGAAGCTGGTATTGTCTAGTCTGGCCAAATTCATTTTCCCTATTTTAATAGTTGCTAAGGATAGTGTACTTTAGAAAAGTTCAGGCTGATTTTTGGAGCACAGGGGAGCAGTCATTTTCGTTAGCAGCGTGCTAAGATCATTTACAACTTCCAAAAGTACAATATCCAAAGAAATGTCAGCCACATTACACCAAAGTAGCATAGAGGTACGCCAACATTCTCTCCACTGTGCATGTTTTAAATGCAAACAACTTCACCATTCATACATCACTCTCTCAAAAGTACATAATAACTGGTGAGCGCCCTCTATACTCGTTGCATGCTTTCAACCAGACAACCCTTTGTCGGAAAGTTTGTGTATTACGTCACCCATTATGACGCACCTCGCAGAGGTCTATTTCATTTAGTGACACCATTCTGCATATGCTTCGAGAAGAAAACTATATTGCAGAGCAAAATGAATAGGACACAGAAAAAACCCTCAAGTTTATGGGAAAAAGTACAGAAAGAAATTTAACTTGGCATACCTGAAGCTTTTCTTACATTTATAATTTTGGTACAGATTGTATCTCAACGCAAAAAGAATCAAATTTGGAAAAATCATGATGATATTATTATAAATCGTGTACTTTTTATTTAAAAAATTATTACATTGAGCATTAGTTTTTTTCCCCAATACTTAATTGGCATTTCGAACATGCAGAACCTCAATCCTTGAATATACTGTTTTTGGAACATCAAAACTGTTTTGCATACTTTACAGCTTTTTTGTCCAGAATGCAAAGAATCACAGACAGAAGACATAAAGATACAGGAGAAGGTTTTATTTCCATTTATTATCATTTGTGCCATTTTCAAATAAATCTTAAAAAAATAAATTGGTCAAAATAAGTTAAATATCAAGAATGTCTTAAACGATTATTGAAAATTTACTGTTAAAGAACAATTGCTTAATTATCAAATAGAAAATCCTAATACTTTCATTTAAATACTCAAAAATGTAAAGGATACTAATTTAATTATGAAATATAATGTAAAAGTATATATTTCTTGCAAATTTCCACAAATTATAATAACAAAAAACCAACTCTGAAAATCAGTTATGACAGATCCACATCAAACTGTACGTGTAAGACTGTACACCTTTCTAAACGGTATCAGCTGTGAGTCATGTTGCAGACACATGTTGAGTAGCAGACTGGATACCTATTATGGCAGGAAGTTGATTTGTCCCAGCAGAATAATTAATAAGGATTTTTATGAGGACTTACTGATTGAAAAAAAATAGAATTAGTGAAATGGCGTTTTTTTTTTTTTTTTTCAAGGTACAGTATGTATCTTTGTTTCCTTTCACAACCGATATGGATAGGACTTTTGACAATTTTGTTGGTCTGTGTAACTCGATGTTGATCAGTGTAAATTAATGTTGCGGTTGTGACGTCATTGAAAGATGCGTTCTTTTGAGAACTGGGAGTTTATGATGCTGCGTCAAAATAAGGGAGAGTCAAAAAAGGGTGTGAGGCGATACGTTCAGTGGTCCAAATCTGCATTTAATGACACAAACCCCGATTTTACACGAGATAGTGGCATTGTTATAAATAATGAAATGAAATGGTGTAAGACTGTTTATTTCATGCACCTTTGTGCAAAATTTAAATAGTTTATTGTGTTGTGAAATAATAAAATTAATAACACCGAGAAAAAAATGTCAAAAACAGTGGCAATGTTGTTAATGTGTTTTCGTATATATATATATATATATATATATATATATATATATATATATATATATATATATATATATATATATATATTGTTACGACCCTGTAGTTAAATTACGTGTGTGTTAAAATTTAAATTTTTCTAATTCTTTGTTTCATTTTTATTTCATTTTTACATCATTAAATGTAGTTATTATTATTATTATGATTATGTTTGCATGGGTCTAATAGTATGTTAGAAACATCGTATTTATTTAAAACGTAAATGTGACTCATGTAAGCACGAGCTTTGTATGATAGTAAATTCGTCGCAAGTAAACATTCAGCAGTAGCTATGTAAATGATTGGCTGATACTTGTTTAGGCTTTCGTAATGTCCAGATGGATTGCGAAATCACACGTGTGCTTCGTGCATGTGTACATGTAATGACGCATTAGCTTGTTTTAAATGCTCAGTTACCTGTAAGAAATATTTAGTCATAGAGTCATGGTCAGAGTCGTAATCGTAGTCAGTCGTGGTTCAGAGTCACATCATAACATCTTACAGAGTTTATAATACCTTAAGAAAGGTATTTCTGTGCTGGAAAGAGTTGCGCGTTCGTACGAGGAACAACATGTGTGTTGTTAGTGGTGGTAGCTGTATTTCATCTACTTTCTAAGTAATTATTTTCCCTGGAGAACAACCTTACTGGCTTTGGACAAAGACATTTGTTGAAACTATTTCTAAATTGGAGCAGAACAATTCAAATTGTGATTCACAGTGAAAATTCTGGACATTTTGTGTTAGCCTTTGTCTGACGTCATCATCCGCCATCTTGGAACGGAACTGAGATTCAGACTATATCAAATTAGAACTGTTTGTTTCACAGGACTTATGTGTTTTCACAATTTTAGGACAATTTTTGGATCTTCTTCGTAAATCGTAAGTCTTGTTTCATCTATTTACCTTTTCACTGTGTTTTCTAGGGAAATAAATTATTTTTGTTAAAATTTACAAAGCTTGTTGTCTTCACTCTTTCTTTGTGTTACTTTGAACGAGCCGATACGTAACAATATATATATTGGTTTCAGTATGTTAATGTTTTTGGTTAGATTTTTTTCCTCTCTATATACTGGTCTGAGTATGTTATTGCATTTTTTTTTAAAAGTAGAATAATGTTGAATTTATATTAAATAAACCTTATATGCTAAAACAATGAGCACCGTAAGTTATTATCAATGGCTGAGTTTATAATGTATTATTTAATTGTATGCACATTATTGCTGAAAGTGACTTGGCAAAAGCCGTTTGATCCATGCCGCTATAATTAAAGCATTTGTGATGTCATTTGCCAAGTTACTGAATTTAATACCATTCTAAAACACAAAATATAATGCGGGGCCCTGAGTGGTCTAAAGCGCTCACCGTTACGGATCACTGCCATCTCACCTCTGTCTGCGTGGGTTCGAGTCTCGGCCGTGGCCATTGTGGGTATATGAGAAAGCCTGCCAGTAGCTTCTCATGGGTCGGTGGTTCTTTCCAAGGTTTTCCCAGGTTCTTCCGCCACCATTTATACTGGTCGCCATGTATAGCCTATCTTGTGCTGAAAAATGGCATTAAATCCTATAACAACAACAACAACAACAAAATATAATAACATTGTGGTCTTTGCTTTCATGGAAGTGTATTTTATTATGTGTTTAATATAATAAAATATATAGTTCAGAGTTGACACTAAAAATAAGGAACATTCTTATATCTGTTATTATCAGAAATTCTGCAGAGAACTATGTTCCATTTCAGAAAACTATAATAAGTATACCATTCCAGTTCTGAGAAAATTACTCCCAACAAATTAAAATTAATTATAAACGATGACAAGATGAGAGCTCAGTTATTTTGAGCAGGTAAATGAACGTCAGTTATAGTAGAAGCATAAGTTGTATGGCAGACGATGCTAGATGCTGAAATACCTGTACATATCTGTCAGTTTGCAAGTCATTGTGGGTAATATTCAGGAATGCATTATGAGTAGGACTAGTATTATGTTCTCCTTTGTTAAAATTAAACTGCTATAGGGGGTGGATAAGAGAAAGTATAACATTGTACTAGTATCACACACAATGCCTTGCAGAAATGGTGGATTTGTACAGGAATTTCAGTGCCTGTTGTTACGTGCTATAAATTCTAAATGAAATTGACTTTTGTTTAGCAGCTCAAAATATATCAAGTTTTGTAGTTATAATTAAGTGAAGTATTCAGAAACCGTGAAGGGTATACCTACTAGACTGTTATCAACTTTTGGAAGAGTAAAGACTGACTGGCAACTGCTGCAGACCCTTCATCCTGCTGTTGTAAGAATTTAACTACCAGAAGTTTCATTTTCTTAGGTATAATTAACATTTATTGTAACTTTATGAAAATGTATGGTTTACGTCCTTTTCTCATATAGGGATGAACTCACAGGAAGACATGCCCCTTGAAAACAAGCACAGAAAGAGAACTGCATCAGCAGTCAAATCAAGAAGCAAAAGAAGACTATTAAAGAAGAAGCGCTTTGAGCAGCAGATTAGTGAACTAAAATCAGCATCCATTTCAAACTTTACACCACCAGATGACGAGGAAAAAGAAAAATCTAGATGTGAACTGTCAACAACAGATCGTGGTTCACAGACTTGTGATGTGAAGGACAATACAACCTGTTCTGTCACAGATGAAATAGAGCAGGATCCACTTGTGATTAGCCTGCGAAAATGGCAGAAAGCTAGAAAGGATGTCCGAAAATACAGTGGCATTGCAGTAATTGAAACATATCGATATGCAGTACAGATCACGAACATCTGGCATTTTCATGCTTCATCATTGCCTCATTTAGACTTTGCTTGACAAAGTCAGCAGAGCACCATTGTACTTACATGCGTACTGTCTGTTAACCTATCCATCGATTGTTTAACAATTTGGTTTTGTGCTCAAAAGCTTACATTTTTTAAAAACTTGTATTTATTTCTGAATACATTGTATGTATACATAGTGTTGATAAAAGCCTGGTTCATATGATTCTGTGAGAACTTTTCAACATACACCAATTTGGTAGGCATTTATTATGGATATTCAAATGACCTAGCTATATTGTCAGGACATTATAGCTTTTTCTCAGTATTGTATGCTGGTATACGTATTTCAGAAACCCAAATCTAAAACTTTAAATTTGAGATAAATTTATGTGTTAAAGTTGTTTTGTCTAATTTTTAGTCAGTGTAACTTTTAGATCAGATTACATGTACTATATAGGTCCAGAGTTCAAACTCAGAAATTATTTCTTGTCTGTAAGAGGAAAATTTGTATTGAATCATAGTGAACTGTGTTCATTTTTTTCCAGAAAAGATATCAGCTACACGTACATTATATTAGTTACTGAAACTTTAAGATAATATTTAATATAAAGTTGCATTTCATTTAAAATAAAGCTATTGGTTCCAGTGAAATTTGTTATAACCTATCTTTGTTGAGAACATTGATAAAGGCACAGAATATAATACTACTGACTTAATCAGCACTCCATTAAATCTTGAAAGACATTAAATCAGAGTTGTTTGAAAGTGTGTTCCATTGTTTTTCTGAAGTCTTTAGCTTAGCTGTAGCTGATATTGTCTCACCTGCAAGACTTAGGTTCTAGTTTTTTGGAGACATTGGCATTCTTGTGGTTGTTGAAATTAAGAGTATATAGAAATAATGAAGTGACAAAATCTGAGATGCTTCCTATAATAGAAGATGCCATGTCAGATTTGGTTGCTTAAGCCCCTAGCAAAAATGGCATCTACTTTCTGTTGAAACATTAATACGTAAAAAGGCATTTTGAAGCATGAATCTCTTTTTGTTCATGCAGGTGGTAATCTTGCCGACTCGGACAAGTAACTGAGAGACATTTTAAAAATACCATTGTTGATGCATGGCTATACTAACCACAAATACTTATCCAATATTACAGTTAGCCACCAGGGTGATATCAGTCAGATAGTAATTTCAGACCAAGTTTGGACTTGAGTAAAAAGCTGCAGTCATTATTGATAGTGACACTGTTCGGTATTTGTTTTTAAATGTTATGACTGGAGGACAAGTCTTCATATGCCCATTTTCTTTCAAGAATTATAAATGGGTTTTCTCTATATTTCAGTCCATTCTAGTTAAGGAAGTGATGGAAAAAAGAAAACGAAAAAGGAAACACTCTCAGCACTATGATGAGTTTTCAGATCGACACTTCAGACGTCATAATTGCAAAGATGTTCAGTGTGAATCAGGTGAGGAAGAGGACCAAGGATCAGTTGAAGAAAATGCACAGTATTTTGAGAGCACAGATTTACCTCGGCAGACATCAGCGGTGTCCATGCCAAAGAATATCACAGAGGAGGATAAATCAACATATTTTGAACCAGTTCAGAGTCAAGGCATCTGTTCCTCAGACAGTGAAAGTGACAATGGCATGTATGAAGCAGATTTGGATGATGATATATCTGACTGTGAAACTGAATTTGTGACTGAAAAATCATCTGGAAATGATTATATTTGGTGGATTCTAAAAGCACTTTTAAAGTGGCAGTCCTGTTTTTTAACCTGATAGAGCCTTTTCTTATATTTTAATTCTAATAAAATATGGGTTGTTCTTGTGCTCAAATTCATCAGATTTCATGAAAGCTTTGTATCAGAACTTTCCAGTAACCTTTTATCAAATGAACAGATTTGTGTCTTTCAGCAGAGACAATTTTAAGAAATATGTTGTTTGCACAAAATGTTTTACACTGTATGACTATGAGAACTGCATTGATGTTATTGAAGGTCGCAAAGTTTCAAAAGTTTGTAGTAATGTAGCTTATCGATGTCATCCTAGTCCGCATTTACGAAGAGCTTGTGGAGAGACATTGTTAAAAATTGTACGCTCTCAAAATGAGGATCAATTAACTCCTTTCAAAACATATTGTTATGGGAAATTAGAGGATAGCATCTCAGATTTGGTAAAAAGAAGTGGTTTTGAAAAGAAATGTGAATCATGGAGGCAGAGAAGTACCTAATGATGCTTTGATGGATGTTTATGATGGGAAACTTTGGCATGAATTTTCAAGTGATGCATGGAATTTTTTTTCTAGCAAACGTAGTTATGCCTTAATGTTAAATGTTGACTGGTTCCAGCCATTTAAGCATACAAGCTATTCTGTTGGAGCTATATATCTATGCATTTTAAATTTACCTAGAGAAGAGAGGTTTAAGCAGGGAAATATTATTTTAGCTGGTTTAATACCAGACATGAAATCTGAGCCTCCAACAAACACCTTTATAGAACCACTTGTAGAGGAGTTAAAAGTTGCTTGGAATGGTTTTCATTTGAGAAGTTACCAATCTCCAGATGTCAGTTCTTGTTAGATTAGCATTGTTATGTGTCGGTTGTGATATACCAACAAGTAGAAAATTATGTGGCTTTTTAGGCCATTCTGCCACAATGGTGTGTAACAAATGTACTAAAGCATTTTTAGGTGGGGTTGGAGAGAAGAATTATGGTGGTTTTAATTTATCGGAGTGGAACTTGAGAAATAACACATCACATCAAAAATTAGTGCAAAAGGTCATGAAAACAAAGACCAAAGGTTCCAGAGAAGAGTTAGAAAGGAAATATGGCATACGTTACTCTGTTCTCCTTGAATTACACTATTTTGATCCAGTTAGAATGACCATTCTTAACCCTATGCATAACCTTTTCCTAGGAAGTGCAAAACATATGTTAAAAATTTCTAATGCAACAAAAACACTGCGTGATGAACATTTAGGGATGACAGAAGAGAAAATAGAGCTGATTCGGTGCCCCTCTGATGTTGGAAAACTTCCACAAAAATTTTCATCAAGTTTTGGTAGTTTTACTGCGGTCCAGTGGAAAAACTGGACTATACTTTTCTCACTCTTTGCTCTAAAAGATGTGTTGAAATCAGAGGATCTAGAATGCTGGCGAGCATTTGTTCTTGCATGCAAGAATTTATGCACAAGAACACTGAAAAAGACAAATGTCCAGCTTTCCCAGAGACTGTTGTCGTTTTGTGAGAGATTTGAAAGGTTATATGGGGAAGACCGAGTAACACCTAACATGCATATGCATGCACACTTAGATGAGTGTATTAAGGACTTTGGACCCATATATTCTTTTGATTCTTCAGTTTTGAGAGAGAAAATGGTGTAATGGGTTCAATGCCCACAAGCAGAAGAAATATTGAAATTCATTTAATGAGAAAATTCATCATAAATGTGCACACAGTGGATATTGTTTGCAATTTGAATATATTGAATGACTTTGGATCAGAATTTAATAAACTGTTTGGCTTAGATGAGTCACTAGATCGTGGAACTCTAAGTGAAATGGGTCGAAAACCAGATTTTGAATATATAAAAATGTCATCAAGGAATGTATACTTTCAAAATGCAGATTGGAGATTAAATGATGGAATTGTCTATCCCTCTAGTAAGAGTGTGGCTTTGACTGAGAAGGAAGTTAAGTATCTATTACTAATATATGGTGTACTGTATCCAAACAGTGATTTCTGTGTGCAGTTCGTACAGATCTGTTAGACAGGTATCGATATATGGTAGTATATTGGGTACTAAACATGGAAGGAGTTATAGATCAATGATACAGGCTCATTGGTCTGATGGAGATGGTAAGATTGCTTGTTGTAATACGGTTGATTTGACCCCACGGCTAGGTCAGATTGACAAACTTTTGTTACATAATCTGTTTTTGGATGGGAAATTGTATTTGCATTTAATAGCGAAAGTTATCTGGTTTGCAGAATTAGATGAGTCACTTAAAAATATGTATGGGAAGCCAGTTGACGTTTGGAGAAGTGGTACATTTGAAAGAGAGGGGCCAGCAATATTTATACCTGTGCAAAGAATTAAATCAAAGTTTGTTTATGCATACAAAACAATCAAAAGCAAGAAAGTCATAATTGTCTGCCCTCGTGATAGATATCTTGTGTGAGATAAAGGGACATTACCATTGATATGTTTAATGGACTAGTGATCAGTTTCTAAGTGTTTACATTTGTCTTTTAATAGTGACCACATAAACTAATGTTAAGTGTCATGAATTAAAACATGGTGATGTAAATGACTAAACATGTATGACTTTAATATTCAGGTCCTGATTAAGTAAATGAAGTGTTGTTCAGCTGTAAATTTGCTGATGTAAATGACATGCTTATTGTTGGTTTCTTAAAGGAAAATTGTGCTTTTGATGTCCACTTTTGATGGAAATACATTTCTATACATATGTTTTTTAAATGACTAAAGCCATTGAACAGTTAAATGTTAATTGTTACAAGCAAATTCTTTTTAACTTGTACACACACAATATTTGTGTGAAAACATGCACATGCATTACTTTCATGGAACTGGTGCACACAAAAAACTTGTTTGCACATGTATAACTTACATGAAGCTGGTACACACAAAGCTTGTGTAAAACAGTGCACGTGTCTAACTTACATGAAGCTGGTACACACAGAACTTGTGTGAAACCATTACATGAAGCTGGTACACACAAAGCTTGTGTGAAACCATGCACATGCGTAACTTGCATGAAGCTGGTACACACAAAGCTCTTGTGAAACAGTGCATGTGTATAACTTGCATGATGCTGGCACACACAAAGCTTGTGCAAGATTATGACGTGTATAACTTGCATGAAGCTGGTACACAAACTTTTATGAAACCGTACACATTATGTGGACATAGTGATGGGCCGACCATTTGATTCTAATAAAAAATCAGTTAATAGCAATGGAAAATTAAGCACTCGAACTCAAAAATAAATGTTCAGTTAATCAGAAACAAGAATTAAAAAAGTAAGAAAATTGTTTTTAGAAACCAGTTATTCACTTCGTTCACCATTTATGATAAGCTAATATTTTCTGAACAGTTGTAGATTTGTATTATCTTAAGCAATGATTTTTGATCATTTTCTTTTGTTTGTTTGAGAAATTATTGAAAGAATTTGTCAGGATTTATTTTGGCAGTGGATCATAAAAAATCTTTTCGGACAGGCGTTTTTATGTCTTGAAAAAATATTTATGAATAAATTCATGTCAGCCTGACTAGCCAAAAAATGTCAGGTGAACCACTGCATTTCTATCCTAGAAAAATGCCCGGTTATGTATTTAGACTTATTTTGGGTTCAGGAAAATAGTGAATGAAGGTCCAGTAACCAAGGAAAACTTGCACAAGTCTAAAGCTGTGTGTAAATTGTGCTACAAAGAATACGCATACAAAGGTTAGAAAAAATAATGTGTGAACAGAGTGCTATTGTCAGTTTCCAATCTATTATCAATCATACCTGACGAACTATGTCCAAAAATATTTACCTGCCACAAGTCTAATTGAGAATTAATTAATCTCATATATCTATTTTTATTATATTATATACATATCGGAAGCTGACTGTAGTAGAACTGCATTCAGATAGTGATTGCTGTTTCAGATAATATAAATTTTTCTTGAAATTCCAATATCTAGAGCTTTAAATCCTAAGTTTTATATTCATAAAATCGTGTGTTTAGTTTGAGGGTGTATCTTATGTAACAGAAAATAAAAGAATATGTTCTTACGTGTGTCGCAGTAGTTCAAATTGTTTTCCATTTGTCAGTGTCATGTTTGAAACATATCGATCATCAGAAGCTTAACCTACTATTAGGCATTTATGATTTTGCGGTTATTGAGTTAATATGTGAACATTTTTTTTTGTTTTGTTCCAATTGAATTGTAAAATCTTTTGATCGTATTATTAGTAAAATCTGACTAAGCAAGCAAAGCATGTTCGTATATACTTTCAGTGATGGACAAACCACATATGAATGAATGAATGTGTTTAATTATGGGCTTGCAACAGTATTTCAGTTTCATAAAGCCGATAAGCCATAGGCAGTTGCTTTCATTTAAGAAAGTTGTGTAACACAAATAACATAAGTCAATAAAAAAGTAACATTTTTATTTGGTTAATCGTATGTATATAGTAGATAAAAGAGATTAGTCATGTTCATTTATTAACATTTTGACCTATATAGCAAAAACTATAGCTGTATAACAAAAATGAAAATTTGCTCTCAGCAACTGAATTTAATCGATTATTGTTTGTGTGAAACTGATTATCAGCTATGAAATTCTGACCGATTCCCATCACTAATGGCACTGGTACACACAAAGCTTGTGTGAAACCATGCACATGTATAACGTACATGAAGCTGGTACACACAAACCTTGTGTAAAACCATGCACATGCATAGCTTAAATGAAGCTGGTCAACAAAAAACTTGTGAAACTATGCACATGATAACATACAAAACATAATGAAACTGCATATGTATAACTTGCATGAATGAGGAAGAAATAAAGGAACATTATTGATATTTAAACAATGGGGCTATATAGGAGATTATTAGATATACAAGTACCTTGGTTTCTTCATCATGTTACTCTTTATTTTAACATATGTTTGTAGCCCTATAGTTTGAATTGTATCAATTACAATCAAGTTCATATAATTTGTATTCTCTAATGGTTATGATAAGGCAGTGCTTATATTGGAATATAAAATCCAAGAATCACAGAAATATTCTCACAATAAAGTTTTCACCAAGCAAATTAGTCATTCAGAACTTACAGAAAACAATTCATTGATTTCATGAGATGGAATTGATTAATGTGTCATTGATTAGTTGTTAGATACTTTTGGAAATACACTGTATCAGGATTCATAAAATGCATTTCCCAAAATAAGATTGCTTTTCTTTAGTAGCTATTTAACCCCTTTATTGTTCTTTTATAAATATTGGTCATTATCATGTAAAAAGATACATCGAGTAAGATATTTGTGATTCTGATGTTGACTGTACATTTTGATGTAATGATTGCAATAAATTTTTTGAACTATTGATCGTTCGCTGTTATCATTTTTCATTTTTATCTGGGAAAATTGTAGCCTTACTGGAAAAGTCAAGTCCCATTAAGCAAAATCTCTTTGGTAGACCTAACTATACCATATGTCCATAAGTTAAATGAAGCAAAGTGGACAAACTATTTAAAGTCTGTAAGCATGTGGCAAAAAGCTTGCATGTTTGTTTGGATTTAATATCTGTAAAGCCAAACATTCAATGCTTTTTATTTTTGTAAAGACAACTCAACTGCTTGTATAGCCTTTACAGTAACTAAAGATGAACTTTCATCTTTTTGCTACATAAAAATATTGTAAAGGTGATCCTGATACATTTTCCATCTTTACTTGTATTTAAGTATAACTTAAATATTTGTAAAGGCAACTTTTCATGCAGTGCGACCGACCCAATTGCTCAGACCACTTCCAATTGTTTTTTTCTTACTTGGTGAACGTGATTCACACCTTCGTCTAATTTCTTCATATTCCAGATCTTTTTCTTTGTTTCCTTGCTCGTTCAATCTCTTTAAATTTCAACTTCATTCTTTCTTCTTTTGTTTTGTTTTTTTATTTTTATTTTTTTTATTTTCTTGTCTTACCTGTTCAATATACTCATCTACTGCCTGGCTTAAAATATTAAAATTATTAATATCCTCCACAGTTCTGATTTGCTGAGTAACAGTAGCGACCCGATATACATCCTTAATCCAATCGGCAAATCTCATATTTTTTACATGTTCGGGGTTTGCATAATTATCTCTATTATAATATCCAAACGCGGCAATATCAAAGAAATTAGGTTTGATCCCTGATAGCGGCAATACCTTCAGGGGTGAATTTATTTATGATGCTAGTTTTAACATTTAGAGGAGGTTGTGACCGACCTTCAGGTTGTGGTTGAGGAGGTTGCCCGGGTTGTGGTTGAGCTGCTTGAAGACGGCAAGGCAATATTTCAAGAGCTTTTTTGTTGCCCCCGTTGCTGCAAAAATGTTCTTTGTTGGTTCGATAATTGGTTTAAATAACTGTTCTGTACCCTATGTAAATTCCACCTGAAACTCCTGACGAGCTTGTAGTTGTTGCGTGACAGAATCACGGATGGGGAGATATTTCTTAATTGCCTCTAGACGCTGTCGACCTAATTTAGCTGTGTGAGATTCCATTATTGATATAATAATGATTTAATTAAGCCACACCCACACAGCAGCAGGGAGGGCTACTACAAATAACTGAGTGTGCGGGTAAGCAAACAAACACGCCATAAAAATGAAAACACAGGCGTCAAAGATAAAGTAACACAAATGAGTTAACCCAATTAGAGAAGTATCGGTCGGTTAGAGGCTCCGGTTTGACCTTATTGACGTTTGTATTTTCATGTTTGTAGGAAGCTTTATTTTTCAGCGAAATCTGTAATTGAAACATTTGTAGGATTCGACCTCCCTGCTGCTAAAAATCTTCTTGGAGATATTTCCCATGGATGAGTTATCTCTGGAGGGGATCTAGTAGGGAGAGATAAATTTGTGTATTTACTCACACAAAATACGTAATTTATTCCTTCTTCATACCGTGCTGGTTTAATAATATAGTTATGACGATGTTATCATCATTGAATATAATCTGTACAGTTTCGTCTTTCCTAAAGTATTACAGACCATGTGCTTAGTGTTTAAAATTGACAAATAAACATTCTCATTATAGTTAATGTTATTGAATAACACAGATAGCACTGACAACAAATTTTATTCTAAGAAAACATAAACACACACACACACACACACACACACACACACTATCTTATTATATCGAGATTTGTTTTGCATTGTTAAGCTCAACAAATATAACGTCACCACTCGGAAAACTACAGAAATTATCACAATATTGTTAAATGTCATTATTTATGTGGTGAACGTTTGAACTTATTTCCACTCTACTCAATGCACAATTTACAAACTATAATGTGGAATAGAGGTAGTACTTTGTTGTATAAAATAATATTGGTCCAATACTTAAATAACACGTTCTTCTGGGATCGTGAAATATTTTTTTTTTGGTGGAAAGTAATACGTGGTCCATAATTACTTCATCAAGCACAAGCATCAAGATACCCACACAAAGATGTTTCCCTATTGCGAATATATAAGATCCTTGCCAAGTTTATCATCAAGCGGATCTATGATGTCGACAAATCTCTCAGAAAGGAACAGACCGGATTTCGAAAGGGAAGGGGATGTATAGATTACATTTTCAATTTGGCAGAGATAAATGTATATTAAATTTTTGATTTTGAAAAAAGATTCAGCATGCAGAGAGAAAGTCTTTGGCGTATTCGGAGAACCTATGGCATTCCCATACAAATCGTGTAGATCAGCAAGAGGTGTCTTTTTACGAACTTCACTTGCAGCGAGGGATTCTGCGATTCGTGTTTTCAGGGATTCGTCATGTCTACTGTACTCTTCAACTTATTAATTCATTGGGTCATGCGGAGAACAATATAAGATACGTCAAGGATATCAGCATCGGAAGACCCGGACTTTACAGATGATCATCCATTCCTTTCCCACACCGACCAGCAAATGCTAGATAAGACACCTCTGTACCTTTGCACATCAGGAAGGACTGTGATTCAGCCAGAAGACAGTGGTATGTATCTCAACATAGACTCACCAACACCAGTCAGGATAGATGGTGGCGCCTTAGCCAGCACTAACAGCTCTACATACCTGGGCATTAGCATCCAACAAGATGGAGGTACCAAGAACAACATCTAGAACAAATTAAGCAAGGCCAGAAATGTATTCCGAAGTATGAATTGTCTATGGAGATCAACACAACATCGTACCCACACCAAGTTTAAGCTGTACCGAAGATGTGTCTTATCAGCGCTACTATATGGCACGGAGTGCTGGCGTATGACGGTGTGATCTAGCCCTTCCACATCACCAGCCTTCGCAGGATATTATATATATTTTCGATGAGGACAATTTTCATCCATGACCTGCTTGTACCATGCCACCAAGAAAACATGGCCACTATCACCATGAGAAGACCCTGGAGGTGGATTGTGCATGTGATGAGAAAAGAGAAAGAAGCAGTTTTAAACACAGCACTGCACTTGACACCTGAGAGACGAAGGAAGCATGGGATGCCCACGACAACATGGCGCCGTACTGCTGAGACTGAGATGAAGACCCTTCACCACAGCTGGGGCACACGAGAGAACATAGCCAAAGACGGACAGAAATGGAACAGTTATGTTGGTGCTCTGCAAGCCAATTGTACTTTTTGGGCAGTAACCAACCAACCAAATATTCTCATTGGCTTTTTTGTAGGAAGGTCTTTCACCCAGGCCAACGACATAAGGATATACACGACTATAAAACATTTCTTTTTGAGTGGTGCAGCTTTAAAATAAGACAATGATATAGGAACCTTAGGTCTATTATTTTCGTTTTGTTCTATTTTGTTTTCGTTCATGTTTTGGAAATTAGGGCTGCTGAAGAAGTGCAGGATTACTAGATTTAAATTTGATATCTGTTTATATTGTTGCTGTCCAGAACTCACGGATACTGTCTACTCATTTTTTTATGATAATAGCTATGTATGTATGTATGCATGCATGTATGTATGTATGTATGTATGTATGTATGTATGTATGTATGTATGTGCTTTTTATATTTTGTTTTGTTGTTTTCAACGATACATTCAACACAATATTAACTACATCATGCTAAGGAAGAAGACGCTAAATATTTTTTTTCAAAGAGAACCGACCCTGGCTGCTTTGATCTGATATCGTACCCGCGAATCTTGGATTACGATCCAGACGATCTGCCAGCATAGCTATTGAGACATATTGCTGTATTAAAATGTTTACGTTCTAAAGTGCTCTTTCAACATCTAACATATGCATGGTACTTGTTACATCTCTTAAACTCAGAGTTGTATTCATTCGTAATACAAATATTTAAAAATGCTCGTCTTCCGTTTTATTTCTATGACAATGTTTTCAGCGAGATCGCAACTATTCAACTATTCACCATTTCTCGAGTACATACCTTTAACAGTTTATTTTTGGTTTCAAGTTTATTTATGTCATCTCTTTTGTCATAGAGATGACAAATGCTTGTAAATTGTACCGCCCAGAACCTCTCCCTTTAGTTGGTTCAGTTTGCAAATTACTGGACCACCTACACATATTTGCTTTGTTTTAGTTTTGACTCTATATATTTTGTTACTCTTAATGTTTTCTCCTTTTAAAATTGAATGATCCAAATTCGTGCCAGGTATACAACTGGACATATAGACAGTAGAAACAACTGGACATATACATAGTCATATTGTATGATCCTAATGCATTCCAGGTATACAACTGGACATAAACATGGTTGTGTTGTGTGATCCAAATGCCTGCCAGGTATACAACTGGACATATGCATAGCCATGTTCTGTGATTCAAATGCCTGCCAGTTATACAACTGGACACATACATAGTCATGTTTTGCACATCGTCTCATATTTGTTTTGTATCTCTGAAGATGGATTTTATAGGAATGGATGGAATATTTCCGAACGTATCATATTATTACGCATTTCAACATCATTTTCCAAATGTTTGTTGTTAGTTAGTTTTGAATGATACATTATAAATACTTTTTTTTATTATTTTCTAATCTGTCGCGTCAAAACTTCAAGATATTAGATGTAATTTTAGAAGCATTAAAACTTGCATAAACGAATAGTGGCTCTCACTGTTTTAGGGACACTGCAAACGAATGCTGCTTACCACCCACACATCACCATCCCCTATCCTTATAGACGACGCAGCTGATTTTCCACAAACCTAGGTGTGTCCCATTGATACATACACTTTTTGTTTTAAATGTTACCTTGCATGATCCATATCTGATAAATCCCCCGCTGTAGAGCGAAATAGGACCAAACGTGCTTGATAAGTTCAATAATTATAAAGAAGCTTTCTTCCATGCCATTTATTTAATATTTGTTACATTCATCTGCCTCTACAAATAGTAGGAAGAAAGCCCAGAAAGAATAAATTGATTACAACCGACTGTTATCTTCATAACAATTACTTTTTGCATGATATATCATTATTCTTTTGTCAGGAATGTCTCTAAAGCACCTCATAATTGCATTAATCGATCAGATTATTGCGTATATAGTGGTTATAGGGTTTGCTGTCTTAGAGGTTTCATTTATAATAAACACAGTCTGAAACAGAGTACCGGTCAAAAATTGACAAAAACTAAACTCGCACCAACTTGTATTATAAACATTTTTGATGTGAGTAATATTCCATTTTTCGGATTGATCTATATAAATGAGGCATGTGCTCTCTTTCAATCACAATTAAATGCTTTCCAGATGTACACGTGGTTTCTGTAGTAGAATCTCCTCACCAAAAGCTGATAATTTATCTAATCACCTCCATCTGTTTGTAAGTATTTACATATATGACCAATTAAAGTCGACCAAGTTTGTTTGCGTCTATTTCTGCAGATTTTGGGCTAGTTCACATTTAAATTTTGCAGCATGACGTCCATATCTTCAAATTCCAGCCATTACGTACATAGATTTACATGCATTTCTCTTGTATACTATTTGTTGACAACGTGCAGTGGATGGCTTTATCTGCTTGCTTCCATTATTCACAGACTTAGGACACATGATATTAAAGTATTCAACTTGCAATATGATTTTCCTAGAATCTCCTTAGCACATATATCATTAATACACGTTTGGCTTTCTGTTATAAAAGACACAACGGTAACTCTTTTGAATTAGCTTTATTGGATCCTATAGTCCCTTTCTAGTAGATTTATAATTCTTAATCTTACTTCTAGCAAACAGTACCTCTAAGGCCTAATTGGATACCGTGCTAATATTGACTTATTAGATAGATATGCGAGAGTTTGGGTGTATTAGGGTATGTTTTTTCAATTCTTTTCTCAATTATTCTCTTTAAATATGAGTCATATTCCACTAAAATTTCAATTTGAGTTTTTGTAGTTAGGTTAAATTTATTTCGACAATTCCCTGTTTATCCTCATTAAAATATCCTAATAACGAAACTAGGTGAGATTTCTGTAAGATATGTTTTCTAATTAAAACCAATAGAATCGTCTGACCACACAGTTATTAGTATTGTCAAAACCTAAGAAGTAGTGAACCTATTGTATTACTTTGCTTTGAGTGAATCCTAAACATTTCAGTATTGTCTTGCTGCTTGTATCTCAACATACACTTGAAATCGAAATCAAACAACAAATGAGTCGAGGTTTAATTTGTTTATACAGTGTTTTCTGACTACTGGAACATACGTTCGTTTTTAATAAATGAGAAATCTTAGTATAAAAAATCTTGGATTGAAAATAAAAAAAAGGATCATACGAATTCTGCAAAAATGACAATAGACAAGGTCTGTACAAGATCAATGTTGTTTTCCAAAATTACTTGAAGTTTAGACTCGCTAAGCATTAACATAAAATTAAGTTAAATTCCATTCGTACCTCTGGCAATTATTTATATAATTAAACTATATTTACATTTAACACCTTTGGTACATCTAGTGTACTGAATCTATCAAAGTGTCCTTCGACAATCTAAATTGAAATCAATATACCGCCGTAGGTCTTGTGGATGTTAATTATGGGCATACTCGCTCTTTTGGTAACAAGAACAGTTGTCAAAATTAGCTCTCTAAATTTATTTTGCCGAGAAATTTAGCTACCAACAACCTTCCACCACAGATCATGACACCACCGGAATACCCACACTGTTATTGCTCTCATATATAATTGAACAAGGTTATGGTTAGATGCTAGTACGAGTACTTATACTAGTATACAATAGTTGTCAAAATTAGCTTCCCTAAATTTCTTTTTGAGAGTTTTAAAGTTCTCCGTTTCAAATATATTCTCTTCGTTCTGATACATTAAGAATTAATAGAAACATCATCCCCCAACCACTTAACCCTCCTCTCACGCAAGTACTAGCAAATCTTAAAGTATTACAACTATTACGAATCAAACTTCTTATAAGACTGATTAGAAATCCTTATCTGATCCTACGTGCACTTAATGAAAGAGGAAAGGGTACGCTATTTCTGAATGCTATCGGATAAAGTTTAGACAGCAGAAGAAAGTTATAGCTGTTCCAAATGCTTTTGTATCTAAGAGGTCAAGGTTATGGAAATATATTAAAAGAAATACATTTGTTGGGTCAAACAAACCCCATTCTGATTTTGTTACTGAGAATTACAAACCATTCAAATTGAAAGTTACTGTATCACTTGTTGATGGGTATGATAAGCCGATTCATATTAAGATATTAATATACACAGGAGTTTCACATAAACTTTTATTGTCACGTACGTTGCCTTTCTCTGAGAAATCTTCTAGTGAAACTTTTCTTATTCAGGAAGTAGAGTACGGATTTGTTAATGTTCTGACTTAGTCCCAGAAGCCGTGATCATAGAGTGGTGACTTTCGTGGCCCCGAGAAGGGTTTAATTTTTAAAGAACTAACTGGAGATAAGGTTGTGATTAATCCACTTGTAACTGACAAGCCTTGTAGGGATCAAAGAGTTGATCCTATTTAAACTCAAATCCCTGGTTTATATCCAGATTGTGCAGTTACTAGATCTATGACAACGGAAGATCTTGAGAATGATGTTGCCCAAAAAGTTATTCCTTTAGCTGACACATTTATGTGTCAGTCTTTTAATGAGGTGATTTTTGCTGAGGTATTGATAACAGTAATATCCTCCTTACTACTCATTCTCTTAATCAGAATCAGAATGGTAATAATCGAACACATGGTGGGGTTTGCGGCGAGGCAAGGAAATACCAGTCAATGGGTTACATTATTTGTCTCACTGAGAGGCTTTGCCGAGTGGGGAGTCAAATAAGTTAACCCCAGTACCTGGAATTCTTTACCTGGTTCCAAACCCCAACCCAGATTATATTTCTCATCCAATATTTTCCTTAAACGTTAAATATGTTAAAGAAGTGTGTTGACAGAGTAAATTCTGTAAATTATTCAATCCATTTAGTTGTACATGTCCCACACAGTTGCGATTTTAAAAACCTTACTCTAGTGACTTCGGTGTGACCAATCTTGGAAATTCGGAAATTGTAGATAATCAGGACCAGAAACTTTAGCATCTGTCTAGCTATTAAGTGAATATGATCAGTTGTTTCCAGATGTTCCAACAAAAACAAATAAATACCATAACGTTGACATTGTTGATTCTACACCTGTGAAACAACATCCTTAAAGGATAAATCCTCTCAAACAATAGTGTTTGAAGAAAGAAATCCAATATTTACTGGAGAATGACTTCGTCGAACCATGTAAAAGGAACTGGAGTTCACCATGTATTCTAGTGCAAAAAACACATAATACTTTCCGTTTGTGTACTGATTACAGAAAAGTAAACAGTGTTGCCAAGAGAGATTCATTTTCAATCAAAAGAATCGATGACCGCATTGATGGAATTGTAAATACAAATTATATCAACAAGTCTAACCTTTTGAATAGATTCTAGCAAATCCCACCTATGGAAAAAACAAAGAAAATTTCGGCTTTCATAACTCCAGGTAAACATTACCAACATATTGCACAATCCGGGCCTTGTACGAATGTTGATTTTACCAGTGATTTACCAATGCTTAGTTACCAAAGACGAATCCGAGCCTTATATAAAAATATCAAAAAGAAATGACTGCGATCAAGCTGATATACCTTGAATAAATATTGAATGACATTCTTGGGTAATTGTTATAGTTTTCTTTTTCCATTGTGTGTGAATCGCTCAGTGCGAAACAAAATTTTAGAGATTCAGAGGGCTGTCCAGGTTGAATATTAATTCATTAATTTGTAATCAAGCACAAACACCTCTAAGTGAACTCCGTATGCTATAAAACGTGCACCCTTAATGGGGCCCAGGCAAGTGCACCTGGACTAAGTTTTACAAGTTTACAATTACCCATTCAATGATATTTCACCATTTTTCAGTGCATCGTAGACACCCCTCCCACTTATAATAATTTCTTTAACGCCGACAATATGTCATCACGAGATTTGAACCTGAAGTAAGTTTGCAGGTTGATCGAACGATTATCCTTATGCTTTAATCACTTCTCCACAGGCCGTATTAAGAATATACGGCTAAAATAATTTGCATGAGTGTTGTTTACAAAATGTGTCAGTATGTTTGCACTTATGAACAGACAAACAGATCAAAAATTAATAGTATACACGTATTTATATAACACTAAACAGAGAATTTATTAAGTATCTGTGGCTTTTGAATCAGTCCTGTTCTGTTATGAATAATCGCAACAGGTATCGATTTTTGTTTGAGTCTGGGAAAACCGTGTGTTATTATTAGCGATTAATTTGTCACAGGTATTTTAAGCAGGGCTTGAAACGTGACCTGTGGATGTCTAAATTGTGAGTCGAATTGGAATTCCGGTAATTCGCT